>CM058237.1:90189998-90411894 GCA_030180135.1 Orychophragmus violaceus
TCTTTCAGATTCCTATCCACCCAGAAGATCAAGGAAAGACTACTTTCACTTGTCCATATGGCACATTTGCTTACCGTAGGATGCCTTTTGGACTCTGCAATGCTCCTGCTACTTTTCAGAGATGCATGATGTCCATATTCACTGATATGATTGAGGACTTTATGGAGGTATTTATGGATGATTTCTCAGTCTACGGATCGTCTTATAATGAATGTCTAGAGAATCTGTGCAAAGTGCTGACTAGATGCGAAGAGAAGCACTTGGTCCTTAACTGGGAAAAATGCCATTTTATGGTCAAAGATGGTATTGTTCTTGGACATAAGGTGTCTGAAGCAGGGATCGAAGTGGATCGCGCTAAGATTGAGGTAATGACAAACCTGCAAGCACCTGATTCTGTTAAAGCCATAAGAAGTTTTCTTGGACATGCTGGTTTCTATAGGCGGTTCATCAAAGATTTCAGTAAGATTGCTAGGCCACTAACTGCCTTGCTGTGTAAGGATACAAAATTTGAGTTCAATGCAGACTGTAAGGCTGCATTTGAACAAATCAAGCAGGCTTTAGTGAGTGCTCCAGTAGTCCAGCCACCAGATTGGGATTTACCTTTTGAGGTTATGTGTGATGCAAGTGATTTTGCTGTGGGAGCTGTTCTAGGACAGAAGAAGGACAGAAATCTTCATGCTATCTATTATGCTAGTAGGACACTAGATGATGCACAGAAGAACTATGCAACCACAGAGAAAGAACTGCTAGCCGTTGTCTTTGCTTTCGAGAAATTCCGCCCCTATCTTGTTGGCTCTAAAGTGATTGTTCATACTGATCATTCAGCACTGAAGTATCTGATGCAGAAGAAAGATGCTAAGCCGAGGCTGTTGAGATGGATTCTGTTGCTTCAGGAGTTTGATATCGAAGTAAGGGACAAGAAGGGAGTTGAGAATGGAGTTGCTGATCATCTTTCAAGGATGCTGGTTGAGGAGGACGTGCCAATAAATGACTATTTGCCTGAGGAAAACGTCAACATGGTTGGTACAGTTTCTGAGATGGATTTGGAATATGAGTTGCAGAACTGTCGGGAAGATCGCCTTGTGTCGATCGATGCTACATTGGCAACGGTCGATACAAGTATCGGGGAAGCAACGATCGACACATGCTCGCGCAACGGTCGTTGCACACCTGATACGAACCGAGAATGTTTTAAGATCAGAATTGGAAATTATGATTTCGAAATCTCTGCTGTGGCTACCTCTGATCGACCCTGGTATGCAGATATAGCTAACTACCTCGCTGCTGAGACTGAACCGGATGATTTAAAGGGCTATGAAAAGAAAAGGTTCTTTAGGGAACTTAGAAGATACTACTGGGATGAGCCTTATCTCTATAAACACTGTTCAGATGGCCTTTACAGGAGATGCATTGCTGAATCAGAAGTTTCGGACATCCTTTTCCACTGTCATGGATCAGATTATGCTGGACATTTTGCTACATTCAAGACTGTGTCTAAAGTTCTTCAAGCAGGTTTCTGGTGGCCTACAATGTTCAGAGACGCTCATTCTTTCATCACTCAGTGTGATGTTTGTCAAAGGAGAGGGAAAATCAGCAAGAAGCATGAGATGCCTCAGAATTTCATTCTGGAAGTTGAGGTTTTCGATTGCTGGGGTATAGATTTCATGGGTCCTTTTCCCTCGTCCTATGGAAATAAATTCATTCCGGTTGCTGTGGACTATGTGTCTAAATGGGTCGAAGCAATAGCTAGTCCAACAAATGATTCTTCGGTGGTCCTTAAGCTGTTTAAGACCATCATATTTCCCAGATTTGGAGTGCCTCGTATAGTGATAAGTGATGGAGGATCTCATTTCATCAATAAGGTCTTCGAAAAGCTGCTGAAGAAGCATGGAGTTCATCATCGAGTCGCTACTCCTTATCACCCTCAGACTATTGGACAAGTAGAAGTTTCTAACAGACAGATCAAAGAGATCCTTGAGAAGACAGTTGGAAAGACAAGGAAGGATTGGGCAGCAAAGTTGGATGATGCATTATGGGCTTACAGGACAGCATTCAAGACACCACTTGGGACCACTCCATTCCATCTGCTATATGGAAAAGCATGTCATCTGCCGGTGGAACTTGAGCATAAAGCAGCGTGGGCTGTAAAACAGATGAACTTTGATCTTAAGTCTGCTGCAGAAAGGAGATTAGTGCAGCTTAATGAGTTGGATGAGATTAGACATTTTGCTTATGAGAACTCAAAGCTGTACAAAGAAAGGACTAAGGCATATCATGACAAGAAGATTGTCTCCAGACAATTTGAGCCTAATGATCAGGTACTTTTATATAACTCTCGTCTGCATTTGTTTCCAGGAAAGCTGAAATCAAGGTGGTCTGGCCCTTTCACAATCAAAGTGGTGCGCCCGTATGGAGCTGTGGTTCTAACTGGTAAGGATGGTATTGAATTCACTGTGAATGGACAGAGGGTGAAACATTATTGGGCGAAAGCCGAGATTCCAGAAGGTCAGATTTTGCCTCTGGATGATGCACCCTCTACCTAGATCAGCTGAAACGTCAAGCTATTGACGTTAAAAGAGCGCTGAGTGGGAGGCAACCCACTGTTTTCGTTTTTGCATTTTGATTTTAGTATTTTTTCTAGATTTTACGTTTTTGTTTCTGTTTGGTGAGTTTTTGGTTGCAGGGTTCGTGACAATCGCATTGCGTCGATCGACACACGTTTGTGTCGATCGTTACAACAGAAATCGCACAGCAACGGTCGGTGCACCTAGTGCAACGATCGATGCCTGACTGCGACAGAGGTAAAACCCGAGAGAACTAACCATTCAACTATTTTAATTTTTCTTTTCTTTAACCAATCCCTTGCTTGATACTACTGGGGACAGTGTGTCTTAAGTGTGGGGGAGGTTCTACTAATTAGTTTCTTTTGTTTTCTTAGAGTCAGTTAAATTTTTCAAAATTTGTTTTTTGAGTCAAAATTGGTTTAAGTAGGAAACAATGATTTTTGGAGGAGATTAGCAGCATTTGCAGGAACTTAAGTGACCATTGGGATGAAGCTGCAGATTTTCTCTGACTATTAGAAAACCCAGACACAGATCAACCTACTGAGAACACCCACATCGCTTCAGGTATCAGAGGATCTTTTACTGACTTCACCTTAATACTGACTTTTAATTCTCTCACCTAAGGGCTTGGTATGCTTTATGTCGGATTCCCTGTTAGTTCTGACACAGCTTGTAAACCTGTCCTATTTAGTCCCCTTCTCCCCTTCTGTAAAGTAAAAAAAAAAGTAATAAACTGAGGATGAGTTGGTAACTCCGAAGTGGTCATGGGAATAGTAGCAAACACTATTATCTCTCATGTGATCCATGGAATGTGTCCAAAGTACACCCCATAACGGGAAGAACACTGATAAAAAAAATAAAATGATACCCAGTAGGGAAAAATCAGTTGTTAAAGAAGGGAAAGAGAAGAAAGGGACTAGAGAAAGATAGTATGGTGGTCTAGAGCTGGCAAGGTAAGAATCCATGTGCCTTTAGAATCCATGTGCTTGAATGTGATTGTGGCGTTTACTTGGGACAGTTGCTAAGTGTGGGGGAAGTACATGTTGGTCTTGATGTCTGTAGATTGATTCTTTCATGTGGATTACTAAGGGGAATCTGAATGTTGCTGCTTCTATGATGAAATGAGTTTCTGAAGAGTTTTCAAACCTCTTCACCGCATTTTAGTTCTTTGTTTTGCTTGAGGGCAAGCAAAGGCTAAGTGTGGGGGAGTTGATATATCATGGTTTTTACCCACTTTATACCATGATATAGTTGTGTTTTTAGAGTCTTTTGTATTAGTTTAGAGTCTTTTACAGGTTAAATCAGGTTTGGAGCTAATTGGAGATATATGGAGCATTTTGGGCATTTTGGGACGTTTTGGCCGAGAGCTTTATTCACTGTTCGATTATTTGATGTTGCATCGATCGACACGCATTGTGCATCGGTCGATGCAGTCGCGAGATGGGCCGTACGCGTCGGCGTAACAAGTATTGAAGATTTGCAAAGAAGCCCAAGATACTTTCAGTATTTACACAGAAGCCCCAGCCGAGATTATGCCTATATATACTAGTTTTTAGTGTTTAATTTAGATACGCTTTGATACTTAGAGCTAAGAGATTTTTAGAGCTTTTGGGGCTGATCTATTTTCCTTGTATTGATTTATTTTGGAGAAGATTTCGAACCCCTTTGATATTTTAATTTCTTATATGCAATCTATTTATTCTATGATTATGTTTTCATCAATCATGTCTGAGTAGATCCATAGTTGAGTTTAGGGTTTCTCATTAGGGTTTGATGACTTGCTAGACTTGTTTAATTCAGTTAGGATTCATATGATTAGAATGTTCTTCAAACTAAATTGTGCTTAAAGCTATTTCTAACCTGATCAATTAGAATCTAGATCCTAGGTTACTAAATACGTCACGAGAGTGGGGTTTAGGAATCTGAACTATTTAGGTTGAGCAATTGAATTATTCGCAAAGAGATTTGGTTTAGTTTAATTGTGAACATATCGAACTTGAACTTAATGCTAGTTTAATTTGTTAGTAATTGCAAAGAGATTTGGATTACTGCACTTAGACTTAGAGAGTTTTCGCAAAGAGATTTGGTTAATTCTATTTCCGTGATTCGAGTTCTAGAACTGAGTTTAATTTGATCCTGACTGATTAACTTGTCTGCTTGTCTGATTTCCTGAGAATACCCTAGGCTTGACGCTTTTAGTTTATTGCTTACAAACCGATTTCCTGCTACTGTTTACTTTCTTGCACCGCAATTCATTACAATCACTACTTGCTTATTTCTAGTATTAATTCCTACGGTTTGATTCTCTTGAGACCAAGTGTCCCTGTGGATTCGATAACCCTATATACTACATTGACTATACTGTGCACTTGCAGTTTAGAATAGGGATTAAAACTTCGACCTATCACAAGGTATCCTTTGAACTTTGTAATTGCATCACTCTCGTTCCCACCAATTAACAAATCATCAACATATACAAGAACGTATAGTCTCATCGAGCCACGTACCAGAGTAAACAATGAGTAATCACTTTTGTTTTGAATGAAACCATACCCACGAAGAGCTGCCGTAAGCTTTGAGAACCAACACCTTGGTGCTTGACGAAGACCATATAATGACTTTCGCAGACGGCACACCTTTGACTTGTCTGTAGTTTCGAAACCCGGTGGTAATTTCATGTACACTTCCTCTTGAAGATCTCCATGCAGAAATGCATTGTGGACATCCATCTGGTGAACCTCCCATCCTTTAACCGCAGACACTTTGAGAAACATTCGTACTGTTGTAATTTTCACCACCGGAGCAAATGTTTCGTCAAAGTCCAACCCTGCTTCTTGTCGATTTCCATTAGCGACCAACCTCGCTTTATAGCGTTCAATATCTCCATTTGACTTATACTTGATCGTAAAAACCCATTGACATCCAATTGCCTTCTTATTTGGTGGTAGATACGTGATATCCCATGTTCTATTAGCCTCTAACGCCTTTATCTCACTTGCTGCTGCATTTCGCCATCGTTCGTTTTTCATTGCTTCCCGAAACGACTTTGGTTCCTGACCAGCTGTTATCGCTGCCAGAAAAGCTGTATGTGCAGGCGAGAAACGATCACAATTCACATAATTTGCAATGGGGTATGGGACCATACCTGTAACAGCTGACACTGAAGGAGGCGGGTGTGAAGAGAGAGAGACAGGGTCTTGTTTACATTTCGTAGTATACAGGACATATCCATCAAGTCTGGTAGATGGCGTACGATCTCTCTGACTTCGTCGGAGTTGAGTAGTGTCAACTTCTTGGACTGTCGTGTCTACCCTATCACCTTCTTCTTGGGCGACCGCAGGTGCGCTCCCCCTTACTTCAGTTACCGACCCATCCATTTCCTCGGACTGATCAAGGAACTCGTCCTCATATGCCAGGGTTCGATCTTGCACTTGTATTGAGTCATTCTCCTTTCTTTGAGAAATCTCAGCCCATGGAAATACTGTTTCTTCAAATACCACATCTCTTGAGACAAAGAACTCCTTCTTTTCAATGTCCCAAACTCGCCATCCCTTCTGTCCATAGGGATACCCCATGAAAACACATCTTCGACTCCTTTCTCCGAACTTATCCTTATCTCTTAATATGTTTCGAGCAAAGCATAGACTGCCGAATACCTTCAGAGATGTGTATGCTGGAGTAATGCCATATAACATCTCAAATGGTGTTTTCCCTTTCAACAAGCTCGATGGAGTCCTATTAATGAGATGACATGCCGTCAGTACACATTCACCCCAAAAACGGACCGGTACGCTTGCTTGGAACATCAATGATCGAGCCACGTTTAGAATATGTCTATGCTTCCTCTCCACTCTGCCATTTTGTTGTGGCGTGTACACACAACTCGTCTGATGTATCATTCCTTCGGTGGCAAAGTATGTCTTCATCCCCATAAATTCTCCACCATTGTCACTCCTCACAATTTTGACTTTCTTGTTGAACTGACGTTCCACCATGGTAAAAAAATTCTTCAAATTCGCAGCCACCTCACGCTTTTCTTGTAACAAATATACCCACACAGCTCTCGAATAATCATCAACTATTGTAAGAAAATATGCAGCTCCTGAAGTAGAGAGAGTTCTATATGCACCCCACACATCACAATGAATCAAGTCAAAAATTCCAATTGCTTTATTTGAACTTTCATGAAAACAATCTCGGGTTTGTTTTGCCCTTAAACAAATCTCACAAGCTGAGTTTGACTCCACTTGTTTCTCAAAATCCAAACTACTAGATAAATAAGATAAAACACGACTTGAGGGATGCCCTAGACGACGATGCCATAAGTCACACGAATTCAACTTCACTGCCTTGCTAGCCTTCACGCTTAAAGCCCCTCTGAAAATGTAAACTCCCCCTCTCTCTTCACCCGCTCCAATCAGCGTCTTCGAGGTATGGTCCTGTAAAACACACAAATCCTCAGTGAATGTTATAGATCCTTTAACAGCTTTAAGGAGTTTAGCAACAGAAATCAAAGAACACGTTAGTTCTTCTGAATACAACACGCCATTAAGCCACAAATTTCCTCCTAAGCATAGATCTCCTTGTTTAGTTGCGATTGCACTATCGCCATCAGGTAAACCAATCGGACAGGGATGAATTTGTGTAATATTAGACAAGAGATCTAGATTCCATGTCATATGGTGTGAAGCACCTGTATCAATAATGAATTCATCATTTTCCGCCTTACCATTAAGCTTCTCATTACTCTCTTGTTTCTTTGAGGATAGAAAGCTTAAGAGAGATGTCCATTGATCATCACTGAGCTGGGGAAGAGATGATCGATCGTAATCTCCTTCTTGCCTCATCATATTTGCTTGGCCGGGTGTTGTATGCTGCAGTGATGCTGCATTGGCACGACCATACGAGCCTCTCCCTCGTCCAAATCTCCCTGCAGCTCCTCCACCTCGTCCAAAGCGACCTCTAGATATTCCTCCTCTTCCTCTGTCGCTAAAATCTCGACCTCTTTCACCCCACCATTCTGGAAATCCATTTAGCTTGAAACAATCAGCTTGTGCATGCCCATACTTGCCACAGTGAGTACATGTGACGTCTTTCTCACGTTGTTGATACTGAGAAGAATTTCCCTTATGTCCAGCATTGACCGCAAATCCCACTACTTCAGCCGCAACGTCTTTGTTACGAGTCATTGTGTGCTGCCTCTCTTCGCGTACAATACGCTGGTACACCTGGGTGAGTTTGGGCAGTGGGTCGATACTTCGGATTGTAGTCCGTACTGTCCCGAATCGCTCTGCATCAAGCCCCGTGAGGAAGGTGTTTGTTCTTTCTTCCTCACGATCCTCTTCCAACTTAGTTTTAAGTTCTCCACAAGTGTTGGAATTGTGTCCAGTAATCTCGGTACTGTCTCTAGAAAGTAAGAGTATGTCAATGATCAGACATAAGTCATATAATACTGGGGGTCATGATGGCTTGCTAGAGTCCGCTCATGATCTATAAGTCTTGGACTTATTGCCTTTATTATATGATCCCATATGGGTCACACGCCTAAGCTAACAGGAAAATGTGTAGGAACGGTTTAGCAGAAGTACAGTAAAAGTGCTAGGCATTTACTGTACTTAGAGAGAATAAAAGGTTTAGCCACTGTGCATCGATCGATGCATAAGGTGCAACGATCGATGCAGTGCGCAAACACCGACGAGTTAATTGGTATTTGGGCCAAATGGCCCAAACGGAACAGGACGAGTTTTGTGTCATAAAACTCGAGTTTCAGACTGATTAACCCTAACACTTGAGCCGTAAACTCTCTCTCTCTGCGCCGAGTTCCCCTTGTGGTCTAGCAGCTGTTTCCTGTGAAAGCGTGTGTGAACCTTTGGAGGATTCATCCCTCGGTGTTTCTCTGATCTCAGACATACCATCCATTTCCGCTGCAATAACAGGTATAAGGTGAGATCATCATTTGTTTCTATTCAAAGAAGAACCTAGATCGCATGTTTAGGATAATCTGAATCTGGAATTGAATCAGGATTCATCTAAACGTTCCAACAGTGGTATCAGAGCATTAGGTTCTGGTTTTTCTTGTTTAGATTCATGTTTAGGACTGTTTTCTTGTTTAAAAGTGTTTTGAATCAACTACTGATAAGATAAATCACTTAAAGAACAAGAATTGAATCCTAAACAAACTGTTTAAAAAAATCGCATGACCAAACTATATTGATTTGGTATGTGATCTAAACTGATTTTGCATCGACTGAGATCGCATTGCATCGATCGATGCAATGCAAGGATCGATCGTTGCAGTCGCGAGAGATTGACCGCGATCGCATGGATCGTTCGAACGATCGCATGGATCTCGCGAGAATCTCTCGGCCAAACCTGATAACCGTTCGTGCACGCGTGAGAGCATCGATCGATGCAGGATCGATGAACGATCGTTGCAGGATCGATGCTGTGAGCATCGATCGATGCGGTTAGGGTTTCGGCTCGGTTTAATTTAATTAAAATTAAACGTCTCGGTTTAATAAACAGATTTAATAATTTTATTAAGTCTGGTTAAACCGGGATAAGAAATCCAATGTCGAAAGAATTATTGGATTTAGTGCCTAAACCAGGAATTTCTAATTTGATTTGGTTGGACCAAATAAATTGAGAAAAACCGGTTTAGTAAATAACCGGTTGACAATTGTGGTCATCGTAGTAATTAAAACTTGGTTAAACCAGTTTTAATGAACCAGACCGGTTATGTCAAATAATTGGACAATTGGGTCATGTCTTGGACATGGACAAATTCTTGGGCCTCGGGCCAAGAAGTTAAAACAATTGGGCCAATTATTTGAGTCTTTCTTCAGATCAATTTAAAATTTATTTTATAAAATTATAAAGTCGATTTTAAATTAAAGTTTCCGAAATTTTGAAATTAGAAAGTTTCTTAAAATAGAAGTTTCTGAATTTGCGGGTTTTGGATTTTAAGAAATTTCTAAAGTTAGAAAGTTTCCAATTTTAGAAAGTTTCCAAAAATAGTAGGTTTCCATAAATAGAAAGTTTCCCGAAATAGTAATCTTCTATTTTGGGAATGAAATTTTAATAAACCTACGAACCTCAAATAATATCAAGCGTTGGATGTCTTGTCCAGGCTATGTCAGCTGTCAAAGCCCATTCAATTGTATTCATGGCCTTACAGTGTGAGGGTGTCTGCTTTTGCGTGGGTAAGACGGTTTGTGATTCATAAATGTCATTGGGAGTCCCAGACATTAATGATTACATGACTGTATAGTCTGGTTTTTCTTGACTAGGCCATCGGGAGTCCCGGGCCTTGAGACATCAGAGTGGATTGGGCCTCGGGCCCAGATTCACAACCAAGAGTTATATCACGGATATAATTAGCCGATATAGGGCTTACCGATATAAGCTAAGGTTAGGTGACGGCCAGTGGCCCACTTTAATCTTAGTTATATGTGGATCTTGGAATCATTATATTCTATTGAGGGTAACTGATGTTATTGAATATAATGCATGATTAATCATATTAATTTTAATACGAGATTAATCATTTTGAACATTTAACTAATAACCTTTTTATTTATATATTTCAGATATGACTACTACAAGCACACAAAACACATTCTCGATCCGGTCTGTTCTCGAGAAGGAGAAGCTGACTGGAACGAACTTCCTGACGTGGTCAAGGAACTTGAGGCTGGTCCTCAAGCAGGAGAAGAAGGACTATGTCCTTCGTGATCCCCTCCCCGAGAGGCCTCTTGCCAATGCCGCCAGGACTCTGCACAATGCTTGGGAAAAGCATTCGTCAGATGAAAATGATGTCTATTGCCTGATGTTGGTGACAATGACTCCTGAGCTGCAAAAACAGTTCGAAAGTGTATTGTCTCCCATCGAGATAATGGCAAGCCTGAAATCGCTTTTTCAGGAGCAGGCTAGGACTGAGAGGTTTCAAACAGTTAAGAACCTCTTGGACTGCAAGTTGGCTGCGAATGCGGCAGTGAGTCCTCATGTCTTGAAGATGATGGGTTATCTCGATCATCTTCAGAAACTCGACTGCCCAATCAGCCAGGAACTTGCCTGCGACATCATTCTGCAGTCTTTACCTGCAAGCTATGATCAGTTCATTCTGAACTTTAACATGCATGGCTTGAGTAAGACACTACCTGAGCTTCACGGAATGCTCAAGACTGCAGAGCCCAACTTGAGGAAAACCGCCAAGGACCCCAATGTGCTTATGGTGCAGAAGGGCAAGGGGTTTAAGAAATCCTCTGCTAAGGATAAGGGAAAGGCCAAGGCTGTCCAAGTCACGGACAAGGACACGCCAAAGCCCAAGCCCAAGTCCAAGGCTGGGCCTACTGACATGTGCAGGTTCTGCAAAGAACTGGGGCATTGGAGAAGAGATTGTAAGAAATTCCAGGAAGGTCTAAAGGAATTGAAGAAGAAGACTTTCGAGACTTCTTCATCAGGTATTTTTGTTATAGAAGTTAATACAACTACTTCTGATAATACCTCATGGGTCATGGATACTGGTTGTGGGGCTCATATTTGTACTAATATGCAGGCACTCAGCAACAGTAGAAGGCTGAAGCAAGGACAAGTGGAGCTACGAGTTGGGAATGGAGCGAAAGTTTCAGCACTAGCTGTAGGCACATACTTGTTGTCTTTACCTTCGGAATTGATTTTAGAACTGAATAATTGTTATTTTGTACCTGCTATAAGCAGAAATATTATTTCAATTTCTTTGTTGGATTTGGAAGGTTATGATTTTTCAGTTAAGAATAAATTATGTTCCTTCAATCGCAACAATTTGTTCTATGGTTCTGCCCCTCTTACGAATGGGCTTTACATACTCGATCAATCCGCGCCAATTTATAACATTAATACAAAACGGTTTAAACCTAATGAGGAAAACCGAACTTTTCTATGGCATTGTCGTTTAGGGCACATCAGCGAGAAACGCATCAAGAGGCTCCATTCGAATGGACTTCTTGGCTCATTTGACTTTGAGTCATGTGAGAAATGCGAATCCTGTATGATGGGCAAAATGACACGGGCCCCCTTTAATAAACCTAACGAGAGGGCCAGTGACTTATTGGGCCTGATACACACTGATGTGTGTGGCCCAATGTCCACAAATGCAAGAGGAAACTATCAGTACTTCATAACCTTCACTGATGATTTCAGTAGGTATGGATATGTTTATTTGATGAAACATAAGTCTGAATCTTTTGAAAAGTTCAGAGAATTCCAAAATGAAGTACAGAACCAACTTGGCAAAAGCATTAAGGCTCTTCGGTCAGACCGAGGAGGAGAATACTTAAGCCAGGAATTCAGTGATCATCTGAGAGAGTGTGGGATCGTATCCCAACTCACTCCTCCTGGAACACCTCAATGGAATGGTGTGTCTGAGAGGAGAAATCGGACCTTATTGGATATGGTTCGATCTATGATGAGTCACACAGACCTTCCAATATCCCTTTGGGGATATGCTCTGCTAACAGCAGTGTTCACTCTAAACAGAGCGCCATCAAAAGCAGTAGCAAAGACACCATATGAATTATGGACTGGAGAAGCTCCAGTGTTGTCTTATCTCAGAATTTGGGGTTGTGAAGCTTATGTCAAGAGATTAATCTCAGACAAGCTTACACCAAAATCTGATAAATGCTATTTCATTGGTTATCCACGGGAAACCAAGGCTTATTACTTCTATCTACGTACCGAGAACAAGATTTTTGTCGCCCGGGATTGTAACTTTCTTGAGAGGGAGTTTCTCTCTAAGAAAGACAGTGGGAGTAAGGTACTGCTTGAAGAAATTCAAGAGGAACAGGATACTGCTCAACCTAATGAGGAAGAGCAGGAGGAGGCCCTACAAGAAATTGTAGAGCCTGAACCTGTGGTACCTGAAGTTCGAAGATCCGGGAGGATCCGTCACGAACCCGAGAGATATCAAGGATTCCTCGTGACTGACTGTCATGATCTTCTGATCATTGATGGTGATGAACCATCGAACTTCAATCAAGCCATGATGGGCCCAGATTCCTCTAAGTGGCGCAAGGCCACTGATTCCGAAATGGACTCCATGTCGGTCAACCAAGTGTTTTCGTTGGTTGACTTACCCGCTGGTGTAAAAGCCATCGAGTGCAAATGGATCTTCAAGAAGAAGATTGACGTGGATGGAAATGTCCAGATTTATAAAGCCAGGTTGGTGGCAAAAGGTTTCAGACAAGTTCACGGTGTGGACTACGATGAAACCTATTCACCAGTGGCTATGATGAAATCTATTCGGATTCTACTAGCAACTGCAGCTTTTCATGATTATGAAATTTGGCAGATGGACGTGAAAACCGCCTTCCTGAATGGTATTCTGGAAGAGGATGTGTATATGACACAACCTGACGGTTACATAGATCCGAAGAATGCTGGGAAAGTATGCAAGCTTCATAAATCCATTTATGGATTGAAGCAAGCATCGAGGAGCTGGAATCTTCGTTTTGATGAAGCGATCAAGCAATTTGACTTCATTAGAAACGAAGAAGAACAATGCGTGTATAAGAAATCTAGTGGGAGCAAAATTGTATTTCTTATTCTGTATGTCGATGACATACTGCTTCTCGGAAACGACGTTCCAATGCTAAAGTCCGTAAAAGACTGGCTTGGAAGTTGTTTTTCCATGAAAGACATGGGTGAAGCCGCATACGTTCTTGGAATTAGGATCTATCGTGATAGACCTAAGAGGCTGATAGGCTTGTGTCAAGACTCATACATTGACAAAGTCCTACAAAGATTCAGCATGAAAGATTCCAAGAAGGGCTTCACACCAATGGTGCATGGCACAACGCTAAGCAAGAAGCAGAGCCCTACGTCGGCTGCTGAGCTTGAGCGCATGAAGAATATTCCTTATGCATCTGCAATAGGATATGTCATGTATGCCATGATCTGTACTCGTCCTGATGTTGCTTATGCATTGAGCATGACGAGTAGATACCAGTCAAATCCAGGTGAAAACCATTGGATTGCCGTAAAGAATATCTTGAAGTATCTAAGACATACTAAGGATAAATTCTTGGTGTACGGTGGAAGTGATGTGCTTAAAGTCAGTGGATTCACGGACGCAAGTTTCCAGACAGACACAGATGATTTCCGGTCACAGTCCGGTTATGTCTTTTGTCTGAATGGCGGTGCAGTAAGTTGGAGAAGCTCCAAGCAGGACACCGTTGCTGATTCCACTACAGAAGCTGAATATATCGCCGCCTCAGAAGCAGCGAAGGAAGCTGTTTGGATACGAAAGTTCATTATGGAACTAGGTGTGATACCAGATGCGGCTGAGCCTCTGGCGCTATTTTGTGACAACAATGGTGCTATAGCTCAGGCAAAGGAACCAAGATCACACCAGAAATCCAAGCATGTTCAAAGAAGATATCACTTGATACGTGACATCGTTAATAGAAAGGAAGTCAAGATCAGCCGAGTTCCGACAGATGATAATGTCGCTGATCCGTTGACAAAGCCACTCCCAAGGCCTAAGCTCGAGTTCCTGACTGAAGCTGTAGGCATTAGAAACATTGAAATGTAATCTAAATTTGAGTGGGAGTTTTGTGGGCTTTATTTTAGTTATTTGATATGTTCTTGTAAAACATTATTTTATGTTTAATGAAATTATTATTTCAAGATTATTTTAACTGTGATGAAATAATCGTTCCAAAATGATATGAACCATTTTATAGGTCATCGAAGTAAATGACTTGATCTTGAGTCATCGAAGTCATTTAGCTTGATCAGGAGACCCTATATTTGATAAATGTTTTATATCATCCTGTCCCTAGTCGAAGGTTGTTGAAATTGGAACACCAACAACCGTGTGAGACTAGATTGTTATGTGACTTATGACCAAGTTTCATGTGTCATAGATGCGCGGCATCAAAGTCAGTACATAGGTGTATGTTGGGAACATACGACCGGACAAGACCCGATTATAAGAACTCTTCAGGATATTTATATCTGTGTCATAAGAGATTCTTACTACGACTATAGAGTATAGTCCTTAGACCTGAGTTCGCATGCATGTGACTGCACATGGACTGATGTACTTTGATCATTGTCTAACGCTATCGTTCTGCGATAATTATAAGGACCTTGTTTGGGTACATTAAGAAATGAGTAGTTCACAGTGATGGAACAAGACGGGATTTGTCCCTCCAATATTAATGGAGTGAATATCTCTAGGCCAATCAGAGATTTGAATACTGGAAAATGCATGGCCATGCTCAAACGGACTTTCCCGAGTCGTTTGGATTGTCAGTATCAAATCAGAGTCCGATGAACAAGATTAGGCTTTATAAGGATGACACTAATCTTGCCTTATGACTAATCGAGATATTGAGACAAAAGGATTATGAATACAGAGATTCCAGTACAAGTGGGAGATTGTTGGAATTGTGTCCAGTAATCTCGGTACTGTCTCTAGAAAGTAAGAGTATGTCAATGATCAGACATAAGTCATATAATACTGGGGGTCATGATGGCTTGCTAGAGTCCGCTCATGATCTATAAGTCTTGGACTTATTGCCTTTATTATATGATCCCATATGGGTCACACGCCTAAGCTAACAGGAAAATGTGTAGGAACGGTTTAGCAGAAGTACAGTAAAAGTGCTAGGCATTTACTGTACTTAGAGAGAATAAAAGGTTTAGCCACTGTGCATCGATCGATGCATAAGGTGCAACGATCGATGCAGTGCGCAAACACCGACGAGTTAATTGGTATTTGGGCCAAATGGCCCAAACGGAACAGGACGAGTTTTGTGTCATAAAACTCGAGTTTCAGACTGATTAACCCTAACACTTGAGCCGTAAACTCTCTCTCTCTGCGCCGAGTTCCCCTTGTGGTCTAGCAGCTGTTTCCTGTGAAAGCGTGTGTGAACCTTTGGAGGATTCATCCCTCGGTGTTTCTCTGATCTCAGACATACCATCCATTTCCGCTGCAATAACAGGTATAAGGTGAGATCATCATTTGTTTCTATTCAAAGAAGAATCTAGATCGCATGTTTAGGATAATCTGAATCTGGAATTGAATCAGGATTCATCTAAACGTTCCAACAACAAGAACACGTCCTTATTGGCTTGTATATCGCCAACTCGTCCCATAACTTTTTCAGCTTTCCATAGTACATCATGACAATATCTCTGTTTTGCCTGCAATTCGCAATTTCAGCTCTGAGCTCACATATACGTGGTCCATTGCCCGCCGAAAACTGCATCTGCAAGTCATCCCACAATTCTTTTGCTTCATCCACCATCGATATCGAGACCCTTAAGCTTGGCTCGATGGTGTTCATAATCCACGCTACCAGCATAGAGTTGACGACTTCCCATTGCTCTATCTCTTCATCAGTCTCTGGTTTCTTCAATGTTCCATCTATAAACCCTAACTTCCTCTTAGTACGCAAGGCATTCCGCACATGCTTGGCCCAATCTTCATAATTTTCTCCTTTTAACTGCACCGTCGTTATCAGATTTCCTGGTCCATCTGATGCATGAAGATAAAACGGCGACTTGTTCGCCATCCCAGTTCCTTTGTTACCGCCTTCCGCAGTACTCATCTCCGTGTTTGTCATATCTCTCAATCGTAACACCTTGGTTTCGCGACCGCCTTCCGCAGTATCTTTCTTCTCTCGTGCTAAATTTTATGTTATGTGGATCTTCGCTCTGATACCATGTCAAAGAGAGAAGAGAATGTCTTGTCCATCTTATTCAATCGTAAAGTCATTATATACATCGTACATCTCTCTCACGGTTGCCCTATATACACATCTATCTCATAAGGAATATTCACATATCTTGAGATATGGAAAATATACTATTTGATATTTACATATGACTCCCTATTAAAAGTTAAAACTAAAACAAACAAACCGGATTGAAAAGCACTTACCAATAAAACAACAAGAGTCAAGATGATGCAAGCTAATAAGTTAGAGTAGAAATTTGACCATAAACCTACCCATATAGCATATGAGACGAAAAACTAAACTTAAATTAAACTAAACCCATGACCACACCAACAAAATCCGATCGATACACAGACCCAACCCAAAAGCCAAGAGATCGGGAGCATAACAGCACCGATACATTGTTACAAAAAAAAAAAAAAAAAAAAAAACAGCACCGATACATTTGCAAGAGTCTAGTTACTATCATAATGTGTACATTATATTAGAGCATGAATATCAAAGTATCTTAGATGAGTATCTTAGGAAAAATATATTAAAATATTGTGGGTCCCATGTGGGACCCACATGAATAGTTTAAGATACTAACCCCAAAAGCTCTTAGCTAAGATGCATATCTTCCCTGTAGCGCCTACGTGGCGCTACAGGATTGGTCCAATTTTTTTTTTTTTTTTTTGATTTTTTTTTTTTTGCTTTAAAAAAAAAAAAAAGTTAAGATACCTGACTGGGTATCACCGATAATCTTGCTCTTATAAGTTCTATTGATACCCAAAAAAAAAATTATTATAAGTTCTATTACATTGTTTATATATTTACTTCTAGGGCCCCATGTGGACCTATTATAAAACCCAACCTTGTTGTTTTTTTAGAAAAATCCAAACCTTGATTACTTGGACTTCCATAGTTTCTTAATATATTTGACCCAAAGAAAATATTCTTTGACGGCTGTAAACCTAGAAACTTTATTATATATCCAAAGAAACCTAACCTAATTCCCCTTTAGCCTCGGCTTCTTCTCAGCTACTCCATTGCTCGTTTCTCTCTTCCTATCGTCTGCTATTTCTGGTTAGTGTCGTCAATTTATCTGTAAAGCTTGTTTGTGTTTAGCTCTTACTAGTTTTTTTGGTGTTGTAATGGGTATCATCTCCCCAATTTTGGTTTTTGCGTCTTCTCATCGTTGTTGGCGTCTAGGGTTTGCAGTTTGCTCATAAGCTTCTTCGTCAATTGTGGAACCCATTTATTGTTGAATTTCATTAAAAGAATTGAGAAACTTGTCATGGTGAATACGATTTTGGGTTTAGAAGCGAATAACTTTTTTTTAAGGTTTCCTTGTGAAACTCTCAGCTAACAAGCGATTCTTTATTTATGATTCAACGGAGCAACCTAGTTCTATTGATTTTCTATGTTTAACTCTTTGTGGACTAGTTGTTTTGCCGTTTGGTAAGATTTGCATGTGTCATTAGGTTTATCCAGTTCTGGTTGACTCTTGTGTCATTAGGTTTCATTTGTTACTGTTCCAGATTTACTCTTCTTTTGGTATGCAAGTGTGACTTTAAAAAGCGTTTCCCGATTGTAAACACACCAATTCTTGTGATTCTCCTATTAGCTTGTATTCGCTTTGGTGGTTTCCATAGCTTATAACTTGTAATTGAGGCCTAATGTGTTTAAGATTGCGAGACGTTTATTACTAGGAACAAGTATCAAGTGTGTGATAGGCAGTGGAATAGTTTAAATAAGGAAGAGAGAAAACATAATAGTTTTAACCAACAATTGATCATAAATAAAGGCAGAATCGTTTCAGATTCTTATTAGTATATAGGCAGTAGTAAACGATCTGTTATTGTTATGTTATTTGCTATTGTGATTTTGGTATACACTTCAGTGATAGAAGCAATTCTTGAGTAAAATAAAATGATTTCTTCTCTGGAAAGCTTATTTGCATGTTTGCTCACTCGTGCATCCATTCTAATCTTTGCTCTTTGTGTATACTGTGCAGAGAGGAATATCAGACTTGACCACTGAACATCAGAGATGAACACCAAAGATGTAAGTCATTTTGTTTTGCTAATTTTGTGATATCTTTTGAATCATTGTATGGTTGGATTTGCTGTTTCTTAGAGCTGGAATGAGTAGTTATTTTCTTCAATTATATACTTGGAAATTCCTGTTTCATCTTATTTAAATTGCAATATATCTGTTTTCAGAAGTATTGTACCATTGAGTTTGATGGAGCTTCAAAAGGAAACCCTGGAAGAGCTGGTTCAGCAGCTATTCTTCGTGATTCAGATGGAACTGTCATCTCCTCCTACCGTGAAGGATTAGGCAATACAACAAACAACGTTGCAGAATATCGAGGTTTGAATCGTGGTTTGGAGTCTGCTTTGGAAAAAGGTTACACACATGTGAAGGCCTATGGAGACTCTCAGCTTGTCGTTAAACAGATGCGGGATGAATGGCAAGTCAGAAACCCGAACATGGCTGAGCAGTATAATCAAGCAAAAGAGTTTACCAGCCAATTCAAGTCATTTGACATTGAGCATATTCCCAGGGTATTGTATTGCATAGATCCTTTTGGGTGTTTGAACATTCAGTCTGAAGATGGCTAAGAATTTCTTGGTTTGCCTAATTTCCAATTTATGATTTGCACTGCAGGAATACAACTCTGAAGCTGATAGCCATGCAAACTATGGGACCCATCTCCAAGGTAAGAAATGAAATTGCAATTCTGAATTCAATTATGTTTTCTGGGAAAATTAGTAAAAGTTTGATGTTGTTTTTGCTCTTCTATGTTGTTTTCTATGATGTTTATTCAGATGGTCAGGTTGAAGTGATTCCAGGCAGGAAGTACTACTGAAGTAGAGATCTTTGTGTTCTTCATGCTTCAGAAGAACATGTCTCTAAGCTTCTTTTATCCTTTTCTCAACAGAACATATTCTCTTTTGAAAAACAAAACAATGTACTAGGATAAGACATACTGAGATCCTGGTTAATCTCTCGTGTTCTTAGTTACTCTGCATGTACTCTTTGTGTTCTTTGATCAAAAGCCGTTTTCGAGCTTGTTAGATCTTTCTTTCTTTCAAGTTTGTTGATTCAATCGTGTTTGTGAGTTAAGCGTGAGAGGTCGAGAGAGGTGTACGATCAAGTTTTGTTCGTGGTGTTGTTCTATCGTTCCATAACAGATTTGGGACGTACAATCAGCAAGAAAGATTATAAAATCTTACCAAAACTAAAATTAAGCAAAGTCAACAAAAAACTGAGATAATGGAATCACACAAAAGAAAAAGTAGTCTTACCAACCTAAAGACAATTATTTTATCAACGTTATAGAGAAGAGCTTCTTCCATTTATTATTGAGGGATATATGAAAATGAGCAAATGTAAAGTCACTCTTTACAAGATGTGTAGTTTAGATGCCACTGATGTAGTAAGAGCAGTCCAAAGAGACGTAAAAAAACAAAGCAAAACCTTCATTGCCATGATGATTACGGAGAAAAAGCTTTACCCGCGAGCAAAACGAGCCTGAATCCTCCTTTGGATTTTGGCCCGACAAGATGGACAATCCTCCATGGCTTCCTTCTCATGAAGCTTATTGCATTTAGTGCAAAGAACCTGATGTGCACAAGGCAAGAAAATCACACTCATTTCTTCAGACAAACACATCACACATTCTCTTTCCCTTTTGATCTTCGCCTCTGTCCCGTGATTATTGTCCCACCCATTTGCTGCTCCCATCTGGTTTGCCTTTGTGGTGGTGCTATGAGTCGTTCCGCTCTTGTCACTGTCATTGCTTCCATCAATGCCTTTCTTCAATGCAGCTATCTTCAAAGAGTCTGACTTGAGTTTCAACTTTGAGATTTCACTCTCCAGTCTTTTGATGTTCTCAATGTAGTATTTCACGTCGTTCTCTGCTTTTGTTTTGATTCGGTCTTCCTCTGATTTACCAACTTCTTCCAGTTTCTCTCTCTCTTTCTTTAAAGCAGCCGCTTGAGCATCAAGTTTCCCCTTTGCTGCCTTTTCTTGTTTCCAACTAGCCTGCAACTTAGTTTCATTAATTATCTTAATAATAACTTCTCCACTTAAAACTACAATCTTTCTCATGCCAACGACATTGTCACTCGGAAACATCATTTCTAATCAACAACTATTGATGCAAAGAACCAAATGAACATGGGACACGAAGTGCATAGACGTTGTCAACAAAAGGAGCTGACCTCAATTTGGTTTTGGCGCTTTTTGGCCTTGGCAACTTCTTGCTGCAGCTCTGCCACTTTGTCCCTTTGACTCTTGAGCTCTTCCTGCAACAAAACCTTTTGCCCTTCCCATGACTGAGTATTCTTCAACGCACTTAGCACTCTCTCCTTCGCATCTATACAGTTCTCACCAGCCTCGGCAGCTCTTAAGTAAGCAGTTCTCCTCTCTTTCTTCAACACAGATTGTTCCTTCTCGAGCCTGCGAACTGTGTTGTTCGCTTTTTCGACCTGGCTAGTCATGTTATTCAAAGTAAACTCCATCTCAGACCGCCTTTTCATATTATTTTCTTCCAATAACTGCTTCTCTTTTCTGAACTTTTCTGCCTCTTCTTTCTCTTTCCTTAGTGCCTTAAGCTCTGGTTGGTCCTTAAGAAGTCTACTAGTTGCCTGCTTTACTTTCTGATTAGCCCAGTCAGTCCAAACCTGTAGTTCATTCTGCATATCTTTCATCCGGGGAACTAGCTTTAATATCAATTCATCTCTTTTGTTCCGGGGAACATATATCCCAAGAGATGCATGATACGGGATCCCAGCGTAGTAATCTGGTTCTGACTTTGTAGACACAGAAGCCTTTTCATCGGACTCAGAACCGGACTTCTTTTCTGAAGCTAATGGTGCTGGAGCATTAATAGCAGGTAATGCGGTGACACATTCCTTCACATCTGCGGGAGGCGGATCTAATTTGGTAGTGTTACTCTCCGCTAAAGGAACTTTCACAACCTCTGCTGTTATCTTTGATGAAGAGTTTCTTGCCTGTTGTACAGACACCAAATCAGAAGGTGATTTGCCTCTTTTCTCCACGAGGAAACTGCCAACTGACGCAAACTTTGCCGTCTTATAGCCACCGCCTTTGCTATAAGTTCTAATCTTCTCCACACATGATTTCTGCCGCAGCATGGCCATTTCTTTTTTGGTTCGGCCTTTTCGACAAGAGACTAATTTTTCATCAGAAACAGAAGTCAGGGATTTACTTTTAGTGCCTTCACCAGAAGCAGTGTTAACCGAAGATACCTCTTTTCCTGGTGTTGCTCCACTAGCATGAGAACTTTTGGAGTTGGTCAAATTTGAGGGCTTGGGGATATCTGAGTCACTGGATTTTGGAGGGTTGCACTCAGCACCTGGAGTTTCCGATGCTTTATTCGGATTGAAACCTGAAGAGCCCTGCAACCCACCTCCTTCCACCTCAAATGCTTGCAAAACATTCAAGTCACACATCAACAGCCTCCACATTGCTTCGACTGTTGAAATCGACGGCCTAACTTCTCTAACAAGACTTATCTTCTCTACCAACGTATACGCAACAAGCTGTTGCAAATCCTCAAACACATAGTCTCTCAAACCAGAAACCTTTTTACCACTCTTTAAGAAACTCAAGGTATCATTGACAATGTTCGACACGAGATCATTTCCCCCACAGTAGAGCCTACTTCCTGAGATAGCTTTAAGAACAACATCCTCTTTGTACCCACAATCCACAATCTGATTCATTGCGCTACGGAAGAGGGTGAGCAGATTTGATGATAACAGTTCTTCGAGATGACAAGCAAACGGATCATCCCATCCTATGGATTCAGACTCTTCAGCTTTGGAGTCATTTTCAGATAAAGGGTTTTGAAATTTCAATGAATTCAACTCATATCGAGGGAATTCAGTCAAGGAAGCAGCAGCAATAGGATGAGAAGGATCAGCTAACTTTCTCTTGTTCGTCCTTCCTTTCCCTTGAGGTGGATACACTGAAGAAGTTCCCACTTTGCCACCATTGAGAGCAGCAACACCACACTCATTCATTTCTTCTTGCTTCTTAACCATTTCCTGAGATTATGACCAAGAAAAACAAAACAAAAATGATACTGTTCACCAATCGTATCTATCACATTTGACAGATTCAATAAACAACAAAGAATGAAGCTTTAAGAGATAATGCAAAGATTACAAAAATTCAGTAGAAAACACCAATACAATCTGCCAAATTAACATCCCAAAAGAAAACCAAACGCAATTCCCTCACGCAAACACATAAAGATTTCACAAAAACTTAATTTAAGAACTGCATCGAATCCGGATTGAATCAATCTCCTGATCGTTCAAACAATAAACAAAAACTGACCGGAATCGGATTACAGCGGAAGCGAAACCGCGGGATAAGACGATCGGAAGAGAATCGATGAGGGAGAGGAATCGATGAATATTGATATATAAGAGTGTTGCAGACAGAGAGATAGAGAGAGGGACTGTAAGAAGACAGGAAGTGCGTGGCTACAACAAGGGAGGAGCCGAACAAAATTGATCGTGAGCTTCTTTTCTATGTGACAAGAGGAGGGTTGGTGCTGGAAATTCAATATTACGGATTTGCCCCTGAGGGTGTTTTAGTCATTAAAAACAGTACATTCTTCTGGTACATTGTTCTGTTATCAACATGAACAAAAAAAATCGATACAAACGATAGAGATATTCTGATCAACAAAGAATCTGTTCTGTCCGAATTCAAAGCAATCATTCTCCACTGATCCAATAAGACACAAACTTTTACTTCCAACTCATTGTCTGAATCTTTAGACTTTTTTGTGCATCGATTCTTTTTTGTAACTTCTGTTTACGCAAACTCCTCATCGTCATCATCTTCTTCTTCCTCGTACTCGGAATCATATTCCTCTCTTTCAGGTTGCATCAATGTACTCATGTCAAAAGAAGATGGATCAGATTCTACTTCCTCTATATCTATTGTGTCGTAGCTCATTCTCTGTTCGAACTTCTCGTCTGAACAGTTGAGCATCCAAGCCAACGAACATTTGATTCCCTTCTTCAATATCTTCTTCTGCCTCGGCTTTACGGTAGACTCGATCCCATAGGTAAAGAAGGCGGGGAAATCCACCAAATCTTGAAGAGGTCTTCTCATTTCCTTTTGGAAGTATTCAAAGCTGAGCTTCATTATTCCGAGGTTCAAAGCCAGAACCTGAGGACATCCAATTACCATTTCCCTCGTTTGATCCATCGAAAATCCACACTCCTTGAGGAAAGCAATGTGCTTTAGCATAGGCGACTCACTGAGATTAACAAACTGCGGCATTCTCTCGACTAAACAGCCGAGATCCTCTGGGTTTAGATCAATGGCTGCACAAAGTAGCTTCCTTTGCGTCTCAAGCTTAGGTCTAAGGTCGATTCCTATGATCTCAGGATACTGTGCGATTATAGAAGGAAGAGATGTTTCTCTTACATTGAAATCTTGCAGGGTTTGCACGTTTCGTTTCACCGTATCATCCAATTCGAACCCGAGAATGTGAGGCCGCTTCTCGATCAACCTAGCTACAGCCAGCTTTGGAATACCAAGACCTTGGAGATACTCCACGAGAGGCTTAATTATTCTAGCTACCCGCATTCCCAAAATCTCAGGGTATCTAGTCAAAATACCTCCAATTTCCCTCCTAGCTACACCTAAACCAACTAAATAAGCGACTGATGTGCTCATGGTCCCTTCGAGCTTAAACCCTAAAACTTCTGGATACCTTTCAAGCACCCTAGGTACATCACTCGGTTTAACATCAAGTCCTTGGAGGTACTTGACCACCGGTGCAAGATCAATAACAACACTAGCGTGAAGAACCTGAGGGTATCTCCTCAGAAACTCAGTGAATGTCGATTTCCTTACACCTAGCTTCCCGAGATAATCTAGAACCGGAACCATGTTCTTCTTCACGCTACAACCAAGAACAAGAGGGTAATTGTTGATATCTTCAATGGTAAGACCTAACTTATGAAGAAAATCTACACGCTCTTTCATAACATCAGCTGTTACAGGGAGTTCAAGGCCATCAAGCTCATCAGGAACAATCCCAATCCCACGCAAAAACTCATAAACCCTAGCACGATTAGCAGCTTTCTCCTTGTTCATCTCTAACAAACTCGGACGACTATACAGGGACTGAGAATCTCTCCCCTTGTCCTTATCCCTTCCCGAAGAAGAACGAGACCTTTCCCTCTTTGGTGAATCCACAGAACGAGAAGAAACTCTCCGATTTGCAATTGCGCATTGGACTCTTAGACCAATCCCAGGTTCCTTCTTGTGGTCGCATAAGTTTCCATAAGAGAGTGACCGGAAAGATGGTGGCTTCAAGTGAATTAACAAAAACCCAGGTTTCGTGAAGCCGCTACAGAACCTAATCTTCATTCTTCTCCGCGATTTGTACCTGAAGAACAAAATTGACGATTGTCAACGAGAAAAGCACAGATCAATTCAGAGTAACCCAGAAACATGTATGGGATTATTACTCAAAAAAACTTCGTAGAATAACAGAAGCTCAACTAGAAGCAAACCGCAGAAACTATGGAATTGAAAGGACAAATAAGAAATGAAGAACGGTGTGATCGAATTTGACGATGAAATCTCACCGGAGACGAGGGACGATATCGGAGAAGACGAGGGTTTTAGAGTAGCAGGTAAGGTGTTTTATCACAGGAGAACAATAATCCTCATCACAACAAGGTCTCTCTCTCTCTTCAAATATTTAAATTTTTTGTCAACAAAACAATGAAAACCACACCTAATGAGTTTTTAAATTGGCCAGTATTGTCCAACATAAAACAAGAACACAAATATTACTAAATATATTTTTTACAAAAAATTAAATTAATTTAATAACAATAATATTATAAAATTTATATAATAATATTTATAAATAAACATATATTATTAAATTAAATAAATATTATAAATAAATTTAATAATAATAAAATAAATTATTAATCATATTTTATGTATAAAAATAAAAATCAATACAAATATATTATTTAAATATTTTATCAGTTATATATATATATATATTCAAAATTATAGAAATAATTTGAATTTACAATATCAAATCTAAAAAAAATATTAATATTTAAAACTATTCGTAAACCTTTTCATAGTTATTAAAATATTATTTCTTATTCAAAATTATATATATCATCGAAATAAAATTTGAAAAATCTTTATAAATATTTTATATTTACCAACTCATTTTTTCTAAAGTTATCTATATCGCCATATAAAATTATCAATATAATTTAAAATTAACATAGTAATTAGTTTAATTTCATTAATAGAAAATTAATAAAAAAATATTTTGAGAATGAATATAAGATGGAAAAATATTTTGTATAAATAATACAAATTTACAAATATTAATAATAATTATTTTAGGTTTTATAAATATGTTGACAAAAAAATATTTAAAAATATTTTTATATTTATCATTTTTATTTTTATATTAAAGGTTATATATATATATATCTCTAAAATAAGATTAAAAATATTCATAAATATTTTTATATTTATCATACTTATCTTACTTTTTTATTCAAGATTATGTTTATATCTAAAATAAAATTAAATTATAATAAAATTATCAATATAAATTAAAGTTAACATAATAATTAGCTTAATACCATTAATGTCAAATTAGTAATTAGCCATTTGGAGAACGAATATAAGACCAAAATCACTTCTCAATTAATATAAAGATCCGTTTTTAACTTTTGAGAATTATGACCGCAACACATTCTAAGTTGCTATGAACGCTGGTGGTACTTTTGACAAGTGTCATCAAAGAGGTAATATTTCGTGTGTGTAATATATGTCATGTCCTTGTATCTTTTTTTCATCAATTCACGTGCGCATAGGTGGTTATATTAAACGCCCTATTTAATTTATTTTTTAAAAATCCTATAAATATTGCGCGTGGGTTTCGGATAAGAGGCAATACGTTTTATTAATTACCTTTTACATATCTTAAATTTTTAAACATAAACAATATTAATTTTAAAGAATACTAGAAACCGAAACGGTTTACTGTCTCCGACGTCTTCATCAGAGAAAATTAAAAACTCAATAACTGTACTTCCTCGGAAATCATCACCGGAAGGAAGCAAGACATTGTATTCGAGTAACAATGTCGAGTAGGAGAAACAACGTCGACGCCGGCGCCGATTTCGATAAGAAAGTCCAAAACTGTGAATGATTTTGGGTTTCAACAAATATGTGTCATTTATAGGGTTTGCCAAATTCTGTTTAGACTAATTGGGGTGAGAACTTGATGGTTGTGTAAATATTTTTTGGTGTATGAAATTGAACTAAATATTTGGTTTTGGTATCGATTTTGATAGATTTGGTTCTCGTTTAGGTTTTCGATCATACAAAATTTAAATTGAAGTAAGTAATATGTTTTTTCATTGCTAATTGAAAGTGAACTGTTTTATCATTTTATAATGTGCAATGTTATTTGTTTTTGGGTTCAATTTATGTTTCCCGCTTCGTTTTTTTTTTCTTTTGATTGAAATTAATTTGGTTGGAACAAGTTTTAAGTCAGGATATGAACGTTATAGTACAGTATGGATGTTCATTATAAAAAAGCTAACTTCTATTCGATGTTCCTCATACGCCGGTTCCCTTAATAAAAGCTGCATCCCACCGTCGAGTACGATGACGATGTGTGTGACCCTCGGTTACCGGAGAGGTGGTTCATTTATAATCACTATCCAACAAAGAGGAAACTTCATTATACTCGAAAACTAATTATTTACTTGAGTTATCATTGTCTTTAAAAAATCACAATACAATGATGGAGAGAATATTGAAGTCGCAAATTGTAAAGTTATTCGATATACCTCTCCGACGGCTCGCATTTTCGGGTTGACGCGTACATGGATTACTTACATGTCAACTGCATTGGAAGAGACGTTATCGGGCTTGGTTTGTCTTCGGCCCTAAAGCCATCAAGTTCTCTTCAAGGGAGTTTGGTCTAGTAAATGAACACGAAGGTGAGGCAGTGAACCTTGATAAGGAACAACTCATAGAAGTACCGCAAGGTCTGTGTGAGCAATATTGTTTAGTAAAAAGTGAATTTAATGTTTTGTTGAAAGATCATTTATTAAAATGTTTTGTCTAGCATGAAATAGTTGCTCCAACTCATTGGGACACACTGATTGGGACAAGCAAAGATGAAAATATCGATCAGCTCATTATCCATATGAAGTCGGAGGAAAAGATGGAACCTGGAACGAGGTTGCAGCTAGCACTTGTCATACTTGCGGATGGCGTGATTGCCTTGAAGAATCAATACAAGAAAGTGTCTCAAGAAACTGTTGAAATTTTCAAAGATGTGGACAATTTTTTAGCATATCCATGGGGCCGGAAGGCGCTTGAGCTAACAATGTTGAACCTCACGGATATTTTCAAAAAGAAGGGAATGAAGGATATGGTGACAATGTCCTCGATAATCATGCAAGGATTTCCGATAGCAATTCAGCTCCTTGACCTAGAAGCAATCCATGAGCTACGAGCGAAGCTCCCAAGTGCATCTGCTGAGCTAGAATTCAATCCGCGTTCCTGTAGTGGTTTGTATAAAAAGAAGAGTATCAATTACAAAGATGTCATGAATGTCGAGAGCCTTCCTCAAGTATGGATGAAACAAAAATTAATGGATATGAACTTGTAAACCTACGTCATTTCAGTGGGTGAACGTATATGAATATACATGATCATATAAACCTATTTTAGTTCTCTGTGTGAACGTATAAACATTTAGATTTCAGGATATGAACATACATAAGAGATTAATATATATATATATATATATATATGCACGTATAGACATAGTCAAGTTATATAGCAACACATAAGAGTAGTTGGAGTGTTATAGATGGTGTTCATTGACGAAGTTATGTTACTTGTTGCAGCTCACTGTTGATTCAATTCTTCATTTTGATGATGAAGTAATGGATTCGCAAACTTGGGAATGGAGCGATGATGATGAGGATGAGAAGATAGATTATTTTGAGACAATTCTTAGAGATGGAAATGCGTCCCTACAGCTCGCTCATATGTCCTAGCCCGGAGGAGACAGAACATGGCCTAGGGTGCTGACAACGAGGAGATGGAACAGTATCTAAAGAACAAAGAAGAGAAAGAGCGCAAGAATAAAAAACCAAAGGGAAAGGGAAAGGAGAGGGAAAGGGGCTCTGATGAGGATGGTGACTCATGTCCTCCTGCTAAGAAGACTTTCTCTAGAAGGGATGAAGGGTGGTCCAAGGAGCGAGAGATGGTGATTGATGACGCCGTGTCAGAGGCTTTAACGAAGAGCCAATCTATGTGGGCGGAAAAGTGGCGTCCGCAGGTGGAGGCACTTGTAAAGGATACTGTTGAGAAGCTTTTGAAGAAGCACAAGTTAGTTCCGTTGTAAACGGGCGAGGAGAGGGAAAATAGAGAAGATGTAATTTCAGACGTTGGTCTGGGTATCCCTGTAGGAAGTGTGAAAAAGAAGGGAAACATGTTCGTTTTGAAACAAAGAAAGCTACCGTGGCCGAAAGTCCAATTGGGAAGCCTTCAGAAAGATCTAGTGGCAGTGGTGGCGGAAGCCTTGTTGTCCCTACGAGGCGGTCCTCGAGACTAACAGAGTCCGGGGGAAGGACGAGTAAGCAGCAGAAGGCTAAGAAGCAGCAGAAGGCTAAGAAGCAGCAAATAAATATTTTGTGAACCCTTAATATATGAATTTCCATTTGTATTTAACTAATGTCTAAAGTTGCGACATTCGGTTCTTATAGGAGAGCCCATCTAGCTTACTTGGAGATGTATCTTCGGATGATTTTGTTGATCCACTTCCCAAAACATGTGCTGCAAATGTGGATAATGCGGGTAAAGGTGGGGTAAGTTTTAAGGATAAGAAGGCAGGCCGTAAGAAGAACAAGTGCAAGTCCCGAAGTTTTAGTAAGAAGAAGAAACTGGACGAGGAGCATGTTAGCGTTTCTGACCCAGCAGTAGACCTCACTGCGGACAAAGAAGTTTCAGATAAGATATGTTTGATCTTCTCATTCGAAATTTTTTTATGAATCACTTTTCCCGTATATGAACGTTCATATACAGTTTTAATACATTTGAAAAATTGCGATGTTTGATTCTTCTAGGAGTCGCCTTCTAATTTGGATCAAGAGACGGTGCCTAATCCTAATACAAGAGATGAGGAGTCAGATAAGGTATATTTTCAGTGTTGTTTTTCATTCGGAATGTTTTGAAAATCCCTTAACTCGTATGTGAACGTGAATTTGTAGTTAACTCATGTCTAACTTGTGATGTTTTATTCTTATAGGACCCAATATCTAACTTCCCCAAACAGCTCTCTTCGGACGAAGATATGTATGCCTATCCTGAAACACATGTTGTAAGTGTGGGGAGGGTTGGAAGAGCTAAGGCTCAAAACCCGGGTGCAAATAGTAAGAAGCGCAAGTCTAGAAGACTTTTGAAGAAGAAGAATTTCAATAAAGATTCGTTTGATAAGGTATGTTATCGGTTTGATTTTCTTTAAAATAGAGATTTTTAAAACATTATATCTCATCATGATGAATCGTATGTGAACGAAAACCTGAGTGGAACGCTGGAGAAGGAGAAGGAGGTCAAAGTAGACACTACGGTTGGTGATCAATCCTTGGGAGAAAAAGATTATGCCGATAGTGGGTTGGAAACGGTAAGGACTTAAGTCATGTCTGTGAACATACACTTATCTAGACATGAACATTCATTTAGAAAGAACCTTCTTTCTCTAATCTTACAACCTACTTCTAACCTCACTCTAGTCTTTCTCTAACTTTTTTTATTACAATCACTTTGTGGACAGCGACCCTATGGACGCATCTACTAAGGAAATCCACAAACCATCGACCTCTACAACACTCCCTGTAAGAATCCCAAACCTCACCCACTTTCGAGAATAATTTTAAAACATTCACATACGCACATAAAGCAGGAATGTATGGACGATGGCTTGGATCCTCTGTTCACATATGCACAGCCTACAAAGGTACTAACAAATTATTGACTTACCTCAAACCTATCTTAACTCTTTTCTAATATTTTATTGTACACAAAACAATTCGTTGGACAGTGACCCAACTGTACATGGGGTGGTGGACACAACCACAAAAGAGGAAATCGTAAAAGAGGCCATGGAGGAAACAATATGTAGTAAACTTAGGTATGCCAACGATCAAGTAGATATGTGAACGTACACTTATCTTTATACGAACATTCGTTTTGCAGGGTCCATCTGCTACAACTGTACATGACCCGGTGGACACAACCATGGAAGAGGGAATCGTTCAGGAGGCCATGATGGAAACAGTATGGACTAAACTTATGCATGTGAACGATAAATTATATATGTGAACGTACATATATCTTTATACGAACATTCGTTTTGAAGAGTCCAGCTGCTACAATTGTAGATGATCCGGTGGACACAACCATATACGAAGGAATCGTTCAGGAGGCCATGATGGAAAAGGTAAAGACTAAACTTATGCATTTGAACGTTCACAGACATTTATGAACATACACTTATCTCTTTATGAACATTCATATTGCAGGAACCATGTGGTACAACTCCGCATGAGTCGATGGACACATGCAAGGACGATGGAGACAAAAACAGAAGTGAAACTTTTCACCGAAATGACGAGGATATGGTTAAGGAGCCATTGCGGGAGGCTGATATTTTTGGAGGGGAAGCCCAGCCGGCAGAGGCTATGGCGGACGAATCAGAGGCTATGCAGCCTCCACATTTCCATATACTCTTTGAAGGCATCCAACGGTGTTCTACTTCAACAAGTGCGACAGCTAAGGACCTCTCTTATCGTTCATCGGTCGAGAATACAAAAACCATGTAATGTGGTGCCCCTAAATGTAGTACCCCTCAATGTAATACTCCTATTTTATGTACCCGATGATGATGTACCGGAGCAGAGATGCGGCTGCGAATTTTGTACTCCCATGCAGTGCGACTTTAGTAGTCACATTAGGTTACCGAACATACACCCTCGCAGGGACACAGAGTCAAGATTCGGAATCCTAATTATGAATCCCCTTTCTTGAATCAGTTTTCCCCGAAAGTTTTGGGTTGATAGACCATTCACCCTCTATACGATCTTACCTACGAGGAGTCGCAGAAAGAAACCAGGGACGCGGAAAGGATGCTAGTGAAAGAGTAAGTGATGAACAACCCTTATATTCATGTTTACAACTACGTAACTCCTTCTCATTGATGCAGAAGATAACATTTGTTTTGTTTCCAGGGAAATAACCTTGAGGATGGGAAAAGTTTTGAATGCTACGATTTTCAAAGATTTTGGCACGACTAGAGTTAATCTTGATTATGAGGTGAGTTTTCCAATGTGGTGGACTAATTAGTGTAAGAGTTGAAAAGTACATTATTATTCATGTTGGGATTGTGTCCTGAAATCACATTGTACTTACTCTAAAGATAGTTGTATTGTCGAGATCGGACAATTCATGTGATACTGGGTAGTCATAATGTTTTGCTAGAAACCGCTTATGACAAATGAGTTGTAACTCATTTCTAGTATCGTGTGAACCTACAGGGTCACACACCTAAGCAAGTTGGATACGCTTTGTATGAGATTGATCATTGGCATATGGTCCGATCAATGTGTATTGGATACACATTGAATTAGTGTTTTAAGAGGTGTGTCGATCGATGCCATTGGTGCGTCGATCGATACAAGAGGTGTGTCGATCGACACCATTGGGTGCATCGATCGACACAAGGTCGATACCGAAACTGAAGTTACGGTTTGTAAACCGTGGGCCTATTTATAAGGGCCAGGATACACGACCTAAGGAGTGAGCCGTCGCAGACAGTTTTTCTTGACAGAAAAACAGACCCTCTTCCTCTAAAACACGCAGAGAATCCCAGGAGATCCGATTTCCGGCACTAGCATCCCGACGGATTCTCGCTTGTGTGCGTGTGGACTACGGTAGAGGCGCAGCGATTGAGGCGCTCTAGAGATCTCGTTTATCTGACCCAATTTCCGCTGCCAGAACAAGGTAAACGCAGATCGGTAAGGATTCAAATACACAAACCCAGATCCAAGGCTTAGGACTTGCGGATTCTGAAAGCTGTTAGAATTGCACAAGTTCCTTCAGTGGTATCAGAGCCATAGGTTTTATCTATTGAATCTAAAGCATGGAATTCGATTAAAATTGCATTTGATTGAATTGATGCTAGCTAGTTTTCGTTTTGATAAATATAATCTCGGATTTATTAGTATCGAAAACGAAGAACTGTGTTTTCGCACTGTGTCGATCGACACAAGTTTGTGTCGGTCGACACACCGCAAAAACGATGAAAATATTTTAGGGTTTTCGCACTGTGTCGATCGACGCACTGGATGCATCGATCGACACACCGCGAAATGCAAAAAAATTTGTGTTTTCGCATAGCGTCGATCGACACAAGTTTGTGTCGGTCGATGCACCGCGAATTCGCCTATTAAAACATTGAGTTTCGATTTAGAAATCGCACTGTGTCGATCGACACACTGGGTGCATCGATCGACACAGGCTGTGCGAAAGGATAGATCGGTTCAATTGGATTGAACCGGTTATCTCGCATGGCTATGTCGGTTTAATTCGATTAAAATTCCCTCATACCCCACTGTGTCGATCGACACAGGTTAAGTGTCGGTCGACACAGGCCTTGCGATTGGTTGATCGGTTCAATTGGATTGAACTGGTTATCATGCTTGGTTAAGGTAGATCAGATCGGTTTAAATTGGATGAATTGATTCAATTGGATTGAATTGGTCAAAATCAGTTTGATTGGATAAGTCGGTTCAATTGGATTGGACCAATTATCGCGATTAGTTAAAACTGATTGAATCGGTTCAATTGGATGGACCGGTTGAATTGGATTTGACCGGTATCTAAATTGGTCTAAAACCGGTTCATTTGGTCATTTACCGGCTCAATTGGCTTGACCGGTTATAGGGTTGGTTAAGGTTGCATTTCAAGTGTCGACCAAGTGTGTCAGTCGATGCATATGGTGACGATGCGGACCGTAATCGTTTGTTTATTGAACCAAATGATTGAGAAACCGAACCAAATGACCTAACCCACTTATTAGAACAATTAAAACTCAATTGAAATTAAAAGTTAAATATGTTCTAAACCTATCTAATACACATTGGATGTGTATTAGATCAAAGATTAGTATTCAATATGGTCAGCTGTCAAGACTCATTTTGTTGTTGTGATACTCTTGCCAAGAGCTTGGTGTCCACAATTACATGAGGAAGACAAGTAGTTGGGTTGATGGTCTTGCAGTGCTTGACATCAACAATTACATGACCTAAGACCCTTTAAAGTTCCGTTTCCTCAACTAAATATCAAGTGACCTTGATGTCTTGCCCAATCTTGTCTACTGTCAAGACTCATTTCGTTGTTGGATAGTCTTGGAGTCCTTGGTATCCACAATTACATGAGTAAGGCATGTGATCATTGATAGAATTGCAGTGCGACTGTCAATGATCACAGGACTGAAGAGATTGGTTTACTTGACTGGGCTATCAGAAGTTCTGGGCCCAGAGACATCAGAGTGGATGAGACATGGATTGTCTTATCTGCGACCAAGAGTTGTACTGGGTACAATTAGCAATGGTTTGCTTACCTAGATAACTAAACTCTGGGTGATGACGAGTCGTCCACTCAGATTTTAGTGATGTATGGGTCTTGGATCATTATATTCATAGAGGAAACATTGTTTGAATATAATGCGAGTTTTCTTATTAGATAAGATTTCTCATTTCCTGAGCTTCATAACTAAATTTTTTTTTTTTTTTTAAAGTTCAGCCTATGTCTAAAACTACTTTCTCGTTACGATCCATCCTTGAGAAGGACAAGTTAAATGGATCAAATTTCTTGGATTGGTATCGCAATTTGAGATTAATCCTCAAGCAGGAGAGCAAGGACTATGTCCTTGAGAAAGCTCTTCCAGAAAGGCTTGGGACCAATCGCTCGAATGCAGTATATGATGCTTGGAATAAGCATTATATTGATATGGTAGATGTGCGTGGTCTGATGTTGGCTACCATGAACTCGGACTTGAAGAGTCAATACGAGAACATGGAGTCGCCAATAGAGATGATCACCAGCCTGAAACTGAAGTTTCAGGATCTGGCACGAGTTGAGAGATTCCAGATGGTGAAGTCTCTCACTGGGTGCAAGCTACCAAAGGATGCTCCAGTGAGTCCTCATGTCATTAAAATGATGGGTTACATTGATAACCTGGGGAAACTGGAATGTCCTGTCAGCTTAGAGTTGGCCACTGACATCATTCTGCAGTCACTGCCGTCTAGTTATGATAAGTTTATCAAAAGCTATATCAAGAATAACTTGACGAAGACGTTGACTAAGCTGCATGGGATGCTCAAAACAACAGAGCAAGACATCATAAAGGGTAAAAGATTTGAGAAATCTTGTGTTGACAAGGGTAAAGGCAGGGCCATCCAGATTTGGAATCAGGATAAGCCTGTGTCATCTTATAAGCCCAAGTCCAGCCCATCTGATGTTAGAAAGTGCTTCTACTGTGATGAGTCAGGGCAATGGAAGAGAGATTGCATTAAATTCTTGGAAGATTCACAAGAGATGAAAGAGATGTATGGTACTTCTGAAGGAATTTCTAGCAGTTCTAATCAGGATTAGCAACCCTAGTCTGAATTCCGAGCCTAGGATCTAAGGTTCATGTAATTGAATCTATCAGATCTCGAGATTACCTGATGAATATGCAGCGGAAGTGTTTGCAGATAATCGAGATCACGAAGCGCCTCAAATGCTGCGCCTCTACTGGTATCCACACGCACACAAACTGGACCGCAGGGATGCTAGTGCCTTACAGAGATCTAATCTCCAGAGAGGTTTCTATCTGTGTTCTGGTGGCTGTGAATTAGGTTAGGGCCGAGTTGAAGGATCGTTTAGTGTTAATCCTGATTCAATTCTTCAGATTAAACTCACCTAAACATGCCAGTTCTAGGTTCTCTTGAAAGAATCATAAAGGATCTCACCTGTTACCTTGTTATGCAGCGGAAAGAGGAGGTACGGGTCAGAGATCAGCAGAACCACCAAGAGATAGCTCCTCCAAAGGCTCACACATGCACGCACAGGAAATTGGCTGCTAGACCAGCTGTTGGGAGGCGCAGAAGAGAGAGAGAGTTGGCGCAGAGGGTTAGGAGAATTAGAGAGCTTAGGTCAAGTTTTATTCATTAAAACTCCTTTTAGTTCTCATGGGCTTTTGGGCCCAATTCTCAGTCTGATTAATCAGGCCCTTCTGTCTCTCTAAGCACAGTAAATGCCTAGCACTTTTACCGTACTTCTGCTGTACCGTTCCTTCATAGTTTCCTGTTAGCTTAGGCGTGTGACCCATATGGGATCATATAATAAAGGCAATAAGTCCAAGACTTATAGATCATGAGCGGACTCTAGCAAGCCATCATGACCCCCAGTATTATATGACTTATGTCTGATCATTGACATACTCTTACTTTCTAGAGACAGTACAGAGATTACTGGACATAATTCCAACAATCTCCCACTTGAACTGGAATCTCTGTATTCATAATCCTTTTGTCTCAATATCTCGATTAGTCATAAGGCAAGATTAGTGTCATCCTTTTAAAGCCTAATCTTGTTCATCGGACTCTGATTTGATACTGACAATCCAAACGACTCGGGACAGTCCGTTTGAGCATGGCCATGCATTTTCCAGTATTCAAATCTCCGATTGGCCTAGAGATATTCACTCCATTTATATTGGAGGGACAAATCCCGTCTTGTTCCATCACTGTAAACTACTCATTTCATAATACACCCAATCAAGGTCCTTATAACTATCGCTTAACGACAACATTAGACAATGATCAAAGCGCATTAGTTCATGTGCAGTCACATGCATGCGAACTCAGGTCTAAGGACTATACTCTATAGTCGTAGTAAGAATCTCTTATGACACAGATATAAATATCCTGAAGAGTTCTTATAATCGGGTCTTGTCCGGTCGTATGTACCCCAACATACACCTATGTATTGACTTTGATGCCGTGCATCTATGATATCCTGAGACTTTGTCATAAGTCACATACCAATCTAGTCTCACACGGTTGTTGGTGTTCCAATTTCAACAACCTTCGACTAGGGACAGGATGATATAAGCCATCTTTCAAATATAGGGTCTCATGATCAAGCTAAATGACTTTGATGACTCAAGATCAAGTCACTTACTTCGATGACCTATAAAATGGTTCATATCATTTTAGAACGATTATTTCATCACAGTTAAAATAATCTTGAAATAATAATTTCATTAAACATCATAAAATGTTTTACAAGAACATATCAATAACCAAATAAAGCCCTTTATTAACTCCCACTGGAATTAAGACTACATCTTAATTTCACTTATCCTACAGCAACAGTCCGCGACTCGTGCTTAGGCCTAAGGAGTGGCTTCGTTAATAGATTAGCAACGTTCTCATTCGTTGAAACTTGCTGATCTACTTAACATCTCTGTCATTTATCTCACGGAATAGGTTATACCTATCCTCAAGGTGTTTGGACCTCTGATGTGCAGCTAGTCTCATCTATGCTGGAATCACATCAAGTTCAGTGACGAACTCTTCTTTCCAAACAACCTCTTTCGCCGCTTATCAAGCTGCGAAATGTTCAGCTTAAGTCATGGAGTCAGCAACAGTGCTTTGCACCGCCAGATAGACACAAGATATAACCGGACTGTGACCGGAAATCATCTTTGTCCGTTGGAAGCATGCCTTTCAGACTCTACCGACTCGTAGCACCTCACTTTCTCCGTAAATCAAGAACTTGTCCTAAGTATTTTCCAAATACTTGAGGTTATTCATTACGTTTATCCAGTGATTATTTGCTGGATTTGACTGGTCTTTACTTGTCTTGCTTAACATTAAAGCAACATCAAAACAAGTACGTGTCATGGCATTCATGATAGATCCAATTGCCGACGCATATGGAATCTCATCCATGCATTCAAGCTTAGCAGATATCGAAGGATACTGTTTCTTGCTTAACGTAATGCCATGTGGCATTGGCATAAAACCCTTCTTGGAATGCTGAAAACGTGTAGGACTTTGTCAATATAAGAATTCTGACTTTGTCCTACCAGCCCTTTTGAATCTCTATCTTTAGATCCAAAATCCAAGAACCTATGTGGCTTTACCCATGTCAATCATAAAACCAACTCCCAAGCCAGTCCTTTACCGACTGCAGCTTTGGAACGTTATTTCCGAGAATCAGTATGTCATCGACATACAATATGAGAAATGCAACATCGCTCCCACTTATCTATTAGTAAACGCATAGTTCCATTTCGTTCCTGTTCAAGTCAAAACTTTGACTACTTCAACAGAACGAAGATTCCAACTCCGATATGTTTGCTTCCATCCATGAATGGATCGATGAAGCTAACTTACACAAAATGTAATTTTTCGGAGTTCGGGCTCACTTTCGCTTCTTTGAATTTCGCAGATTCGTCGCTTTCAATGATCATCAGATCATGCGAACTTTCAATGATCATCAGGTTCAACTAATGACGAGAAATCACTCTCGGATTAGTGACTGATTCATTCATATCTGCGAACTTCAGGCTCTACAGGTGTAGATTCTACAGAAATCTGTAAATCCATCCGTTGCTCTCCCTCAACAGGTTGAGCAGCCTCCTGTATTTCTCGAATTTCTTCGAGTTATACTTTTACTCCCACTGTTCTTCTTTGAAAGTAACTTCCCTTCTTAGAAAACAGAATGGACGTAAAAGTAACAAGCCTTGGTTTCCCTAGGACAACCAGCGAAGTAGCACAACTACAAATACTCAGTAAAGACGAATTTGGATCGATTCCAATTCACATTTATGTGGTGTCTTTCAACTGATATTGGTAGAACTATTTCAGCGTAAACTTAGATATTTCTAGAGCGTTATTCTTAAAAATATCATGGAAGATTCGTGTGACTCATCTTTAATCATTTCTGATAAGATCTGATTCTTTCTCACAGAAACACCTCCAGGTTTTCAGGAGAAATGAGCTGTGAAACGACTTCACACTCAATCAGATGATCACACCATCAATGACTTAAGTATTCTCACTCGTGATCTAATCAAGAGTCTTAATACTTCTGTCACTAAGATTCTATACCTCATTCTGGAACTCTTTCGATCATATCAAAGAATTCCGACTTGTGTCTCATCAAATGAGCACAGTCTTACTTACTGAAGTAATCAGTAGAGACAATGAAGTACAGGAAATTTTCTCTGTCATTACTGCTCATCGGACCACATACATGAGTATGTTCAATCTCCAATAAACCTTTGGGCCTTTCTCTAGCTTGGCTAAGATAGGCCCCTTTGTCTTTTGGTCCAGTAAACAGAATTCAAGTCTCATAAGATATCCGATCAAATGAGCCCAATAGTGCATAACTATGGGATTTCAGAATCCGACTTACTCTATGTGACCAAGACTTTTATGCCAAGAAAAATCAGGTTTAATTCATCAGATTTAAACCAATTCGGTATTTATGTTACATTTAGGCACTCTTTGGTTTAAGATATAAAACCCATTCCTTGAATAGGGTGCTACAATTAATATTTCATTAAGATCAAAAGAACAAAACTTGTCTTTTATCAAAATGAAAAACATTCAAATTCTTACAAGAAAATGAAAAACAACTCTGCTTAAAGCAGGTACATTGTAGCAATTACTTAATAAAACCAAGCCTCGAAGGCATCTACAAGTGAAAATCCTACGGCTAAGGCAGCGTCCATAGCTCCTTCCAGACATGTAGATCCACTTTGTCCTTCCTTCAACATTCTACTGTTGCTTAGGCTCTGCATATTATCACAAATATCAGTGCCACAACCAGTATCCAATACCTATAAGGTAGAACTTGAAGTAATAACATGAATACCTGAGGAAGTAGTCTCATACATCAACTTCAACTCCTCATCATCTTCCATGAATTTAATGCAGTCTCTCTTCCAATGCCCTGTCTCTTTACAGTAGCAGCACTTACCAACGTAAGAGGTATCTGACTTGGGCTCAGAAGACACACGCTTGCCATGATTCAAAATCTGGACAACTTTGTATTCGCCCTTGTCAGTACTAGGTTTAATAAACCCACCCTTCTCTATTATGAGATTATACTGGGCACTCTTCATATTTGGCTCAACTGTCTTGAGCATATCATGCAGTTCAGTCAGCGTCTTCGTTAAGCCTTTCTTGATATAGTTCCTTCTGAACTTATCATAGCTTGACGGCAGTGACTGCAGAATGATCTCAGTTGCCAATTCTTGGCTAACTGGATAATCCAGTTTCCTCAGGTTATCAATGTAACCCATCATTTTACTGACATGAGGACTCACTGGATGATCATCTGGTAGCTTGCAGCTAGTGAGAGACTTAACCAACTGGTATCTCTCCACTCTTATCTGCTCCTGAAATTTCAATTTCAGGCTGCTGATCATCTCTATTGGCGACTCCATGTTCTCATATTGCTTCAGCAAATCTGAGTCCATGGTAGCCAATATCAGACCACGCACATCTACCGTATCATTATAATGCTTATTCCAAGCATTATATACTGCATGAGAAGCATTGGACCCGATCCTCACGGGGAGAGCTCTCTCAAGGACATAGTCCTTTCTCTCCTGCCTGAGGACTAGCCTCAGGTTCCGCGACCAAGTCAAGAAATTTGATCCGTTCAGTTTGTCCATCTCAAGGACAGACCGGATCGAGAAAGTGTTTTGATTGTTTGTGCTAGTCATAACTGAAAATTAAGATAAAAGGATTTTAGTTAATATGTTCAATATGATTAATCTTGTATTATACTTAATATGATTAATCTCGCATTATATTCAATAACATCAGTTACCCTCAATAGAATATAATGATTCCAAGATCCACATATAACTAAGATCAAAGTGGGCCACTGGCCGTCACCCAACCTTAGCTTATATCGGTAAGCCCTATCTCGGCTAATTATATCCGTGATATAACTCTTGGTTGTGAATCTGGGCCCGAGGCCCAATCCACTCTGATGTCTCAAGGCCCGGGACTCCCGATGGCCTAGTCAAGAAAACCAGACTATACAGTCATGTAATCACTAATGTATGGGACTCCCAATGACATTTATGAATCACAAACCGTCTTACCCACGCAAAAGTAGACACCCTCACACTGTAAGGCCATGAGTACAATTGAATGGGCTTCGACAGCTGACATAGACTGGACAAGACATCCAACGCTTGATATTGTTTGAGGTTTGTAGGTTTATTAAAATTTTATCCCAAAATAGAAGATTACTATTTTGGGAAACTTTCCTTTTTGGGAAACCTACTATTTTGGAAACTTTCTAAAATTGGAAACTTTCTAAAATTGGAAACTTCCTAAAATTGGAAACTTTCTAAATATAGAAATTTCCTAAAATCCAAAACTTGCAAATCTAGAAACTTCTAATTTAAGAAACTTTCAAATTTCAGATTTTTTGAAAAACAGATTAATTTAAAATCGATTTTAATTTTATATAAATGAATTTTAAATTAAATCTGAAGAAAAAGACTCAAATAATTGGCCCAATTGTTTTAACTTCTTGGCCCGAGGCCCAAGAATTGGTCCATGTCCAAGACATAACCCAATTGCCCAATTAAATGACATAACCGGTCTGGTTCATTAAAATTGGTCTAACCAAAATTAATTACTACGATGACCACAATTGTCAACCGGTTATTTACTAAACCGGATTTTCTCAATTTATTTGGTCCAACCAAATCAAATTAGAAAACCACTGGTTTAGGCACTAAATCCAATTTTTCGACTTTGGATTTCTTATCCCGGTTTAACCAGAACTTAATAAATTTTATTAAGTCTGTTTATTAAACCGTGACGATTAAGATTTTTAATTGAATTAAACCGAGCCATTAACCGAACCGAACCGATTGGTCACGAACCGATCACGGTCGGGACGGGACGCGATCCGAGATCGGTCCATCTCGATCACGCGACGATGCTCGGACGACAGCAGGACGGGACGGCCGGGACGATGCTGGCTTGGCCGAGACGCGAGAGAGGCACGGCGTGATCGCATCGATCCAAGCCATCGATCCGCGATCGATGCAAGCGATCGGATCGGCCACGCATCTCGCTGCCCATCTCGCCGTGATCGACTCGACCACGCGACTCGATCCATCGATCGGTCCGTGCGTCTATTCGATCCGGACGTGCGGTTCGACCACACTCCGACGTAACCAATTCATATAGATTGGATCATGCGATTTCTTGTTTGTTTAGGTTTTAATTCTTTGTTTCTTAAGTGTTTTTTTTTATCAGTAGATTGATTCAAAACACTTCTTAAACAATCCTAAACTTGATTCTAAACAAGAAAAACCTACAGAACCAATGGCTCTGATACCACTGAAGGATCGTTTAGTGTTAATCCTGATTCAATTCTTCAGATTAAACTCACCTAAACATGCCAGATCTAGGTTCTCTTGAAAGAATCATAAAGGATCTCACCTGTTACCTTGTTATGCAGCGGAAAGAGGAGGTACGGGTCAGAGATCAGCAGAACCACCAAGAGATAGCTCCTCCAAAGGCTCACACACGCACGCACAGGAAATTGGCTGCTAGACCAGCTGTTGGGAGGCGCAGAAGAGAGAGAGAGTTGGCGCAGAGGGTTAGGAGAATTAGAGAGCTTAGGTCAAGTTTTATTCATTAAAACTCCTTTTAGTTCTCATGGGCTTTTGGGCCCAATTCTCAGTCTGATTAAATCCCTTGGATTTAATCAGGCCCTTCTGTCTCTCTAAGCACAGTAAATGCCTAGCACTTTTACCGTACTTCTGCTGTACCGTTCCTTCATAGTTTCCTGTTAGCTTAGGCGTGTGACCCATATGGGATCATATAATAAAGGCAATAAGTCCAAGACTTATAGATCATGAGCGGACTCTAGCAAGCCATCATGACCCCCAGTATTATATGACTTATGTCTGATCATTGACATACTCTTACTTTCTAGAGACAGTACAGAGATTACTGGACATAATTCCAACACGAGTTTAGGTCGACCATATATCTTATATATGTCGGCTTAAACCACAACGGGATTAACCAACAATTAAACCGAATTAATCTGATTAATCCGCGAGTGCATCGATCGATGCACTAACTGCAACGATCGACACTCCCCAGAACATTGATATCGAATGTATATCACATATGCATTCACTTAGATCATTACATTAATGATCAGCCTCGTCTTTAACGCCCAGTTTTCTTAGGTGTGTGACCCTGTAGGATCATATAACACTAGCAATGAGTTCTCAACTCATTGATCATAAGTGGCTTCTAGCAAAGCGTTATGACTACCTAGTGTTATGTGATTGTCTCATCTCGACTATACGACTTTCACTTAGAGCAAGTACAGTAGATTTCAGGACATTCCCAACAATCTCCCACTTGTACTGGAATCATCTATTCCTTTAATCCCTTTGTAGCTATATCTCAATCTGGCATAAGGCAAGCACTGTGTCATCCTTATTCAACCAGATTACGTTTATCGAATCCCGATTTGTACTGATGAAAAACAAACGACTGACAATCACCTCGTTTGAGCGCGGCCACGCATTTCCAGTATCAAATCTTTGATAGGCCCAGAGATATTTAACTCCTGTTATATAGGAGGTACAAATCCCATCTTGTTCCATCCATGTCTCTTTTATATTTCATGATATGCCTAATCAGTGTCTTTATGATCACCAGTTACGGCTGACGTTTGACAAAGTCAAGACGAACCAATCCATATGAGAGAGGACATGATGAACTCAGGTCTAAGGACAACTCTCTTTAGTCGTAATGAGAAACTCTTATGACACTCATATAACATCTTGTAGAGTTCTCATTAACGGGTCAAGTCCGATCATGTGTTCTCTAACACATATCTATGTGATTGACTTTAATACACTTATTAATGACTCCATGAAACATGGTCATCAGTCACCTCACATACTAGTCTCACGTGGTTGTTAATGTCCCACGTTAACAACCTCGACCAGGGACCATTATAATTTATGTCATTTATTGCTTATAGGGTTTCATGATCAAGTCACATACTTGATGGCCTATAAAATGTCATAAATTACTTTGGGACAATGTATATATATTTAATTAACACAATTAAATAATGCTGAAACAATTTCATTAAAATAACATAACTATTATGTCTATGTGAACATCATGTCATAACTAAAACAAATACAACTCCCACTGAAATCAAGATCATATCTTAAGAAATCTAATGCCTACAGCAGTTGTATGAAACTCATGCTTAGGCCTTGGGAGAGGCTTGGTCAGTGGATCAGCAACATTCTCATCCGTCGGGACTCTGCTGATCTTCACATCTCCTCTATTCACAATATCACGGATAAGGTGATATCGCCTTTCTATGTGTTTGGATTTCTGGTGTGATCTAGGTTCCTTTGCTTGCGCAATGGCTCCATTGTTGTCACAATACAAAGCCACTGGCTCAGAAATGCTAGGAATCACACCAAGTTCAGTAATGAACTTCTTGATCCAAACAGCCTCCTTTGCCGCTTCAGAAGCAGCGAGGTACTCAGCTTCAGTTGTGGAATCTGCTACAGTGTCCTGCTTGGAACTCTTCCAGCTTACTGCACCGCCATTTAGGCAGAAGATGTAACCAGATTGCGATCGGAAATCATCTTGGTCTGTCTGAAAACTTGCGTCTGTGTAACCACTTACTACCAGCTCATCACTTCCTCCATACACCAAGAATTTATCCTTAGTATTTCTCAAATACTTCAGAATATTCTTGACTGCTGTCCAGTGACTTTCACCTGGATCCGATTGGTATCTAGTCGTCATGCTTAAAGCACAAGCAACATCTGGAGGAGTACAGAGCATGGCATACATGATGGATCCCAACGCCGAGGCATAGGGAATCCGACTCATGCGATCTCGCTCAGCAGGTGTCTCAGGACACTGCTTCTTGCTGAGACTTATGCCATAAGACATTGGTATGAAGCCCTTCTTGGAATCTTGCATTCTGAACCTGTGTAAGACCTTATCGATATAAGTGTCTTGACACAGTCCAATTATTTTGTTTAATCTATCTCTATAGATTCTTATTCCAAGAATATACGCGGCTTCACCCATGTCTTTCATTGAAAAACAACTTCCGAGCCAAGTCTTAACAGACTGTAACAACGGAACGTCATTTCCGAGAAGGAGTATGTCATCTACATACAACACGAGAAATGCAACTGCGCTCCCACTAGTCTTCTTGTAAACACATGGTTCTTCTTCGCTTCTGATGAAATCAAACTTTTTGACTGCTTCATCAAAACGAAGATTCCAACTCCGAGATGCTTGCTTCAATCCATAAATGGATCGATGAAGTTTGCATACTTTCCTAGCTGCATTTGGATCGATGAAACCTTCGGGTTGTGTCATGTACACATCCTCTTCCAGAATTCCATTAAGGAAAGTTGTTTTCACGTCGATCTGCCAGATCTCATAATCATAATGAGCAGCTGTTGCTAGGAGAATCCGAATGGATTTAAGCATGGCGACAGGTGAATAGGTTTCTTCATAGTCAATACCATGAATTTGTTTGAAACCTTTTGCCACTAGCCTTGCTTTATATATCTGAATATTTCCATCCACATCAATTTTCTTCTTGAAAATCCATTTACACTCAATGGGTCTTGCACCATCGGGTAAATCAACCAAAGTCCATACTTGGTTCTGTGACATGGATCCCATTTCGGATTCAGCGGCTTTTAGCCACTTTGCGGAGTCAGGGCTCATCATTGCTTCTTCGAAATTCGATGGTTCGTCACTGTCAATGATTAACAAATCATGACAATTGGTTACGAGAAATCCATATCTCTCGGGTTCGTGACGGATCCTTTCGGATCGGCGAATTTCAGGCTCCACAGGCGCCGTCTCTACAACTCTTTGTAGATCCAATTGTTGCTCTTCCTCTACGGGTTGAGCATTTTCCTGCGGTTCTCGAACTTCTTCGAGTTGTACTTTACTCCCACTGTTTCTCTTGGAAAGAAACTCTCTCTCAAGAAAAACGCAGTTCCGAGCAACAAACACTTTGTTCTCGGATTGGTTGTAAAAGTAGTATGCCTTGGTTTCCTTAGGATAACCAACGAAGTAGCATTTATCAGATTTGGGCTCGAGCTTATCTGTAATTAATCTCTTAACATAAGCTTCACAACCCCAAATCTTCAGGAAAGACACATTCGGAACATTTCCAGTCCACATCTCATGTGGTGTCTTTGCAACTGATTTTGACGGAACCCTATTTAGTGTAAACGCAGACGTTTCTAGAGCGTATCCCCAAAAGGATAATGGAAAAGTTGAGAGACTCATCATTGATCGAACCATATCTAATAAAGTCCGATTCCTCCTCTCAGACACGCCATTCCATTGGGGTGTTCCATGAGGAGTGAGTTGTGAAACAATTCCACAATCTCTCAAATGATCACTGGATTCTTGGCTTAAGTATTCTCCTCCACGATCTGATCGAAGAGCCTTATTACTTTTGCCGAGTTGATTCTGTACTTCATTTTGGAACTCTTTGAACTTTTCAAAGGATTCCGACTTGTGTCTCATTAAATAGACATAGCCATACCTGCTGAAATCATCAGTGAAGGTAATGAAGTATCAAAAATTTCCTTTGGCACTTGTGCTCATTGGGCCGCATACATCTGTATGTATAAGGCCCAACAGTCACTGGCCCTTTCGTTTGATTTGTTGAAAGGGGCCTTAGTCATTTTGCCTAGTAAACAAGATTCACATTTCTCACATGATTCATAATCAAATGAGCCCAAAAGCCCATCACTATGGAGCTTTTGAATCCGTTTCTCGTTTATGTGGCCCAAACGACAATGCCATAGAAAAGTATGATTCGTGTCATTTGATTTGAATCTCTTGGTGTTAATGTTATAGATTTATGTGCTTTGGTTTAGAACATAAAGCCCATTCTCTAATGGGCTGCTACCATAATACATATCATTGTAATCAAAAGAACAACATTTATTCTTAATTGAAAACTGATATCCTTCCAAATCCAAAACAGGAATAGAAATAATATTTCTGCTTATAGCAGGTACATAGTAGCAATTATGAAGTTCTAAAACCAAACCAGAAGGTAAAGACAAGTTAAATGTTCCTACGGCTAATGCAGCAACTCTTGCTCCATTTCCCACGCGCAGGTCCACTTGTCCCTTTTCCAACGTCCTACTGTTGCTTAGGCCCTGCATATTTGTACAAATATGAGCACCACAGCCCGTATCCAATACCCAAGAAGTAGAACCAGAAGTAGTAACATTTACTTCTATAACATAAATACCTGAAGATGAAGTCTCGAAAGTCTTCTTCTTCTTTTTCTTCTCTTCCAAGAATTTGCTGCAATTTCTCTTCCAATGCCCAGGCTCTTTACAGTAATGGCACTTATCAGTTTCAGATGGGCCCGGCTTGGGCTTCGGGGCCGGCGCCGGCGTGTCCTGGTTCTCAACCGAGACTGCCTTGCCCTTTTCCTTGCCTTTGCCAAGTTTCTTAAACTTCTTACCCCCTTGTACCATAAGTACATTAGGAGTGCCCTTCCTGATATTAGGCTCAGCTGTCTTGAGTATGCCATGCAGTTCAGTCAACGTCTTCGTCAAGTTGTTCATGTTATAGTTCATAACAAACTGATCATAACTTGACGGCAGTGACTGCAGAATGATGTCAGTAGCCAACTCTTGGCTAATGGGACAATCCAGTCTCCCCAGGTTATCAATATAACCCATCATCTTAATGACATGAGGACTGACCGGACTGTCCTTTGGTAGCTTGCATTCAATGAGAGATTTAACCGTCTGGTATCTCTCAGTTCGTGCTTGCTCCTGAAACATGCTTTTCAGGCTAGTAATCATCTCCACTGGCGACTCCACGTTCTCGTATTGCTTCTGCAAGTCCGAGTTCATGGTAGCCAACATGAGACAATTCACATCGACCACATCATTGGAATGCTTGTCCCAAGCACTCCTTTCTGCATGTGCAGCATTGGATGTCGGTTTTTCAGGGAGAACATTTTCAAGGACATAGTCCCGCTTCTCCTGCTTGAGAACAATTCTCAAGTTCCGATACCATTCGAGAAAATTCGATCCATTTAACTTGTCCTTCTCAAGGACGGATCGCAGGGAGAAAGAATTATTATGAGTAGTAGTCATAGCTGAGAACATAGAAAAGAAAAAGGTTTAGTTATGATGTTCAAGAAATGAGAAATCTTAACTTTTAAGAAAACTCGCATTATATTCAATCAATGCTTCCTCAGATGAATATAATGATCCAAGACCCATATTTTACTAAATTCAAGTGAGCCACTGGCTATCACTTAACTTTAGCTATTTAGGTAAGCAACAACCTTGCTAGTTATATCCAATACAACTCTTGGTTGTGGATCGACATCTTATGTCCAATCCACCTGATGTCTCTGGGCCCAAAACGATTTTGATAGCCCAGTCAAGCAAACCAATCTCTTCAGTCATATAATTGTTGATGCCTTGCACTGCAAGCCCATTAACACGATTACTTCCTGCCTTACTCATGTAATTGTTGATACCTTGCACTGCAAGCCTATCGTACAATGAAATGATTCTTGACAGTTGACAAGATTGGAAAGACATCAAGTATCACTTGATATTTGGTTGAGGAACGGAACCATATAGAACGTTCAGTTTTACTATGTTTTAATTCTTATAATTAATTAATCCGCGATAACCGATCAATCCAATTGATCCGGTTTTGAATACCGGTAAGCATCGATCGATGCTACGTTAGCATCGGTCGATGCCACCCTAATCAAAACAATCGCCATCAAACCATTCACAGTGTTCGACCATTATTAACCAAGCTCGATAACCGGTCCAATCCAATTGAACTGATCCAACAATCTTGCGAGGCTGTGTCGATCGGTGCAACAATTGCATCGATCGACACTAGGCGAAAACTAGGTTTATTCGGGTTTTCGCCCTGAATCGATCGATGCCGGATTGGCATCGATCGACACCATGCGAAAAAACCCTAAATTTTATTCGGGTTTTCGCCCTGCATCGATCGATGCCGGATTGGCATCGATCGACACCATGCGAGAAAACCCTTAAACGTTTTCGATCAGAACCCTAAACTAGGTTTTCAGGAAAACGAATTTTAGCATGCTTGTATCAATTATACAAAGATCTAGATTCAACTAATCCAATCATCATGCTACTGATTCAATGGAACCCAAAAGCTCTGATACCACTGAAGGAATTTCTAGCAGTTCTAATCAGGATTAGCAACCCTAGTCTGAATTCCGAGCCTAGGATCTAAGGTTCATGTAATTGAATCTATCAGATCTCGAGATTACCTGATGAATATGCAGCGGAAGTGTTTGCAGATAATCGAGATCACGAAGCGCCTCAAATGCTGCGCCTCTACTGGTATCCACACGCACACAAACTGGACCGCAGGGATGCTAGTGCCTTACAGAGATCTAATCTCCAGAGAGGTTTCTATCTGTGTTCTGGTGGCTGTGAATTAGGTTAGGGCCGAGTTTAGGTCGACCATATATCTTATATATGTCGGCTTAAACCACAACGGGATTAACCAACGATTAAACCGAATTAATCTGATTAATCCGCGAGTGCATCGATCGATGCACTAACTGCAACGATCGACACTCCCCAGAACATTGATATCGAATGCATATCACATATGCATTCACTTAGATCATTACATTAATGATCAACCTCGTCTTTAACGCCCAGTTTGCTTAGGTGTGTGACCCTGTAGGATCATATAACACTAGCAATGAGTTCTCAACTCATTGATCATAAGTGGCTTCTAGCAAAGCGTTATGACTACCTAGTGTTATGTGATTGTCTCATCTCAACTATACGACTTTCACTTAGAGCAAGTACAGTAGATTTCAGGACATTCCCAACAACTTCTTCTTCAGGTATTGTGTTATTACTTCAAGTTCTACGTATGTATTGGATACTAGTTGTGGTACTGATATTTTGGAAATATGCAGGGCCTAAGCAACAGTAGAACGTTGAGGAAAGGACAAGTGGAACTGCGTGTCTGGTATGGAGCAATGGTTGCTACATAAGACCATGTACAACCAAGTTCTCGGTGCGGTTTCTTAGGCAAAAATATATTAAAAAAATGTGGGTCCCACGTGGGTCCCACCAAATAGTTAAGAACCCCGGCTCCAAAAATCCTTAGCTAAGGATCGGTTCTAACACTGTTCATGCCACGTGTCATGATTCTATTCGTTCCTCCTTTTTTTTTTTTTTTTTTTTTTACTTTCTAGAAAAAAAAATAATAATTAAATTTTTTTTTAAGAACCCCTCCTTGGGGTTCATGGTTGTACATGCTCTAAGCCGTAGAGATTCTCCACTTGTAGGAGCCTTTCAAGCTTGGTTTTTGAATTAAGTAATTGCTACTATGTACCTGCTTTATGCAGAAATGTCTTTCATTTTCTTGTAAGAATTTGGATGTTTTTCATTCTGATAAAAGACAAGTTTTGCTCTTTTGATCTTAATGAAATATTATATGGTAGCACCCCTTTTGATAAATGGGTTTTATGTCTTAAACCAATATACACCAGAATATAACATAAATACCAAACGGTTTAAGTCTAATGACTTGAACTCGATTTTTCCTTAGCATAGTCATTTTGACCACATAGAGTGAAGCGGATTTAGAAGTTCCATTGTTATGGGCTTTAGGCTCATTTGATTATAAATCATTTGAGACATGAATTCTGCTTGCTGGGCCAAATGACTAAGGCTTCTTTAGCAGAACTAAAGAAAAGGGCCAGAGGCTTATTGGGCCTTACACGTACTGATGTATGTGGCCCGATGAGCATTAATGCCAAAGGAAATCTTCAGTACTTCATTAACTTATTGATGGCATCAATAAGTATGGCTGTGTTCTTTTGATGAGACACGAGTAGGAATCCTTTGAGGAGTTCCAAAATGAAGTATAGAACCGATTTGACAGAAGTATTGAGATCCTCGATTAGATCGCGGAGGAAAATACTTGAGTCAAGAATTGGGTGATCATCTAAGTGAGTGTGAAGTCATATCACAGCTCTTTTCTCCTGGAAAGCCTAATTGGTGTTTCTGAGAGAACGAATCAGACCTTATTAGTTATGCTCCGATTAATGATGAGTCACAGGAATCTTCCATCATCCTCTTAAAATACGCTCTAAAATGAATATGTTTACGCAAATTAGTTTTCTATCAGAATCAGTTGAAAGACACCACATTGGATGTGGACTGGGTGATTTCCAAGTATGTTTTTCTGATTAATTGGGATTGCAAGGTGTGTAAGACAGTTGTCAACAAACAAACTTGAACCCAAATCTGATAAGGGCTGCTTCGCCGGTTGTCCTAGGGAAACCGAGGCTTAGTATTTTTTGCAACCAATCCGAGAACAAATTTTTGTTGTTCAGAACTCTGTTTTTCCAAGAAGAACAGTGGGAGTAAAAGTACAACTCGAAGAAATTCGAGAAACACAGGAGGCTGTTCAACCTGCTGAGGGAGAGCAGCGGTTGGATCTACAGAGTGCTGTAGGTTCTACACCTGTGGAGCCAGAAGTTCGCTGATCCTAATGGATCTGTCACTAAGCCGAGGGTGATTCCTCATGACCGATTGCTATGATCTGATGATCATTGAAAAGTGACGAGCCTGCGAAATTCAAAGAAGCGAAGGTGAGCCCCAACTCCGAAAATTAACTAGAAATGTATGTTAGCTTCACCGATCCATTTCTGGATTGAAGCAAACATCTTGGATTGGAATCTGTGTTCTGTTAAAACGGTCAAAGGTTTTGACTTGATCAGGAACGTATAGAAACCGTGCGTTTACAAGTAAACTAATGGGAGCGTAGTTGCAATTCTCAAACCGTATGTTTATGACATACTTAATCTCATAAACGACGTTCCGACGCTAAAGTCTTGTCAAGATTTGTGTCGGAAGTCAAATTTAACGATGGACATGGGAGAAGCCGCGAAAGTTCTTGGAATAAGGATCCATTGAAATGGATTGAAAAGGCTAATTTGATCGTGTCAGAATCCTTATGTTGATAAGGTATTGGACAGTTCAAAGGTGCTTGATTCCAAGAATGACTTCACACCAAAGGTCTTATGGCAACGATCTTAGCAAGATGAAGTGTCTTGGACACTGGCTGAGCTAGTATCTATGAGTGTGATTCCTTTTGCTTATGCAATAGAATCCATCATGAATGCCATATTTTGCACTCGTCTAGATGCAGCTGACGCATAAAGCATGACGAGAAGATACCAATTTGTTCCGGTAAAAGTCACTGGACAGTTGTAAGGAATATCCCCAAGTGTTTGAGAAACACTAAGGATAGTTATTGTTCAACTGAGAAAAATGACGAATCTGTTATGAGTAGTTAGACGGACAAAGATGATTCCCGGTTCCCACCTGGTTATGTCTCTTTGTCTGTGTAGCGGCGCTATCTGTTGGGAAGGTCTCCAAGCAGTGGACCGTAGAATAGTGCTTATTAAAGAATAGCGGTGTGGTTTGTTGGAATGGTTCCAAGCAAGAACACCGCAGCTTCTCTCACAACCTAAGCATGAGTTTCGTACTGTTGCGTGTGGACTACGGTAGAGGCGCAGCGATTGAGGCGCTCTAGAGATCTCGTTTATCTGACCCAATTTCCGCTGCCTGAACAAGGTAAACGCAGATCGGTAAGGATTCAATTACACAAACCCAGATCCTAGGCTTAGAACTTGCGGATTCTGAAAGATTTTAGAATTGCACAAGTTCCTTCAATTCATTCATAACAATTTTTTTGGCATATACACAGCAAATCATGATTTTTTGTCGCTTATATGGATATGGAGCACACGGGAAGAAGCATACCTTGAATATAAAATATCCATGGTTGATTCTCTTTTCCCAGATACGTTGTTGAGGACCTATACTAGATCCAAATGTCAAATGTTTATAATCATTCTCATGGAAGATAAAATATCCCCCTCCCCCAAATTAAGGCCTTTTATTTGGTAAATCATTTCTGGATGTTTATTGGTTACAAAAAAAATTGAGGGGAAAAAGATTAGTTGTGACACATGTTGTGTGCGATGTGGTGCAAAGGAATCTATAAATCATGTGTTATTTGAATGTCCCTTCGTCACTACAAACTTGGGAATTAACATAAATTCCGACAAATCCAACACGGTTTTCTGCATAATCTATCTATTATTTTTTGTGTGGAGATTATCACCTAGTTATGCAAACAATCAATTTCCGTGGATTTTATGATATATATATATATGTGGAAGATCAAAAATGATATGGTTTATAATCAAGTTGACTGAGATCCTCAACATATACTAAGGTTGCCAGAAACAGAGGCGTTAAGCTGGGGGAGAGCCGCAAGTAACAGGAACAAAAATAATCATATTCAAACGGGAGATTCCATTGGAACGGAAAATAGTATGACACAAAAGGAGAGTGGTGTTTTGTTGATGGGTCCTAGAATGAAGGAGATGTATTTTTGGGACAAGGATGGTATTGTTGTTATGAGGATGGTGTAAATGTTATGATGGGTTCGATGAAAAGCTTGTCCCTTCTTCATATGGAATTTGAAGCATTGATTTAGGCCATGGAGTGCTTGAAGCTCTTCAAACAAATGCACATAACTTTTGTTACGGACTGTTCAAAGTTGGTGAAGATAGTGCTTCATCCAGAGAATTGGCCGGCTTTCTCAATTCACATGGAGGAAATTTATCGGATGAAGGAGTTCTTTACGACATTTTACCTCAAGCTTGTATTTCACACAATCAATATGATGGCAGATAGACTAACAGAGACTACTCGCATCAGGCAATATAAAAATTTATATATTAGTCTAGAGCCTTCAACATGAATGATTGAGAGATAAGATTATATTTATTGTTTTGTTATATAAAAAAAAATCAAGTGTTTACATCTAATTCTGTTGTTGAGCTCTGAACACTAATAGTAATCGACATTAATCAAGGGGATATTGATTTTTTGTATATTTTTGAATTTTTAAAATTGATAGATTTTTAAATTTTTGTGGATTCTAGGAATATGTATATTCTGATTTATATATTTATTATAGTTTGTTATATATATTTTTATGGATTTATATTAAATTTTTATTACTTTTGTTAAATAAATATATGATTTAGGTTTACTAGAAGTTTATATAAATTAATCTCTTTAACAAAATCTATTTATAAATTGGATTTAAATACATATGATTTTAAATGTATATTTTTATTAGTTAACCTTATATTTTAAAAATCTAATTTTAATCGATTTAAGTTAGAATTTTGTGTTCTGTTATAACCAAAACATAACCATTCAAACTACCATACAATAAAAAATATAAATTAATAAATCGATTAATCAATAATTTTTTTGTTTTAAATTACGTTTTTGACTCAGTTAATCTTAGTTTTAAATTTGTTTTTTTGTCAATGGATTTTCTTTTTGCAATACTCAAACTCAATCAAAAATTTTTCTACCTATTAAATTATATTTGACGACACAAATCTAGAGTGATTTTCTCTCTCCTTAAATCCTCTCACCTCTCATTAAAAGAAATTCCACCGCGAATCTCTGTTTCCGGCTATCGGACGGGGTTGCCGGCTCCGATGGTTAGATCACTTTTGTATCTTTTGTTTCTTATGTTTGTCTAGCTCGGCTGTGAATCTCTCTCAATTTTTTTTTTTTTTGTGATTTAGAGATGGGCTTTGCTTTTGGTTTCTAATAAAATCCGGGCTTTGTGCTCGGCCATCCTTCGAATCGGTTTTGGACTCTTCTCCAGACAGGTTCTGGAAGCTACGATCTAGCCATCAGCGACTTACCATCACGACGCTGGAGATCTCTTCATCCTTCTTTCTTAGATGTTGTGCGCCCTTGATGTTTGTTTTCGCGCCCAATCGAGTTGACTGAGTCCGTCACATTCTTACTTGCGTGGTGGTTTCATCCTCTTTGGATTACCCCTGAAGCAGCACAAATCAAACGGGTAGTCAAGCGGCGAATCAAGATGCAGCTTTCTTATGCCGTCTTTGGAGATGGTTTTGATGGTGAAGATCGACAGAGAGATTGTCGCAGAATCCAAGAAATGCTTCGTCGTCGGTTGTCAATCGTCAGTTCCTCACCGGTGGTGATGTTGCATGTCGGGATCTACAGCATGTGTCCTTAGGTTTCTTATCCGACTATTTGAAATCTTGGTCCAAAATAAGCTCATTTGTATTAATTTCTGTATTAGGCCCAACACTAATTTTGCAGTAAAAAAATATTCCTACCTAAATAGAACCGGAATATAACCCCGAATTACTCAAACCGTTTTTTATACATTTGAGTGGAATTGAGAAGGGAGTGGTATGGTTGGTAATAAAACCTAAGACAAAGGGGAATTAAAAGGGATTAATATTATTTCGCAGCCGCACAGCTTGAGAAAACGTTGATCGAAGAGGGTTTTCTTGTATCTCGATTTTCAGATTTTAATCGCTTCTTAGTGGTGAGCCCTCGTCTTCTAATTTATTCAATCAGTCGGCGGCGAAGGTCTATGATCGATCACCAATTATTGATCTCAAATTGTTTGATTTTTATTTGAAATATTGCTTAATCCGAATTCAAGTTACGTTTGTTGTTTCGATTTTTATAGGGAGAAATCGCCTCTCATGCCCCTCCGTACACAGAGAGTAATCTCCCATGACCCCGTTATAAGAATAATTTCGTTTTCATTTAAATTAAATCTGGAAAAATGGTAAATTACTTATAAACCGAGTGAAAGGCATGAAATTACAACTTATACCTGGGTGAGATCCGGTCTCCTTCAACCCAGCCCCATGTAATTAGATTCTACCTGGGTAAAAAAATTTCAAAACCCAAAAAAAAAAGAAAAAGCGTGAAATCGATCGAAGAACAAACGGGTCTCAGAACGAGAACACCCTATCTCGCAAAATTCCGAGTCTCAGCAGATGGGAAATCAATCCGACAATCGATTGAAGAATAGCAAGAACAAAACTCATATCTCAGAGTCATCTCAATCCGTAAGTTCCTATTTTGTTCATCCCGAAAACAGACTCAAAATACGATTATGAATGTTGTTTGTTTGGATGAATTTTATAAACGACAATGATTAATTGTGTAATTGAATATCTTTGAGTGTAGGAGGAAATCAGTTCTAACTCATTTTACCATGGATTCAATGGTAGAATAGGTTTTCCCAAAAATTGTGTGTGTGGAAGCGAACTTGCGATTTAGACATCAAAATCGAAAGAAAATCCCGGACGTCCTTATTTCCGTTGTACTTTTAGCTGAGAGGTAACATTGTTTTGACATAGGCCTAGTATTGATTTGTGATTTTGTTAGCTTCATAGTGATTATTGTAAGTGAAATGTAGGATGGTCACTTGTTCAAATGGGTAGAAGATGGGATGTATGAAGAGGTTCAAGACATGATGATTGACAGAAGAGAACTTATGGTGGAAGTTAATGATCTTAAAGACATTGTAGAAAACTTGAAAGAGGAGGTGGTGGTGTGCAAATCCGAGATACGTAAGACCAATTTGAAGTTCATGGTGACTGTTGTTTTGTGTATTTGTTTGACTTTCTTGATCATCTATCATCTTCTGTTTGGTAAAAGTAAGGAATTTGTAATTACTATGTGAGTTTGGTTGTAGTTTGAAGACTTTGTTATGGTATTGTAAGACTTTGATGAACTATAATAAGACTATTTTGTGTTTTAGTTCTAGCATAAATAAGTGTAACAAAAATTAACAAACAAGAACACAAGTCTTAAGAGGATATCTAGCTAAGTAATACTAGGATAACCAGCTAAGTAATACTAGGATAACTAGGATAACTAGCTAAGTAATACTAGGATAACTAGCTAAGTAATACTAGGATAACTAGGATAACTAGCTAAGTAATACTAGGATAACTAGCTAAGTAATACTAGGATAACTAGCTAACTAATACTAGGATAACCAGCTAAGTAATACTAGGATAACTAGGATAACTAGCTAAGTAATACTAGGATAACTAGGATAACTAGCTAAGTAATACTAGGATAACTAGGATAACTTGGTTGTACTGTGTTTTGGGGAATTGTTTTGTATTTGGATTGTAAAATAATAGTATTTTTACCAACACAAGCATAGATATCTCATTCAAAATTTTATAATAATACATTTATGCCTAATCAATCAATCTTGATAAACAATATGCCACTTAAGCCTAATCAATCAATCGGAAATTGTCTCTTCAACCTTCCATTGTCCAATCTCCTTTCGCATTCTTCAACGTTCCACGTGGCTTCTTAATCGAGCTAATTTTTTCGATCGAGAGAGAGAGAGAGAGAGAGAGAGAGAGAGAGAGAGAGAGAGAGAGAGAGAGAGAGAGAGAGAGAGAGAGAGAGAGAGAGAGAGAGAGAGAGAGAGAGAGAGAGAGAGAGAGAGAGAGAGAGAGAGAGAGAGAGAGCGAGAGCTATAAATAAGTAAGAGAGGAAGTCGAATCATTTCATTTCGGCGCCAAAAAATTGGTTTTCTCGCCTGGATAATTTTTATTATTTAAAAAAATAAATTAAAAGTTTTGAAATATCACACATAGTAATGCCTAGTTACTAGTTAAACCAAATATTCAAATATGTGGTTCACAGTTAAATTAGTATTACACCAAATAAAAGTTATTGTTTCTAGTATGACATTTTGTTTTATTGATCTACCATATGAATCTCATTGCCTCGTACATTTTTTTGTTTGAATATTATTTTTCAGTAACTTTCACTTCTCAATTAGAAAGAGTTTCTTAAAACACAAGGAAAAGTTTGGTAAATAGAAAGTGAATATGATTCATAGAGTCCCATACAATTATATTAACTTATTCTTTCTAAAACATATAATTTAAGGACTAATGTTTAAGTATATGATTCATTATATTTAAATATACAATTCATTAAATAGTTATTATAATGATTAAATAGTTGTTATAATGATTAAATAGTTATACTAGTATTACACACAAAATCTTTAGAGTAAATCTAAGTATTACATAGGGTCTCATTACATAGGTCTGCGTGGGAAAATTAAACAGTCGCGTCCGGTCTAAAAAAGATCTTTTATTTCTCAAACACAACTGCTCCTCGTCATTTCCACATTTCCACACCACTTCCCTAGAAGAAACTGTCTTTTCTTTCTTCCGAAGGAACGAACTCGAATCTGAAAGAAAGAAGATAACCCACAAAGTATGAAGTCTCAAAACAGACGGTCGCGAAGAAGAGAAATGCGTAACGCACATGTGTACTGGCCGTGGCATCGTCCCAACCAGCCGCGCTACGAAACGAGGTCTGTTACGCGAAGGCGGAAGGAACAGCCACCGTTCGATCTGCTCGGATTGCCGGAGGATATCATAAGGACAATAATGGCTCGTGTGGGCGAAGAAGACATGTAGGATCTCCGTCACTCGAGAATCACATGCACTCGCCTTAATGCTATCACCACGGGAGCCTCGTTCTTTGCCTCTGTTAATCTAATGAAGATGAATCCTTATGTTTGGTCTCCAGGTTTTGACTGGAAGAAGTTTCATAGAAGGTGCTACGACGAAGGGAATCCAACCGCCCTCAGCCTTAAAGGCATCTCTAACCTCTTTTTCGAGAATAAGTGGGTTGAAGGACTCGAGCAACTCAAGGCGGCTGCAGATAAAGGAATCTTCGTCAGCGAGTACATCTACGGGATGATGAGCAACCTCTTCAGGGACGAATGGGAGGAAGGTCTGTTCGGTGATCATCACCTTACTCGAGAACGTGCAACTCAGCTTAGCAGCAAACTGCCTATGCTGCCTGGAAGTGGGTGGGGAGGAAGGGCGATGCCTGATTGGATGATTGTTAAACGAGATCAAAATGACCCACATTTGATCTCGCACTGCAACTGTTCCAAAGTCGATCCATGGTGGGGGTGGGGGTTTAAGTTTGTGGAGCCAGAGAAGGATGAGTTGTGCGATAAATGTTTCTGGATCCTGGAAGTAGCCTTTTTCTATAGAATGGTTGATGAGCACTTTACGGTTTTTCTGGTTAACTGATAAACTCCTTCATGTTCTGTTTTTAGTATCACTCCCTGTTTATCGTTGAAAACTCTTTCTGTTTATGTTGAATGCTCTCTTTCGGTTTATGTTATGCTGAATACTCTTTCTGTTAATGTTTTGCTCTTTCGGTTTATGTTGAATGCTCTGTTTATGTTGAATACTCTGTTTCTTTCCATTTTGCGTGAGACAGTTCTAGTTCTCTTGACAATGGAACTGGTTAAACAACACGTCCTAGTGTTACCTGGTTTTACTTAGTTATACTAGGGTCAACAAACTACCCAAAAACATTATTTAAAATGGGAATGTGCATCAAATCGTTTAGAGCATTTTTTCCAATTGGGAACGCCGGGGCGAATTGAGACGTACACAGCGAAGATCCGGCGAAGAGCGACGTTCCCAAGCTCTGGAAGTGAATCCGACGAGAATCCGAGAGAGCTAAAATGAGAAATTGAGATTTCTATCCCATTTTGGTTTCATTGTCGATTTGAAACAATTTTCCCAATCGAATTGGATTTCGATTTGAAATTCAATTTTGCCCAATCAATTTCGATTTCGGTTTCGGTTTGAAATTCAATTTCGGTTTCGGTTTGAAATTCAATTTCGATTTCGGGTCAAACATACCGACCCAACCCATTTACCTAAATTAATATTTACTTGATTTTAAAAAACAATTCATTAAGGGTACAACAGTAAACAACCACCCCCTCTTTTAATGAGAGGGGTATTGTAGATTAATGAGGGGCATTGTGGATTTTCTTTGGCAACATAGGGGCAAGAGAGCCAAAACCCCTTTTATAGGTGGGTGAAGAAATGGGTCAACATCTCTTATATCCTTATGGCTCTAAAAAAAATTCAGACTACCCCAAACTAATCTCTAAGACCATGTCCATCCGTGTTATCGGCGTGGGTTTCTTAACTATTCATTTTTTTTTTTAAATCTGTCGAAAAAAAAAATTAAAAAAAAAAAGTTGACCAATAACATCGCGCCACGTGGCGTGAACAGTGTAAGGATCGATCCTTATATAAGGATTTTAAGAGACAGTTTCTTAACTATTCACGTGGGTCCCACGTGAATAGTTAAAAAACTATCCCCTTAAGAACTCCCAATGTGGATGCTCTAATACCCTTCCCACTTTAATAAAAAGTAGTTTGACCCTTTTACCCTTGGTTTATAAATCAGAAATTAGAATGAGAATATTGGTTATGATTGGATTGGGTTGGAATTGGGTCTAAGAGAATTGGAATTGAGAGTTGGTTTTTGAAAAAAAAAACTATGAATCCCGAGCTTCCCCTCCCCATCCCTCCCCCCCAACTCCGCTCAGCTCTCCCAGTTCGCGTCGTCTCTCTAAACTGGTTTTGCTCGTCGGCGCCGTCGCGTCGCGTCTCCGACCATCAATCGCCGCCTCCGTCGTGCTCCGTCAACCCACAGAAGTTTGTGGCTCCCTCTCGATTTGCATTCAGCTCCATTTGAATGGGATTGGGATGATTGGGATGATTGAGATTGTTTTTGGTATATTCAACTGATGAGTTTCTATATTGTTGTTTATCCATTGATTCTTGGTCGATTTGGACTACGAATTGAGTATAAATGCATTTAAGAAGTAGAATCGGGTTTGTATTGTTCTAATTCGATCTTGAAATCGATTCAAATTTGTGTTCATGTTGTTGTAAAACTGGGGACAACTAGTATAACCGATGTATGTTTAACTGATATAACTAGTATAACTAGTACAACTACTAAAACTGGTATAACTTGTACAACTAGAATAAATAGTAAAACTAATATACCTAGTACAACTAGTATAACTTATAAAATTACGTAAGTGTAAAACTGGTGTAACTGTGTAAAACTGTTGGTAAAACTGAGTTATTATCGTAATTATAATGATTATCATTGGAGAAAATATTTAACATATAGCTATATGATATTTGAACTTGTATGATCACTTTCATCCTAACCATGGTCAATGGTTGATATTACAGCAAATTAGATTGAGAATCACCCAACTAAGTAATTCCATAGACAATGTTCATATACTTACAAGATCATTTTTGGAATAACGGCCAAGTAAGGAGGATAAATTTACAAAATTGAGTGTTGTAACATATTAATATGCAGAAATATTAGATTTATAGATTAATTGAGTACAATCAACTGTACAACTATGAAATCAAATTTAAAGTTCGAGTAAAACTGATTATATTGAAAACAGCCAAAGTACAACTATTAAGAAATTTTGTACAACTACTAACTCCTATACAACTATGTGTTTTTTCTAGAGCGGCAAAATTCAAAATTTATCAAGAATTTGGCGGGAAAATTCAGAATTGACTAAACTTCTCATTTTCTCTTCTCACCTCACTTTTTCCCACTTCTCCTTTTCTCACATTTTTTTTCTTTTTCGTATCAATGTTTTTATTGCTCTGAAAAATTCATACAAACAATGAAAGCTTTTAAAATATTACATTATCTTCGAACAAACGATAAACGATCTCGAAGGGCAATTGTTAAAACTTCCAAATGATATTTAATATTCAAAAATTATGGACACAACTAAAATATTAAAATTTATATCAAAGTACAACTTTAATTACACGAAAATCGCAAATCTACAACTCTAAAGCTAAATGGGCAATTGTTTAATCCCATAATTTTTTTATTAAAAACTGGAATGTTCCCCGAATGTTTTTGATTTTTTTTTCCTAAAAAATAGATTTTGTTTTGAATTGATCTCTCCTCTCCAAATCACTTTATATGTAATATATCTTGAGTAGATTAACAATTGAAGACGATAGAACATTGGCTGCGGTGTTTTTATTTCATATAGCCACCCGAGTTCAAATCCCATCGGTGTCACTTTAGTGTGATTTTTTGACTTTGTGTTTAGTGAGGTTAAAATCGTAATTTCAAATATCTTTGAGTTGGGCGGGTAATCCGGTTGATTTGGATCCGATCCGGGTAAATCGGGTGAACCACCAATTCTTTGGTTCATTTAGGGTTCAAAATCTGATTGCGGTTTGGTCAGACGGTTTACCATGTAATTATACAAAAATCATAAGGTTTTTTAGTAATTTCGCAAGTTTTCAATTAAAAAATAATATTAATAAATATTCTAATAAATAGAGGGACATATGAGATTTGTTTTCAGTACGGAGGGTCTCTGGAGACAATAATCCGTGAAGAAATCAGCTTGTCGTGTTAGTGTTTGTTTGATTAAAAGCCATCATCAATCTTTAGGTTTTGTCTGAAAGAACGTAGCGAATGATGGACAAGAAGCGAGAGGTTATATTCAAGGAAGATGAACAAGAATACGCACAAGTCGTTGGTATGCTTGGTAATGGAACATGTGAATCTATGTGCATCGATGGCACTAAACGTCTCTGCCAAGATGCGGAAGAAGGTTTTGTTTGCAGTAGGTGACATCCTACTTGTTGGTCTTATAGACTACCAAGATGGCTTCTCAAGGCCTTAGGTGAGCTTCCAGAGAATACTCGTCTCAACGAAGAAATTGTTGGTGATCTTGAGGACGAGGATATCAATAGGATCTAAGCTGCCATTTGCTTACTCTTAACGTATCTGAAAAGTTATTATAAAGTCAAGTTAGAATAAAGTGGGCACCAAAATACAGAATCTATTCGACGAAAAAACAAGATGATAAACTTCTCTTGGAGAATATGAATATACTACTAAAGATAAGATCAAGCTTATTCGTTTGGTCGACGCATGATTGGCCGCAGCGACAAAAATTATAAAGCAAAAAAGTGTATTTGCTGCTGTAACAAATTTTAGTGTCGTCGGCGGCAAAAACTGTACACATAAAAACAGTAACAAACTTTAGTGACGTTGCCGCTTATTTTTTTTAGCGTCACATGACGTTGACGCTGCGTCACCTGTTTCTTCATTTGTCTTTGATTTTGATAAAGCTGTGTTCTCCATAGCAAACTTCCGTGGATGAAGATGAGAAAAATATATTAAAAAAACAGAGATTTTTTGGACGCTGCGGCCAATCATGCGGCGACCAAAAAAACAAGCTAAAAATCTAACAAGTTGTCAACTTGAGGGACTCCAATCGAATCCCCGCCTTCACCTTCCTGATGAACTCCTCACATTTCTTGTTCAAATCTTCCGAATTTAAGAAATTCTCGTCATCATCGCCATCATTATCATGATCATCTATTCTAATGATAGCAATGTCTTGTACTAAAGTACCTTCATCCTCAACAACCAATGTAACTTCTTCTTCTCCTCTTGATAAGTTAACTCTTTCTTCTTCTTTGGATACACACTTTTCTCCTAGTGCCACTACTTTCTTCATTTCTGATTTTTTCATGTGTTCCGTTTCTTCAACGATGTTAGTGGCATTTCCGTGCAAAAGGGTTTTGAAATTCCCCATGATAAAACCTACAATACCATTGCATAACAAGAACATGTATTTCTTGTCCACAAGGTTTATATAGATACAAAGCAAATGGAGTCTTTGTTGAAGAGAAGATATTAAGGAAGAGTAAGATAGAACAAAAGATAAAATGGATGCCAAGGCTATGATTTTAGTGACTCTCTTCACCCCTCTTTCTTGTTTTTCAGATTCCATCCTTTCTCTCTCTCTCTCCCCTATGAATTGAGATAAAGAATGGTGAGTGAATGAGAAACAAGTTTGGGAATCTATTTCCTTTTATAGATTAGTGGGTGAGGTGTGCTTGACTAGTTGACTGCATAAATTAAGTTATTTTCTTTTCTTTTTTGGAACTTTCCTTTTCTTTGAACCTTTCAAACAACATTAGTCTTGTTCTTTTTTTTTTGGTTTACTTATTTCTAATTAGTCCTAAAAGTTCATCTTTACTTAGTTTGTGTTTATAAATAAAATAGCAATTACTTGTGATGATATTTTTTCATTAACATTCATTATGTCGGATTTGAACTTGTGTGGTGAGATATCGATGATATTAGCACAAGCTTAAGCTATATGTCCTGATCATTGGTCGTTTTTAACAACAAAAAAGGTTATTGGTCGTCCGAAAGGGTTTTTGTTGTTGTTGTTGAATAATACATAAAGTGTTGAAATATATATATAGTTATTACATTCCAATGTTCCCTCAATAATTTATCTGCATATTCTCCTCTATTTAATACTCCCTCCGTTTCACTATATTTGATTTTCTAGCATTTTATTCTTGTTTCATAATATTTGATTTTCTACAATATAATTAATTAATTTTTATTTTAGGAGTTAAATTAATCAACATATGCATTAAATTTTGTTTGACTAATTAATTAGTACAAAACACTCAAAAGAGCATATAAAAATTCAAGTTTCACGTAAAACAAAAAAAAAATTATTCCATAAATCATTATAAAACCAATATTCAAGTATCATTAATGATGAGTTAAAGTGTAAATTAATTGCTTTCTTAATATATGTGCAAAAACTAGAAAATCAAATATAGTGAAACGGAGGGAGTATAATTTTCCCTCAATAATTGAAATAGTCATATAGCATATAGTTTCTAGATATGTAGTTTAATTTTACGTAAATGACATAATATTTAGGTAAATGTCTCAAAAAAATCCTTTACTTACCTTACCTGTTAAATATTATCGTGATTGTCAAATTGAAGAAAACAACCGCTCATCAAAATAAACTACATTTTTACAAACCAATTTGCATAATTTTCTCAGATTCATTTTTTTCCCCCAAAAGTTTGGCTTTTACATTTAGAAAATATATAATATATTAATCATAACTATTAAATATTCTAATTTAACAGTGTAGTTCATATGCAGTTATAATTGTGAAAGATTATGTAAAAGTTTTTTTTTCCCCTAATATATTAGTACAATCGAGCTGGTGTTTATAATGTGCATATTCTTCTTCTTTTTGTTATATAGAGCTGTTAGAGTGTGTTAGAAATTTAGAGCCTTGGAGATGCAATAGCAAAATAACAAAATTATCTATAATTAAAGATTTTATATCAAAATTTTATTGTAGTATGATTTGAATAGTTTCTGAGTGCAATTAAAGATTTTATATCAAAATTTTATTGTAGTATGATTTGAATAGTTTCTGCGTGCAGATAGTCTTTGTGAGTAGTGTGGCTTCTGAGTTGAAACGTATTATATGTGGTATATAAAGTCAAGTCAATTTATCACCTTCTTACAGTCCCAAAAAATAAAATAAAAAAGTTATCACTTTCGACGTAAATTACTAAATTCTTTGTCTTTGAGTTTCATTTGTCTGGGCCACGGAATGCCTTTTGTTTTGTTTTGAAATGGTCATATAATACGCGGAAAGACCATTGACTTGATAGATACGGGAAAAAAGAAAGAATAAAAATCACTGTTGTGAAATTATTTCTTATATAAATTATATTATGTTTGAGTGTATATATATTATATATTTGATTATAAAATATAGAAAGTGAAAAAAAAAAAAATGGGTGATGAGCGTGAGAGTTGAGAGAGAAGAATTTAAGTAATTTTTATTTTTTTATTCTTTTACACATATTACATTTGATTTGTTTGATTTCTATTTATACACAAAGCTTATGAATGAGACAAAACATACATATTAAAAAGTATTGATATGTGTAGTGATGATGGTGTTATCACCTCTTAAACTAATGTTAACATATAGATTTCTTTATCTTGTGGAGACATGTGGATGATGAATAATCATTCTATCACAATACTTCCCCTTAATTATTCACTAGTCTTTTAGTATTATGTACTGTCTCATTAAAAACCTTATTATAAAAAAAAATCCAATAGAATAAAAACTATGACAAAGAAAAGAGTATAATGACGTAAACTCCCCCTGAAAGTTGTAGACGATCTTTTCTTTATAAATCTCGCAAATGGCGCATTTCTATGCTTTGAAGATGTTTTTTTGAATGTTGTAGTGGGAAATGCCTTTGTAAATAGGTCTGTGGTATTGTCGCTTGAGCGGATATATTGAATGTCTATTTCTTGATTTTTAACGAGCTCTTGAGTTTTTTTGATCGCCTATAAAGAAGAAGAAGCCTTCTGGGAACAAAAGAGTAGGACTACTTGGCTCCGATTCGGAGATAATTTCACAAAATTCTTCCAAGCTATTACGAAACAAAGGAGAGCAAGAAATAAGATTCTAGGCCTTTTAGATTCTTCAGGATGCTGGATAGATGATGAGGAAGGGATAGAGAAAGTCGTAGTGTCATATTTTGACGATTTCTTCTCCTCATCTTACAATGGCGAACCGAACTCCCTTTTCCAGGATATCCCTGAGATTGTTACTCCGGAAATGAATGCAGAATTGACTCGAGACCCGACGTTAGAGGAGATTAGAAAGGCTTTATTTTCACTAAATCCTGGCAAAACACCGGGCCCAGATGGAATGACGGCCCTGTTCTATCAAAAGTTCTGGGATGTGGTGGCTCCAGAGCTCACTCGTACTGTTAAGGAATTTTTCGCTTCTGGGTCCTTTGATCCAAGATTAAATGAGACAAATATTTGCTTGATCCCAAAAGGAGATAGACCCAGAGATATGACTGGCTTTCGCCCAATAAGCTTGTGTAATGTGAGCTATAAGATCATATCCAAGATCCTTAGCCTGAGACTAAAAAGGATCCTTCCAGACTTAATTTCCGAGACTCAGTCCGCCTTTGTAGCAGGGAGACTAATTACAAATAATATCCTTATAGCACAAGAAAACTTCCATGCTCTTCGCTCTAATCCTTCTTGTAGAAAGAAATTCATGGCAATCAAGACGGATATGAGTAAGGCTTACGATAGAGTTGAGTGGGCTTACCTTTCCTCTATTATGAGACATTTGGGGTTTAACATGAAGTGGATTGGCTGGATTATGCATTGCGTCACCTCAGTCTCATATCGTATCCTCCTCAATGGAGTGCCTAGCGGACATATCAGACCTTCCCGCGGTATCCGGCAGGGGGATCCTATCTCCCCTTTTCTATTTGTCCTTTGCACATAAGGACTTATCTCCCTCATCCGGAAAGCTGAGATGGCAGGGAATATTCAGGGACTCCGGGTAGCCAGAGCTAGTCCCCCGACATCACACCTCTTATTTGCTGATGATAGCCTTTTCTTCTGTAAAAGCAGATACCCATGAAAGTAAGAATTTGATAGATATCATCAGTACATATGGGGAAGCATCAGGACAGAAGATTAATTTCTCTAAGTCTTCCATTATGTTTGGTAATGACGTCCCTCAAAATGTCAAAGGTGAAATCAAGAGTATTATAGGCATTTCTCAGGAAGGAGGTATGGGATCATATCTTGGTCTACCAGAACAGATCAATGGTTCGAAGGCACAAACCTTCGCTTTCGTTAGAGACAGGGTGCAAAACAGAGCGAGTACTTGGTCTTCTAAATTCTTGTCCCGGGGAGGCAAAGAAGTTCTTATCAAATCCCAAGCTCAGGCAGTTCCGAATTATGTTATGTCATGCTACCTACTTCCAAAATCAGTATGTGCAAAGATGAGGATTGTGATATCCAACTATTGGTGGAGTTCTAATGCTAATAGTAAGGGCATTCATTGGGTTGCATGGGACAAACTTTGTAGCCAAAAATCAGAAGGTGGACTTGGTTGTCGGGCATTGGAAGAACAGAACATAGCTCTCTTGGCCAAACAATTGTGGCGGATTATTAGATTTCCTGACTCTCTTTTGAGTCGAATTCTAAAAGGGCGGTACTTCAAGTACTCTAGCCCCTTAGAGATTCAAGTCTCGAATCGTCCGTCTTATGGATGGAGGAGCTTAATGGCGGCCAAACCATTGTTGCTATCAGGAATAAGGAAGACCATCAGTTCGGGATTCGGTACCAGAGTTTGGAGTGAACTTTGGATCCTCGACTCTCCGGCTCGGGTGCCCAGGAGTATTAATTTCTGTATTAGGCCCAACACTAATTTTGCAGTAAAAAAAAAAAAAAATTCCTACCTAAATAGAACCGGAATATAACCCCGAATTACTCAAAACCGTTTTTTATACATTTGAGTGGAATTGAGAAAGGAGTGGTATGGTTGGTAATAAAACCTAAGACAAAGGGGAATTAAAAGGGATTAATATTATTTCGCAGCCGCACAGCTTGAGAAAACGTTGATCGAAGAGGGTTTTGTTGTATCTCGATTTTCAGATTTTAATCGCTTCTTAGTGGTGAGCCCTCCTCGTCTTCTAATTTATTCAATCAGTCGGCGGCGAAGGTCTATGATCGATCACCAATTATTGATCTCAAATTGTTTGATTTTTATTTGAAATATTGCTTAATCCGAATTCAAGTTACGTTTGTTGTTTCGATTTTTATAGGTTGGTGAAGAAATCAGCTTGTCGTGTTAGTGTTTGTTTGATTAAAAGCCATCATCAATCTTTAGGTTTTGTCTGAAAGAACGTAGCGAATGATGGACAAGAAGCGAGAGGTTATATTCAAGGAAGATGGACAAGAATACGCACAAGTCGTTCGAATGCTTGGTAATGGAACATGTGAATCTATGTGCATCGATGGCACTAAACGTCTCTGCCAAGATGCGGAAGAAGGTTTTGTTTGCAGTAGGTGACATCCTACTTGTTGGTCTTAGAGACTCCCAAGATGACAAAGCTGATGTCATCCTCAAGTACATGTCTGATGAGGTCAGGCTTCTCAAGGCCTATCGTGAGCTTCCAGAGAATACTCATCTCAACCAAGAAATTCTTGAGGACGAGGATATCAATAGGATCTAAGAGCTTGTGTATGTAGTAGAGTTTCATAAGGGGTTTGTGCACAGGTTCATAGGGAGATTTAATTAAAAAAAAATTAGAAAATGCAATAATGTGAAGAACCGCCTCTTAACTAAGAGTTTTTAAGAGTCGAGTCCTTCACTGTTCTGCCACATGGCAAGCCACGATTGGCTCCTTTTTTTTGAATTTTTTTTCCCAGATGCAAAAAAAAAATTAATAATAATTTTTTTTAAGAACCCCCAAAAAGGGTTCACTACTACACATGCTCTAAGCTGCTGTTTGTTTTTTTTCTTTTACCTTTTCCGAGGCTTGTATCTTCAATTTGAAACGCATCACTTCTGAGTTTACATTAATGTGTTTGATTGATTAAGCCATTTTCTAAAAGTTATTATAAAGTCAAGTTAGAATAAAGTGGGCACCAAAATACAGAACATGAATATACTACTAAAGATAAGATGATATACTCTAAAAATCTAACATGTTGTCAACTTGAGGGTCTCCAATCGAATCTCCGCCTTCACCTTTCTGATGAACTCCTCACATTTCTTATTCAAATCTTCCGAATTTAAGAAATTCTCGTCATCATCGCCACCATTATCATGATCATCTATTCTAATGATAGCAAGGTCTTGTACTAAAGTACCTTCATCCTCAACAACCAATGTAACTTCTTCTTCTCCTCTTGATAAGTTAACTCTTTCTTCATCTTCTTTGGATACACGCTTTTCTCCTAGTGCCACTACTTTCTTCATTTCTGATTTTTTTCATGTGTTCTGTTTCTTCAACGATGTTAGTGGCATTTCCGTGCAAAAGGGTTTTGAAATTCCCCATGATAAAACCTACAATACCATTGCATAACAAGAACATGTATTTCTTGTCCACAAGGTTTATATAGATACAAAGCAAATGGAGTCTTTGTTGAAGAGAAGATATTAAGGAAGAGTAAGATAGAACAAAAGACAAAATGGATGCCAAGGCTATGATTTTAGTGACTCTCTTCACCCCTCTTTCTTGTTTTTCAGATTCCATCCTTTCTCTCTCTCCCCCTTTGAATTGAGATAAAGAATGGTGAATGAGAAACAAGTTTGGGAATCTGTTTCCTTTTATAGATTAGTGGGTGAGGTGTGCTTGACTAGTTGACTGCATAAATTAAGTTATTTTCTTTTCTCTTTGGAACTTTCCTTTTCTTTGAACCTTTCAAACAACATTAGTCTTGTTCCTTTTTTTTTTGTTTACTTATTTCTAATTAGTCCTAAAAGTTTATCTTTACTTAGTTTGTGTTTATAAATAAAATAGCAATTACTTGTGATGATATTTTTTTTCATTAAAATTCATTATGTCCGATTTGAACTTGTATGGTGAGATATCGATGATATTAGCACAAGCTTAAGAATGTCCTGATCATTGGTCGTTTTTTAACAACAAAAAATTTATTGGTCGTCCTAAGGGGTTCTTTTTCGTTGTTTAATACATAAAAAGTGTTGAAATCTATATAGTTATTACACTCCAATGTTCCCTCAATAATTTATCTGCATATTCTCCCCTATTTAATATACTTTTCCCTCATTAATTGAAATAGTCATATAGTATATAGTTTCTAGATATGTAGTTTAATTTTACGTAACGACATAATATTTAGGTAAATGTCTCAAAAAAATCCTTTACTTACCTTACCTGTTAAATATTATCGTGATTGTCAAATTGAAGAAAACAACCGCTCATCAAAATAAACTACATTTTTGCAAACCAATTTGATTCATTTATTTTTTCAAAAGTTTGGCTTTTACATTTAGAAAAGATATAATATTTTAATCATAACTATTAAATATTCTAATTTAACAGTGTAGTTCTTTTTTTTGGTCATGGAAATACTTCATTTCAAATCAAGAACTAGAGGTTGGTTAGAGCATATACAATGGTGAACCCCTTAAGGGGTTCTTAAAATTTTTTTTTTTTTTTTTTTGGGAACCGTAAAAAAAAAAAAAAAAATTCGAAAAAAAAAGAACGAATGGGATTCTGACACGTGGCATGAACAGTGTAAGGATCGGTTCTTAAATAAGGATTTTAAGAGACAGTTTCTTAACTATTCATGTGGGTCCCACGTGGGACCCACAATAAATTAATAATATTTCCTAAGGACTCCACCCTAAGAACCTCCCATTGTATATGGTCTTACACAAGTGTTAGAGCCTATGGTCATAGACCTAATGGCTGTTTTTGCAAGAGAATCTGCAATCCTATTACATTCTCTTGGTATTGCTGTGAAGGTGATGCTTTGGAACTCTTTTGACATGTTTAAGATGTCCCTGCATATCATTTGAATCTCCAGTGGATATTTTCCGCTTCTGAGTGCAGCTATAACTGCTTGCGCATCTGATGCTATTCGAATCTGCTGAATTTGCAAGCTTTTTGCCAAGAATAAAGCCTCTCTGATCGCAATAGTTTCTGCTACAAGGGGTGATTTTATGAAATCCATCTTCTTGTTGCCCTCCATAATTGTTCTTCCTGTGATATCTTCCATATGCCAACCTAGACCTGCTGCCTTATCTTGTCCAATCCAAGCTGCATCTGTATAGCAAATTGCTTCTCCTAAGCCCAGCGGTTGTAATGTTCTTTCTTGTCTCCGTGAAATGATGGCGTTGTAATGTCTATCTCCATGCATATCTTCCTGCTCTGAAGTAGCTTCTTGAGCTTTCCCCCATTCCTTAGCACAATTCAGAGCCTGGATTAGCGTTTCCTCCTCTGAGAAATGTTTGCCTTCAAATATCTTCTTGTTTCTGGAGCTCCATAAGGCTGAGATAATCCAAGGATACAAGGGAACATCCGGTGATGCAGTTTGTCTAGTGTCTTTTAGACATCTTCCTTTTTCGAGCCCATCTCGAACGTTCTCCACACTGCCGGCTCTGAACGCTGGCTGGTACGGTGCACTGTCCCATACCTTCTGCGCGAAGGAACACTGAAAGAGTAGGTGTGTTTCCGATTCTGGGAGTCCACATCTGATACAGTCTGGGTTTGATATTACTTTCCTGTGCACGAGATTTTCACCCACCGGTAAGGCTTCTCTGGCAGCTCTCCACATGAGCAGATTGATTTTTGGTGCAGTTTTAATGTTCCACACTTCCTGTTTCCACTTGAAATCCTCAAACCGATCCACTGGGTTTGTCTCCTCTTTGATTTCTAGAGCCGCATAATATCCTGTTTTCGTCGTATAGCTACCGTCCATGGAGTGAATCCATACGTAGCTGTCAGAGACTCCAGTTTTGCTTGGTTTCAAGGTTGCTATCTCCTGCCAAAGTGCCGGGAAAAGCTCCTGTAATTTTCCAATATTCCAGTCCGTTTGGTTTTCCAGCATAAGCTCTGCAACTGTCAAGTTTTGGTTTTCTTTTGTTGGGGGTCCAGATGTGATGCCTTGTTTGATGCTTGCTAGCCATGGGTTTCTCCAGACGTTTGTTGCCTTACCATCTCCTATCGCTATTCCCAGGCCTGATTTCAATAAATCTCGCCCCATCAGAAGACTTCTCCAGCCGTGGGAGGATGCTGCTCGTGGTTTGATTTCCAAAAAATCTCTATTTCTGCAGTACTTGGCCAATAGCATACGAGCCAGAAGGCTGGTTGGATGTGTTATTATCCTCCAACTCTGTTTGGCGAGGAGGGCTTCATTGAAACTCTGGATTTCCCGTATCCCTAGTCCTCCTCGTTCCTTTGGTTTTGTGAGAGACTTCCAAGCTATCCATGACATCCCTTTTTTCTCTGGATTCGAATCCCACCAGAATCTTGTCAAAGCGGATTGGATTCGTTTGCAAAGGCTGAGAGGTAGTTGGAAGCAAGACATTGAGTAGGAAGGTATGGCTGTCAATACTGATTTTAACATCACCAATTTTCCTGCCGCCGAGAGTCTTTTTGTGGACCAGCTCGCAGCTTTCTGCTTAATTCTATCCACTAATGAGCTGAACAGGTCTCACTTTCTCCGGGTGAATAGCTCAGGTAGCCCAAGGTATTTGCCAGTCCCTCCTTCTTTGCTAATTTCCAGGGTGCTCTTTACTCTGTTCTTTATCTCTTGTCCAGTCTTTCCCGAGAATGTTATTGCTGATTTTTCTTTATTGATCAATTGACCAGAAGCTGCTTCATAATCCCTGATGATGGTTGCTAGGGCTAAACAGCTCCTCTCGTCAGTCTTTGAGAAGAACATCGTATCGTCCGCGAACAACAGATGGTTGAGTTTTGGTCCATGTTTTGAGATCCGGAGCCCTTCGATTTTCTGTTCCTCTAGCGCTTTTGTACATAAACCTGATAGAACCTCGCTGCAGAGGATGAAGATGAAAGGAGAGAGCGGGTCTCCTTGTCGCAATCCTCTGCTCGGGATCACAGAACCTCTAACTTGTCCATTGATCAGAAAAGCATAGGTGACTGTTGTAATACTCTGCATCAACCATTGGACCCAGATCGGATCAAAGCCAAACTGATCCAGTACTGATTTTATGAATCCCCATTCCAGTCTATCGTATGCTTTTGTCATATCGGTCTTGACTGCCATAGAACATCTCTTCGTGGCCTTAGAATTCTTCAGGGAATGGAGGACCTCATGTGTAACCAATACGTTGTCAGAGATTGCCCGGCCAGGAACGAAAGCCGTTTGATTCTCTGAAATGATCCCATCAAGCAGAGGCTGAAGACGTCTTGTGAGGATCTTTGAGTAAATTTTATAGTAGACGTTGCACCGGGCTATTGGCCTATAGTCCTTGACCTTCTGAGGGTTCTTGATCTTTGGGATTAGCCTTATGTGGGTGCTATTTGTTCCAGGTGGAAGGAACCCTGTCCTGAAGAATTTCTGAATCTCATTCACTGTCTCTTTTTCCACTGTACTCCAGTTGGCTTGAAAGAAACAAGCTGTAAAGCCATCTGGGCCCGGGGCTTTGTCCCCATTGATCGCAAAGCAAGCTTGCTTGATCTCCTCTGATTCTGGGATTTTTGTGAGCTCTTGGTTCATTGCCTCTGTTACTTTACTCTTTAGTGCTTTTCGGACAATATTAGTAGCATCGTTGGGTGCCGCAGTGTAGATCTTTGTGAAATAATCCGATATCACTGCAGTGATGTGATCCTCTTCGAAAAAAACATTACCATCGTCATCCTCCATCACTGTCATTCTGTTGACTGCTCTGCGGCCTCGGGTTGTAGCGTGAAAATAGCTCGAGTTTTTATCTCCTAAAAGGAGCCAGTTCTGCCGACTCCGTTGTCTCCAATACGCTTCTTCAGCGTCGTAAGAAGCTTTCAGATCGTCCAAGATGCTCTTGATTTTTCTTTCATCCGGAAGTAGCTCAGACATTGCCTTGTCCAAACTCTCCTTCCTTTCATCAATCCGCTTCTGGTTGTTCTGATGGTTCCTTCGATGCCACTTTTGCAAAGCTTGTTTACACCTTTCAATTCTCTCAGCCACTGTCTTGTTTTGTTTATTGTTCCAGGCCTCTTTGATACGCTTAAATATCTCCGGTTTCTTCCTTAGACTCCTATCATACCGGAACAGTCTCTTCTCTTTCTTTTTCCTCATTGCACAGTGAGTGATCAAGGGCCGGTGGTCTGAACCTTCGAGCCTTAAGTATTCGGATCTGCTGGATGGGAAGATATCGGACCAAGCCCCATTGGCCATTGACCTATCTAGTCGACAGAAAACCAAATGATCGCCTCTCTGCCCTCTCCAAGAAAGGCAATCTCCTGAATGTTTTAAGTCGAAGAGGTCGTTTTCCGCTACAAAGTTCCTGAAGTTTGCGAAAGTTCCTTCCGCTCGCCGTATTCCTCCGACCTTTTCCTCTTGGCAGAGTATTTCGTTGAAATCACCTGTGATTAGCCACGGATCATCCCTCTGGTTTTGTAGGTCCGTAATTTTGTCCCAAATCTCTTTCCTTTTGTCCTTATTTGGCTCTCCATATACGAATGTTATGTGAAGATTCATATTTCTGTACTTCACTCGGGTGTCTATAAAGTGATGGCAAGAGTCAAGAATCTCCAGCTTAACTTCGTCCGACCAAAGCAGAGCGAGACCACCTCCTCCAGGAGCATGGGGGGAGACCAGTTTGATATTCCCATAATTGAGAAACTGAAGTTCCTTTAGGACCAAGTCGTCTTGATTCTTCGTTTCACTTAGGAACAAGATTTCTGGATTGTACTTCCCCTTTATCTCTCTTATACGCTGGATTGTCGTAGTGTTGCCAAGACCACAACAGTTCCAGCTTCCCACAGCTAAGGAACCGAGTTGATTTGTGACCGAAAATCCTGTTGCTGTTGTCTCGATGTTCCTGCAGGATGATCTTGTGCGTGAGAGATCAAGTGGCCCGAACCTGGCTCTGTCCTAGCTGCGGTGTTTTGTATAGGAGATTGAGTTGTACTTGGCAGTGGCCTCCTGTGTTGGTTTGTTCCATTAGTTGGAAGTTTCCTCTTGAAAGAATTCCTAGGTGTCTTTCTCCTTGGTGAGTTTTGGAACAACAATTTGTTGCTCAGTTTGGAGCTGGCCCCCATACAGTTCTTTTGAATCTTCTGATGGGTTAAGCGTCTTGGTTGAACGTGGGCCTGGCCCAATAAGAGAGTATTTCTTTCTAGTTGCTCATCCTGTGAATGCATCTCAATGTTTGGTTCATCCTGGATCCGTGAAGCAGTCGGGGGGTTGTTGTCTTGGAGCATTGGGTGGTTGGGATTCAGCATCAGTGATATGCTCTCCTCAACCATTCCATTGAGTTCGCTGTCAAGCACCCTTTTCTGGCGAGCTTCCTTCTCTCTGGGGTCTGAACAGTTCAGGTATTGCGCCGTTGTTTCCTCAATCTCTGCCATGATCCCCTCTCTTGTCCGGACTTGCTGTTGGTTTTCAGTTCCAACGTGGAATTGCGACATCGGGTGAGGTTGTTCTTGTTGCAGTTGATACTCTCTGATTTCTCCTTGAAGGGTTCGTAATTTCCGCACCGATTCTTCCTGTGGGTCCGGGTGGTTTGTGTACCGGAAGGTCGCTCTTTTCAGCTCTTCTTCTTCTAGCTGTTTTTCCGGGGAAGTTTGGGCTGGGAAGTCAGTAAGAGCCAAGTTCCTCTCAATTGGAATTGGGAAGGTCTCTTTACTTAAAGCTTCGTCATAATCCTCGATTCTTTGGTTTCTTTTTTGGACCCAGCGCTGATCAATTGGTGTTCGAAAAAACATTTCCATGTTTCTTTGGGACTTGCTTTATTGGTTCACTTCGTACCCCTCTGTTCCTTGGTGGTTCTGGATGTTCATCGATCGGTTGTTTGCTTCAGGGTCCCTCTGGGATCTGTAGAGGCCAGGTTCTCTCTCCTTGTTAGGGCCCTGCTTGGGCGAAAGTGTTTTCCTGGACTGGCCTTGATGAGCTCTGTAGGTAACCCGGTCCCCAAAGGTGTTTCCATGTCTGTCTTGCCTTTGGTTGAAGTCTCCCCTGTTACTGCGATGGTCACTCCTGTGTGATTGAGACCGGATTTGTCTATGATTCCCATCTCTATCTCTTGAAGGAGATCTGCGTCTTTGGGTTTGTGACTCTTTAGTCAGTAGTTCCGGGCATGCTTTCCTTTCGTGGGAAAGGCGGTTACACCAGCTGCAGTGCCTTTCCAGCCTTTCGTATTTGAGATGCAGAGTTGTTTCTTGGCCATTTGAGAAGTCAAGGATGGTTTCTTTTATTATGGGGTTTAGTCCATTGATAGCAACTCTCACCTTTGCCGTCGTTCGTGTGATTTCCCAGTTTTCCACGGTTCCCAGCGCCCCTCCAATGTCTTTAACTACCTTCTCCTGCCAGTAGTGGAGAGGTAGACCTTGGATCTGAATCCAGAATGGTATTAGGGAAGGGAAGGATTCAGAGATTACTGGTTCCCACCTCTCTAGAATGACCATCCAGAAAGCGTATTGATATGGTCTGTTGTCAAGGACCCGGGTGAGATCCCTTTCATCCTGGAACCGTATTTGGAAACAAGTGTTTCCCAGATCTGAGCCATGGGCCCTTCCTTGCAGTTTCCATCTGCTTATCAGTGTAGTGATAAGCTCATTGACTCTCTGAGAATGGGGGTTTGTCACTCGTCCCACCAGTGTTAGGGTATTCTCCTTGATCAGCTCAGAGGTGTCCACATCCGGCACTTGGATCCGCAGCCTTGAGTCATTTCCCTGAGAAGTAGCTACTGCTTTCCCTTTTTCAGCGTAGGTAAGTCTTCTCTCCATCTTGTCTAAAGAGAGAAACTTCTGATTTGTTTTAGCTTTCGTGAGACTGTGGAGGAAGCTCTTTGTTTTTCACCCTTGAAACCCTTTGAAGCTGAGTTGGCTCTTTCGTTCTGTAGAAATCTTCTTTAATCCGGTGATATCCTTTGTGTTTACTGGTCTCCTTGCTTCTCCATTGTGTTTTGTTGGAAACTAGGTTTTGAGTTGCTTGTTATGAGGTTTGTAGATACTCGGTGTCGGGGTGGTCGAGGGATCGTCGTCGATGTGGAGTTATGGCGCTGAGGAGTCTCCTTTGCCGCGTTAAGGAGCTCCTATGGCCGGAGTAACACCGGAGGCCCGGCGGTCCTTCAGAAACTTTCCCTTTTTGTAGTGTTTTGGTAGGTGAGGTTTGTACTGAAAAAGGGTTAAAAGGTTGACGTTTGCTCTTTTTGGAAGTTTCTACTGGGTAATAACCTTACTCGAAAAAAGTGCTCGGGAGAGAAAAGCGTGTATGTGCATTTTTGTTGTTACAGTAGTTCATACAGTTATAATTGTGAAAGATTGTGTAAATGTTTTTTTCCTAATATATTAGTACAATCGAGCTGGTCTTTACAGCATATTCTTCTTCTTTTTGTTATATAGAACTGTTAGAGTGTGTTAGAAACTTAGAGCCTTAGAGATGCAATAGCAAAATAACAAATTAACTATAATTAAAGAGTCTTTGTGACTAGTGTGACTTGTGAGTTGGAAGGTATTATATGTGGTATATTTATAAAGTCAAGTCAATTTGTCACTTTCTTACAATTCCCAAAAATAAAATATAAAAAGTTATCGCCTTCAAAGTAAATTCTTTGAGTCTTTCCTTTGTATGGGCCAGACGGAATGCCTTTTGTTTTGTTTTGAACTGGTCATATAATAACACCAAAAGACCATTGACTTGGGAATATTCAGTTTTCCACCCATTTAGTTTTTTTTTTAGACCTTCCGAAGCGTGGCAATCTCCTTCAAGAGACTCTTAAACAACGGTACGTCCTTAGTAGGAACCTATGTTGCACTGAGACGGATACGGGTATAAAAACGGAAACGGGAACGGGGACACTAAACAGCAAAATTAAAATTTTATAGATACAGGTACGGTATATATATCCATAGATTTAATATATACATAACTATCTAATTATATAATTGAGAAGTAATAATGCATCAGATTGATTCTCACGAGATTAATTACCAGCTTACCCTTAATAAAAATTTAATGAAAGTTTTTCCTCTTAATTATGTTAATTTTCCTTAAAAATCGAGCCCTCTAGGTTATGTTAATTTTCCTAAAATCGATTACTCCAGGTTATGTTAATTTTTTCTTTAAAAAATCGTCGTATTAGGGACATAATGTTCCACATCGATAGTTGGAAGAGATCCTTAGTAATATATAAGATATATGGATCACTCCACTTATCAACTTAATATGGAAGAGGAAGAGGAATAGGAAGAGGAAGAAGAAGAAGCGGAAGCGGAATCGGAAGCGGAAGAAGAAGAAGAAAATAAATCGCTAGCTAATTATAATAGTTGCGCGATATAATGATTGGAGTTTTGGAATTACGATGGTCTACGAAAAAGCATAAATCGCTCTAAAAAGTCAATCAACGGGTCTAAATCTCATGAATCTAAAATATTTCATAATGAAAATAAACTTCCATTTTTGTTTACTCTAACAAAATACTATGTCCGCACAGGGTGTGGACACCCCCACCTAATACCTTATAAAAATATAGTTAAAACTTGAAAAATCTAAAAGTGTGAATAAATAAAACGATAAAACATAATTTATTCAAGTGAAATGGAAGATCTACAAAATGATAAGAGTAAAATAAGTTAATTATTAACAAAAACTCAATTTTGTATATTTTGGAAACGTTCTATAGTATAATCTCTATATCCCAAAATAGCTAGTGTTTTTAATTTATTTTTGATTTATTGGAAACCTGAGAGAGACGTTCCTATGCCGTCCCTACAAAGTACCCGTTCCCGAAACGTTACAGGTAGGTACGAACAACAAAATGTCGTCCCGTGCTACATTGGTAGGAACTCTGTCTGAGAAATGGCTGACAATGCTGCTCGTGTCTGTGCTTCCGCCTCTTCGCTGTACAAAGCTGCATATCGGGATGCGACGAACCTACTCTGTTGTTTGAACCTGAAGAAGACGGGATTGGAGACTGTATCCAGAGCCGGCCTCGAGCATAAGCTACATAAGCGACGGATTAGGGCATCCGACTAAAAAGGGCATTTTTCTATATATTTTCTTCATTAACATATATATAAAAAAAATTAAAAGGGCATTTTTAAATATATTTTTTTTTCATAATATAGGCACTTTAAAATAAAATTTTTGGTTAAGATATTTAAATAAAATTTTTAATAAAAATTATATTAAATAATATTTTATTTTGAATAGGGCATCCAAAAATATTGGGCCGGCACTGACTGTATCTGCTCAAGGCCAACGCCAATGGCTTGTTCTCTGCTTCCGCGGATTTTGTTGAGAAGCTCTGCAGAAGACGATGCTTTGCCAGAAGATAGACCCACGCTGATACCGTTCTTGACAGCTGATGATTTGTCAGCTGTGGTCTAGGTTAACCGGGAAGTCAGTTGATCCGAATCTCCTCTGTACAGATGAAGGTGCACCTGCACAGCCAGATCTTCCCGTCCATGTGGGCACTGAGACGCTTTCGCAGCTATGCTGCATCTGTGGCCCAATGCTTTCGCGGCTCTCTGTGCCACTTGACATGCATGGTGTTCAAGTCTCATCTTCTCTTCCTCGTCATTTGCGGTCATGATGGCGTCGTGATTCACAACACTCTGGAGAAAAGATGGAAGTAGTTAAGTAGAGTAAAGCAACGATTTGGATATTATGGGAAAGTAACTCGGAGACTTAAATGAATTCCATGTGCGTCGAAGAGACTCTCTAAGATATTTTCTCTTCATCCATGGGCTCACAAGTTTTATCAGTGGTTTCCGCATCTTTTTCCCTGAGAATTCTTCTGATGCATCGTGAACATCAAGTATTGAAGTGGAATCGGTTGTATCTATATTTGAGCTCCTATGATGTTTATATCTTCAGCCAGCTGACTGAAGATGTTAGAGGTTTCGGTGGATGCGTTGCTATTACCATCATCATTCAGAATGAAAAGATCTTTCTTTGAATGTCAAAGAAATATACACACAAGAATCAGCATCTTCACATAGTGGTGACAATGTGCTGGCTGGGGTTGACGTTGAATAAGTGAAACTTGTTTTCCAAATGTGCATAGTCTCTGCTTGATCAGTGGTTCCTTTAAGGATATTGCACTTGCAGAGAGGGCATGTTGCTCTCATCTTTAGCCATTTAACGATAAAGTTGGAATGGAAATGGTGGTTGCAAAGTATGAATCTCTGCTCCATCCTCGTACGAGCTCAGACATATACGGCAGTCCTCAAAAAAGGAACCAAAGCAAACATTTTTCGAACTTTATAAAACAGAGTTTGTCAGTAACAATTTGTTATCATAATAGATTGGCTTTACCGGCAAGCAATGTTCTTTCAGTCGCTAAGCATAAACCATTCGTCGGGACAAGTTCCTTTTTACCAGGTCCGGTAATGTTCTTATCGTTGCTATGGCAAGAAAAATTACCGACAACCGGCAAGAATCCATGAAGATTTGAGAAAACAAAGCCAAAATTGTGTAGAGTTTGAAAACCGAAGCAATGTGATCAGAATATTTTACCAGTTAAGGTTAAGTTCTGCTCCTAAAAGCCTATCTCCACCTTGTACTACCAAGTAGAATCCAAATATCCATCATATGAATGATATCACAATGTTTATCGACTCATATCTTCTAGCAAAAGTGATACAACATTCTCGCTATCTAAATCTGTTTAATTCTGATCGCGATAGGCGAAGACGTTGTTGGAACAATTATTTAATAAAGACATGTTAATACGTGGGCTTTATTAAAAAGTGTTTGTGTGAAAATAAATGTGTTAAGCCCATAATGATATGTAAGAGAAATTTTCCAATTTGTGGAAACTTGCTAGACAAGTAAATTTCCAATTTGTGCAAACTTGCTAGATAAGTAAAATTTCCAGTTTGTGTAAACTTGCTAGACAAGTTAAATTTCCATTTTGTGGAAACTTGTTAGACAAGTAAATTTCCATTTTGTGGAAAATGGCGAATCCTATATAAAGGACCCCTAAGCCTCTCTTGTAGAGCATCCATAACAAAAATCACACAGAGAAAAACACAAATAAAAGTTCCTTCAATTCTCTTCTGTTTTTAGGTTAGTGTTCTAATTTCGAGAGTATCGTAGTTCATATGTTCGACATAGCCGATATCGAGTGTTGCGATACAGTTTCATATGGTTGTATCCTGGGACTCATGAATCTTGATTTAACCTGTCACACTACGGGTGATTCTTTGAGTTAAGGAAAGAGATCAAATCCCGCCTCCTTATATTCTGATTTCTACTTCTTCTGTCCTATTATTTTGATATCGTTTCCTTAACGCTTATGCTTTATTCGTGATTAAATCGCTTTTAACGTAGTGCTGTAAATTTTGGTTCTACAATCTTAACTCAAAGAAATCCGTTTTTGTTTTATGAACATCAAACGGATTTTAATTACGAGTAAATAAACTTTTTTCAAACGATTTCTCTTCCGCTTATGATACTAAGAAGGTTATCAACGCTGTTTTAGCAAGGATTCGTTAATGTAGAGGCGGATTAAAAAACCTGGTTTCAAAACGGTTTTGAAGGTAAAACGCACTGTATATCGCGAATCGTTTCGTAGCGATCTTCATGATTACTTTGTGCGTTTCATACAAGTTTATTGATTGCGATCGATTGTTTCACTGCGATTTTTGAACGGTTTCTAATAGTTAGAATCGCAGTTTATTGAAAAATAAACCCGATTATCAAACGCGTTTAAACGCTTTGACGAATGCTCTGCGGAGATTCGATGTTGAGAACGCGCTCTTAGCGGTTCTAATCGGTTCGATATTGGTTATCTAAATTGCGATTTAAATTCCATATCGAAGCAAAGAGTGTATTCAGATTTTGATCGAATTCTCTTTCTGTTTAATTATCTTAATTAAAACGGTACTGATTAGAGTTTCGAAAACCCTAAATAAGTCAACGATATAATCGTTTATGAGAGAGGCTAGATCTTAGTCTAGTTCTCTCTGGTTTAAAGATTTTGGTTAATTGGTGAGTAGACCAATTGAACTAATTTGCATACGATTATTCCACAAACTGGATAATCTTCAACAATAAAGCAACTTATTCTAATGGATAAAATTGTCTTGTAGTTGTCTTTGCATGAGATAAGATTGTTGAGCATGTAATTGCAATTTAAACAAATATTGTTTAAAGTGTTTAATCACTAGTAAAGTGATGTGTTTGGGGTTTTGGTTAGTATATTAATTCAGTATTGTTCTCATGAACTGACTAGAATTTCAATATGACTAACAACACTGATGTGATCATTGATGGATCTTGCAATATGAATGACAACGAATCATAGTGAGTCGATACTCCAAATTTCGGTTTGGAAGAGGTCAGCCACTAGTGATTTCATGTGTCTTATGAACTAATATGAAGTTCTTGAGAAAAACGTCACAAATGTGACAAGGCAAGTCATAATGCTAACTCATTGCAAAGACAAAAGAATGGCTCAATCCAATTGATCAAGATAGACATGTGTGGTGTTATCTCTAAAGTCAATATGGTTGAGCATAACCCACATGAGTGGAGGTATGATACCGGTGTGACGGTTCATATATGTTGATAAGGGAATGTTTCCCGCAGATCATAAAACAACTAGAAGTTGTTCATGGAAAAATACACTTTTCAAAGCTGCAGGTTGTGGTGAAGTGGTGATAAAGCTCACTCTCACCAATGTCAAGCATGTGTCAGATTTGCGGAAAATCTGATTTATAGCACAATGCTAAGTAAGCATGAATTCACTGTCAATTTCGAAGCTGATTAGCTTGTATTGAAAAAGAATATTTTCTATGTAGACAAAAGTTTTGTTAAGGACGGACTGGTCCAAATTAATTTTGAGACAGCCGTACTTAATATTAATGTAACCAACGAAGGTGACATTAATGAAAAGAAACCAGTTGTTTATGTTGCGGAGTCATGTTAACTTCAAATCTATGAGTAGATTGATGAACATGAACTTGATTCCTACAAGAAAGATAAGCAAATGTGAAGTTTTGTGTCCAATCCAAACTCACAAAAAATGCCATGACCGAGCGTAGTAAGAACAACCGAACCTCTAGGTTTAATTCACACGGATTTGTGTGATTTAAAATTTGTGCAAACTAGAGGTGGAAAGAAGTACTTCGTAAATTTCATAGATGATTGCACTAGATACTGCTATGTGTATCTATTACGAAGTAAAGATGAAGCCTTGGACAAGTTTAAAGAGTACAAGCTCGAAGTTTAAAACCAACTTGATAAAACTATCAAAATGGTTCGAAGTAATCGAGGAGGTGAATACAATGAACCTTTCGATGCGTTCTGTAGAGAACATGGTATTATTCATCAAACAACCGCTCCTTACTCACCAGAGTCTAATGGAGTTGCGGAACGAAAGAACCGAACTCTTAAGGAGATGATGAATGCAATATTGCATGAATCTGGGTTAGCCCAGAATATGTGGGGGGGGGGGGGGGGAAGCGTTCCTTACCTGAACTAATACCACACAAAGTGACTGGAAAAACTCCATATGAACTTTGGAAAGGTAAAGTACCTTCGTACAAATACCTGAAAGTGTGGGGGTGCCTGGCAAAAGTAGCACTACCACTCCCGAAAAAGGTCACCATTGGACCTAAGATGGTAGACTGCATATTCATCGGATATGCACATAATAGCAGTGCCTATCGTTTTCTGGTATATCATAATAGCAGTGCCTATCGTTTTCTGGTATATAAGTCAGATATACCAGATATCCATGCGAACACAATAATGGAGTCAAGGAACGTTTCCTTCTTCTAAGATGTGTTTCCATGCAGGGATAAGGGAGATCCTAAGAGAACTCGTTATGAACGAGATGCTAGCAATGAGGCAAGCACTTCTGGCACTTCTACAAACGAATTTGCAGAAGAAATTGAACTTAGACGCAGCAAGAGAGCTCGTAAAGAAAAGACATTCGGTTCAAAGTTCATAACGGCATTTCTAGCAGAAAGTGGGCCAAGAACTTTCAGTGAAGCCATGTCTACATCTGATTCACCTTCGTGGAAGGACGCTGCTAACAGTGAAATCAATTCCATTATGGAGAATCATACATGGAAATTGGTTGATTTACCGCAAGGGTGTAAACCTCTTAGGTGCAAATGGATCTTCACTACAAAGTTGAAAATAGATGGATCCATAGACAAGTACAAGGCTAGACTTGTGGTGCAAGGATTCCGACAAAAAGAAGGGTTGGATTACTTTGACACCTATTCTCCGACAACGAGAATAACTTCGATTCTTATGCTGATTGGAATTACAACATTAAGAGATCTCGAAATCCATCAAATGGATGTAAAAACTGCTTTCCTAAATGGAGATTTAGAAGAAGAAATCTACATGCATCAACCTGAGGGTTATGCCGCTCCTGGACAGGAGAAGAGAGTGTGAAGACTTGTGAAGTCATTATATGGACTTAAACAAGCGCCAAAACAATGGCACGGAAAGTTTAACAATCTAATGATGTCAAATGGCTTTCACACTAATGAATGTGATAAGTGTATATACATCAAAAGTACTCCTCATGGATACGTTTAGCTCTGTTTATACGTCGATGACATGCTCATCATGGGAAGCAGTAAGGATATCATCAAACAAACTAAGAACATGCTTAGTGGGAAGTTTGATATGAAAGACTTGGGACTAGCATATGTAATTCTGGGAATTAAGATCACTCGAAATTCCGAAGGAATAATCCTGTCTCAAGATCATTATGCTGGAAATATCCTAGAGTGGTTTAAGAACTACTCAAACAGGATAGCAAAAACTCCAGTTGACACTCAACTTCATTTGACAAAGAATTCAGGTGAACCTGTGTCACAGGTGGAGTATGCAAGAGTGATCGGGAGTCTAATGTACTTGATGAATTGTACTAGACCCGATTTAGCGCGCTCAGTAAATGTACTAAGTCGCTACACGAGTAATCCAGGTCATACTCATTGGAAAGCCAGAACTAGAGTATCTGAGAAATACCAAGAGTTATGGGCTTCATTTTGGAAAAAAAACCAGCAGTACTAGAAGGGTACAATGATGCTAATTGGATTTAAAATTCAAGAAACTCCAAATCTACGAGTGGATATGTATTCACTCTTGCTGGTGCAGCAGTATCCTGGAAATCTTCCAAGCAAACACTCATGGTCCGATCAACCATGGAGTCAGAGTTCATAGCTTTAGACAGAGCTGCAGAGGAAGCAGAATGGCTTCAGAACTTCTTGGAAGATATCCCGATGTGGGAAAAACCAGTGCCAGCTCTACGCGTACACTGTGATAGTCAGTCGGCTATCTCACGGGCACTGAGTAATCTGTACAATGGTAAATATCGTCATATATGAAGACGACATACGACCATTAGACATTTGATCTCAAGTGGTGTAATAACGATATATTACATCAAGTCGGCTGATAATTTAGTGGATCCGTTCACAAAAAGCTTGCCGAGAGATCAAATTGTGAAATCATCAAAAGGAATGGGTTTAAAGCCTATGAACAAAGATGACGTTTGATGGACACCTCACCTATGTGACTGGAGATCCCAAGATCTAGGTTCAAAGGGAAAACAAAATTGAACTGATTCAGGATTAAGCACTATAACTCTGCCTAGTTCCTCGGATGATAAATAGTGCTATGTGTGTGTGTGATGAGGTTAAGCGTTGGCTTTTAATGATTCCGTAGCTTTGTAATAGTGGAGTACAAACAGATACTTATGGAAAGAAAGCTGATGGCAGATCACCTAGTGAGTGTGAAATGGGGCCGTTTCTAGGAGAATGAATGTAAGGCTATACTCTCCAACTTCACTCACGAATACCAGGCATGTTCAAGGCCACAATGAACACAATAGAGAACATAGTTCTACGAGAAGATGTAGCTGTGCGATATCTGTTGTCTCGGTTTACATCAAAGTCCAGGTGGTTCAAGACATCGCGTTCACCTCATGGCCGAGTAAACCCGACAGATATCAAAAATGATTGGTTCAAAGCTGAAAAATGCTACCTCTCAAATGCAGTTATATTTTTGTGTACTCTCGAAAGCCTGTCTAGTCTAGTGAAGTCTAGTCTAGTCAAGTCTATCTAGTTCACTGAGTCTGTCTAGATAGTTGCATCTACATATGTTTAGAGTCATTTCTATTCATGTGGGGGATTGTTGGAACAATTATTTAATAAAGACATGTTAATACGTGGGCTTTATTAAAAAGTGTTTATGTGAAAAGAAATGTGTTAAGCCTATAATGATATGGAAGAGAAATTTTCCAATTTGTGGAAACTTGCTGGACAAGTAAATTTTCAATTTGTGGAAACTTGCTAGATAAGTAAAATTTCCAGTTTGTGTAAACTTGCTAGACAAGTTAAATTTCTATTTTGTGGAAACTTGTTAGACAAGTAAATTTCCATTTTGTGGAAACTTGCGAATCCTATATAAAGGACCCCTAAGCCTCTCTTGTAGAGCATCCAGAACAAAAATCACACAGAGAAAAACACAAATAAAAGTTCCTTCAATTATCTTCTGTTTTTAGGTTAGTGTTCTAATTTCGAGAGTATCGTAGTTCATATGTTCGACAGAGACGATATCGAGTGTTGCGATACGGTTTCATATGGTTGTATCCTGAGACTCATGAATCTTGATTTAACCTGTCACACTATGGGTGATTCTTTGAGTTAAGGAAAGAGATCAAATCTCGCCTCCATATATTCTGATTTCTACTCCTTCTGTCCGATTGTTTTGATATCGTTTCCTTAACGCTTATGTTTTATTCGTGATTAAATCTCTTTTAACGTAGTGCTGTAAATTTTGGTTCTACAGACGTAACCTCATGAGTAGAGATTATCTAGAAAGCGCCAAGTTCACCTAAATTTGACAAAATTCTCACGAATCAAAACCTAATCCCGAACGAACGTTAAATCCGATGATTTTATACCAAACTGACTGACAATGAAATTTCGCAATCTAAGGCTGTTCGAAAACGAAATCAGAGATATCTGGACAAAACAAACCTAAGACGAAGTGCAGAGAACCAGATGCCGCCATCAAATTCTGAGGAGATTTTCACCAAAGTCAAAGTCGGACTTGCTCCCCTCCAAAAAGATTTTATAGTTGTTTACAAATTCAACCAGGCTAATTGAATATCTTGGTCGGATCTATTTTTTTTTGGGTTGAGTTAAATTGAAATTTTTTTTTTGGGTTGGGTTAAATTGAAATTCTCCCCTAAATGGTTAAGTCCTAAACTTAAACCTCAAATCGTTCCATTTTCTTCTCCCATTTTCTTTTCGGTTTCTTTCCTTTTCAAACCGTTTCATTCCCCTTCATCGAACTTCAACCCAAATTCGAATAATCCGAGGAATTTGTGATGGCACCTAGAACAAGGAATTTGCGAAAATCGAAGAAAAAAAGAGGATGAATCGATTCACGAAGAAGAGGCGAATCGCAAAGAAGAAGAAGTATGCAAGAAATTCGATGAAGTCGAGGATAGCAAGGAAGTCAATTTGGAAAAGGAATCTGAGAATGAGGAAGGCGAGGAGGAAGAGAAAGACGAGGAGGAAGAAAATGAGGAGGAGAATGAGGAAGAGAAGGAGGAAGAGGAAGATGTAGAGGAGGAGGAAGTTTCGTACGGTCTGGGTTTAGGGTTTCACGAACAAGAAGTTGAACGGACCAGTCAAATCCCTCCAATCCACAGTCAACACGAGGAAGATGACTCGGAAGAAACACTACCGGTATGTATTTTCGGCCATTTCGGATCTATATATTTCTTTGGAAGTATAACCAAGTAAAACACATTGTAATTTTGGAAATTTAAAAGGATCCCACTTTGAATTGGTTGTTAACTTAGTATAGGTTGTTTGTTACTACTAGAAAATTGGATTTTAGACATCAAAACCCAATGCATGTCTAAATTTTGTAATTCGTATGTGTAAAACTTAGTATAATTTGACATGGTTTAGAAAATACGCAACTTAGTGGAACTTGGTAGAACCTTTAGCAAAACTTGGTAGTATTTAGTCGAACTTTTTGCAAAACTTGGTAATACTTAGTGGAGATTTTATGCAAAACTTAGTAAAACTAAGTGGAACTTTATGCAAAACTTGGTAAAACTTAGTAGAATTTTTTCGCACAACTTAGTAATACTTGGTGAACCTTTTGTGTGTGCAGAATTCAGAGGATGAAACGGAACCAATGCAGCCCACGAAGATATTTTTTCCTCCCACCGACTATGTCAAGGCAATAAAGCTCTTGTCAAAGTGTTATATCGCTAAAGCCGTGAAAACTATAGAAGGCACTCTCGAAAAAAATGAGCTGAAATGGTTCTATGAGTACACACAATTCAAACATTTCTTCCACATGGGTAAGAATACAAGCTCCAAATGGATGTGATTGTGGATGCTTCTCGTTAGGACCGCAGGTGTGGATAAGAAGATGGAGGTTTGGTTTATTGTCAATGGGTTCCAATCCGCTATTCTCTTAGGGAGCATGCACTCATATCCGAGTTATTCTACCACTCATATCCAAACCATTATGAAACCCTTGGTGGCTCAGATTTGGTTTCCAGATATTTTGGAATATACCAGGTTACATTTGAATAAGTTGAGAAAATGTTACCAACTCTGAAAGGGAAACACAAGCTTTCTAAGAATCGTTTGAAGACGGCAGTCCTGTACTTCTTATCCAGCGTGATCATTGGGAAGAAGAAGACATGAAAAGGAGCACCTTCTGTTGAGAGTTTCTTCCTCAGAACCGTATATGATCTCGAGATGTGCAAATGGTTTCCGTGAGGACGTTTGTCATTCGAGGAGAACATCAAAGACATATTGCACTTCATGGACCATTCCGGAGGAGTGGCGCAGTCTTCATGGGTATTTCCTGCATGTATTGTTCCTTTGGAGGTAACAATATTTGTATCATTTTCAATTGTTTTTAGTTGTTTTAGTTGTTTGAGTTGGTACGAATTTAACTGTTTGAATTATCTTGTGTTGTAGCTCATAGCTTTTGAGGCCATTCTAGTTCCGAAGAACCATTTCCGAGAAAATGTTCAGGGTGCAGATGATGATTGTCCGCGTATGTGCAAGATGAGGTACAAAACCGCTGGGACGAGGGGTTTTAGTATTCAGATATACATGATAAACTTGGCACTACGAAGGTTAGTACATATCATAATTATTAAATTATGTTATCTTAAATTCATGTATATTTGAGGTTGTTTTGAAATTGTGTCTTCTTACATTTGCAGGAGATTCAAAGTGTCTTGGAGCCATCTCTCATGGAGCTACATATTTTAAGGAGAATCATGGATGTTGAAACTTGCTGGAATGATGTGGATGATCCTATCATCGATGGGTGAAACATGCTTCTGGTTAATAAAAAGAAAACAATCTGGTTTGAAGAGCTTTTCAACCAAGATGTGGCTGCTCGTGCGTCTCAAGCAAATGCTCAAGAGGAATGTCCTGCTATTCAGGATGCGACAAGGACGCATGAGGCTGGAAAGCATCCGGAAGAGACTCCTGCTGTTTTTAATGCTAATGATATGAAGAATTAATCAAGGACGGATTGGAAGAAATGGAGTGTTGACTAGTCATGTTTTGTGAAGATAAGTGTAAGGAGTTGTCTGATAAGTTTGATGGTAGATTAACAGCTATGGAATCAGTGGTGAATGCACTTAGAGGGGTGTGAAGGATACAGATCCGAGAGAGACCGAGGAAAAAGCCGATGATGGTGACTATCAAGAGGTTGAGGATGGTGGTGAGGTTGGGGATGGTGGTGATGTTGGGGATGGTGTGGATGTTCTAGGCATGGATGGTGAGGTAAGTGGTGCTGAGGAGAAAGAAGATAGAAAGGGAAGAAAGAGAGCTAGTAAGAAGAAGGAGAAGAAAGGAAGTAAGAAGAAGGAGAAAAAGGATCCGAGGGAGAGAAGAAAGAATCTGAAGTAGAGAAGAAAAGATCCGAGGAAAAAGAAGAAACAAAAAAAAATAAGAGAGCGGTAGAATCAAGTGAGGAAACACCTACAAAAAGGGTGAAGCTTATAAGGAAGGGGAAGGGGAAAGGGTCTACAATAGTGCAAAGGAGTACCATGCTTACTAGGGGAAAGGATGTGGAAGCCAACCCAGCTGATGATGAATCAACCCAACCAAAGTGAAGGTTAATGATGAATTGATCCCGTGATTAAGTTATGTTTGATGTAAGGTCATATTTGAATTATGTTTGAATACTTTGGTTTGAATTATGTAGAACTTAAGTTATGTTTGAATATTTTGTTTAAAATGTTATGTTTACTTGTTATAAAACGTTTTACAAAACCCTAAGTTTGCATTAACAAAACACCAAGGTTTACCAAGTTATGCATTGTTTTACCAAGTTATGCATTGTTTTACCATATGCATAGTTTTACGAAAAAAAATACTAAGTTTTACCTGCCAGATTACATCATTCATTCCAATCTTTTACATATGCATTTGATTAAACCATATGAAAATAACAAAAGCAATAAGTGCTATTAAACATTGAAATCAAACATAGAATTCAATGAAAATTGATAGATGTGAGGTTTTGTAAAAAATGGGGAAAATTCAAAATTCTGGAATTTTGGGGAGGGAATTTCAAAATTTGTGGGAGGGAACAATTTACCAAGTTTCCAGTTTTACCAAAAATTGGAAAGTTGTACTTTTGTCAATTTTCAATTTTAATGGTTATACTTTCTTGTCTTCTTGAAAACTGAATTCATATACTCTACACAATTAGAGGTGTCTATGTTGTACCTTGCACCGGGAAAATAACACCTTGCCCATTTCTTCGCTTCTACACTTTTGTCAAGATATGCAGCTGCTTGAGGATACATGTTCCAAAAATCATCATATTGTCTTAAGAAATCAGCCTCCGTGTATAACCGAGCAATTTTCCTGAATTTTTTGCCAACTTCCTCTTTGCTCCCATGGGAAACCAATCCTTTCATGTTATGGAACATATGGTAGATGCAACATCCATGTTCTGAGAGAGGGTACACCCGAGCTATTGCCTTGCTGAGACTTTCATTTCTTCCAGTAGTAAACACCAACTCACGAATATCCGGTATAACGGGTTTCAGCATATTGAAAAACCACTCCAACTTTCATCCTTTTCATCATCAACTACAGCAAAAGCAATGGGGTAGTGGTGATGATTTGGATCCTGCGTTGTGGCAAAAATTAGAACACCTCCATATACATTCTTAATGAAATTTGCATCAACAATGAGAACTTTCCTCATCGCTACAAACCCTTCGATGGATGCTCCCAAAGCAACAAATAGGTACCTGAACCTTTTTTCTTCATCCAAAAGCAAACTTGTTTTTGTTCCACGATTCACGTTCTCCGATATATGCAAATAAGAATGCAACATCTTGAAACCAACATCTGTACTACCACATATATCAGTAACAACTAGGTTTTTCTCTCCAAAAGCGGTAGAGTACGACACTTCCACAACGTCTCTTCCTTGGACAAGCTTGACGATAGTTTTAAGACATGGAGTATCGAAGTTACCGAGATAGTCTTCCTCTTGTTTCTTATACCACTTGAACTTATCTGAGAGCATGAATGCATCTTCGTGTATGTTCTAACCGGGAAAATGGTTGAATTTGTAACCTTTGTAGCAATCAACTGCCATTTACAACCTTTTTTTGCTTCACGGCATTTCACCACGTATCGATTCTTATTTGATTTGGCTATTAAAATCCCAAAACAATTCTATTTTGCGGCTTTATCAACCAAATAATTCACATATTCTTTACATTTAAATTCTTGACCTATTTCCAAACCCATACCATCTTCCCATTCATCTTAACGCTTTGTCTCTTCCACAACCCGTGGAACCTTAACTAATTCAACCATATCAGAATCATGCATAATGTCATGTTGTACAATATAACCATCTCTAATATCAACATTCTCCAACGGCTCAGTCGGCCCATGAGGTTGTTCTGCTGATTCCTCGCCAGTAACAGGAGTAGCATCACCAGAATTAATTACCCCAATATTATCCCGATCACTAGAAATAAACTCACCATAACTCACACCATCTCGTTTCCCCCTCTCTACTCTTGAAAGTTGCTCGGTGATCGGAAATAATTCCAAATCTGTGACAACCTCTACGTGAAAAATACTTCTTCGTTGCTCTTTATCCACAGAGGTTAGATACACATAAACATCCTTGTCATCAAAAATATATGACTGCCTTTGAGGTTTTACTACCAATGGAATATAACTCAGATTCAGCCTCTTCGTAGAATCATCTATCGAAATCTTTCTGCATATCCTATCCACTAACAACGAATACATTATCTCCTCCATAGATGATGTCTTAAACAATATACTATACAACTGAGCTTCTCTTGGAATCCATTTATAGTAATCTCCGGTCTTTGAATAATGTCCTTCATAATCAAAATGTATGTTTGTGAAACGAGAACCTATCCTCTTCTGAAAATGATATAAAATATGCATTAGCACTCATATTTTCAACGGTAATACCAAGTTCTACTAGTTTTACTATCGTAGCATTACCAAGTTATACCAATTCTAGTCTGCTACTAATACCTAGTTTTACCAGTTCTACGATTCTATTAATACCAAGTTTTATTAAGTTAAGCTACTTTTATTCAGACCAAAAACGATAACAATAATAAGATTCAGTACGATTTAACCACTGATTTCAATTTATTATCAATTCAATTGCCCAATCCACCAAAAAACAAGGTTACCAACCCAATGTTCATTAATTTCCAACCCCAAATTTTAAATCGAGCTTCATTCCCTAAACTGGCTTCCCCATTGAAGCTCAATTGCCCCAAAGTAGATATTTAAGATTAAAACGAGAATAAAGAGAGGAGTGATGATAAGAAAGGAGAAGAACTAACGTGGGTTAATCTGGAATCTGAATAGAAGTGGCCGGGGTGGGAGAATTTGGGGGGGGGGGGGGGGGGGGAGGGATGAGAAGGATTTCGGATTCGAACACGGCAAAGAAGAGAGAGAGAGGGGAATGAGGCCCGCAAGAGAGAAGAGAAAAGCTTTAATGTGATTGGTTGATTTAATTGGATTTATTTTGATTTGTTTATTAAAACATTAAGGACAAAACAGGACACTACAGAAAAATCGGGTATTCATAGTGTAACGCCCCTTTCCCATTCTCCGCTGACCGTCGAGCTGACCGGTCAAAATTCAAACAAGAACATGACCGATCGAACCCGAGCAAGTCGAACGGGAAAAGTTCGCCACAGGACGAAGCCAAAGATAGTTCGGTTTGAGACAAAAGGCTCATATAAGGGAAACAATTTCATTTTTAAGTAATCAAACGTCGAATACAACGTTTAGCGGGTTTTACAACAAATATCAATATAAACACATAATCAATCAAAAACGCGAAATAGCGCAGCTGCCGAGCCGAAATAAAACACCCAAAACCCCGAATCAAATCCCGTCACAAGCAGCCCGAAACCACACCGAGGACCTCCCGCGTCCGTCGCTGCTAAACCTGAAAACACAAAAGAGTCTAATGAGTGATCTAAGATCACCCAGTGAATCGGCTCCCCACTAATGGCTTCTAGTCTATCTAGAACTACAGATTCCCGCCCCAAAACCCAAAATAACAATCAGCAGGAATAAATGGTCGATCACGCACAACCACGTCGTGATAAACCCACACACACAATCAAAGCCAAGATAAAGAGAGTTCAGGGAAATCGAAGGCATTGCGGCACATGTATTCGATTGGACTCGATCTATCTATTGCGCAATAAAGGAAATATCAAACAACATTGGGCCCTACGAACTCGGTAACTTCCACGGGTTTACATCGTCACCAATATGGTAACTAATCCACGACTCCTAAATGTGTACACAAGGTCCCACGAATAGGACACCGTTCTCCGTCCATCGATACGCGGTGACTCGGACTACCCCTAGATAACCAGAGTTTCCATGTGATTCGGCCCTAGGACATGACCCCGTATTCTCCGAATCACACACCTACCGGCGTCACCCAGTAGGTTAACACCATAACCAGAATCACCGCGATCCGGTTAGGTAAAACCCGAGGATCCAATCGGGTCGGAAGTACCGGAACGTAAACAAAACCTAGGCTTGCGGAATCTAACGCACCCTAGAGTCCTAGTGCAGAAATGTAAACACGCAGACTCGCTGAGACTCTAGCACAGATCACACAATCAATATCAGCAATAATAAATCCCCAACCATTCCGCAAGCCACTATTCTACCAATACCACCGCTCTGACTAGGAAGATACCTAGTCAGCACCACTAACTTACCCGGTCTCGTGACTGGAGTAAGTGTCCACAGCAACTGCTCGGCCCAACACCGAGCAGTCTAAAACGCCTGCACACAAAGCTCACAACAACAACAATACAATCACGCAATCACAATCAATCACACAATCACAACAAGCAGGCCTATTAGGGTTTCTAAGTCTTTTAATCCGTTTTATTAACCGCTACCTTGGGTTAGCGGATTGCTAACCCGTAGACGGTTCACAACTCATACCACTTCCTTTAATTTACCATTCTAAGAATCTTTTACTAACTCCTCGATCCGTCGGTTTAGAGTTAGTAAGTTTACTAACTCCCCGATGTCTCATTATTAAATAATTAATTTCATTACCCTTTCCGCTATTTAACCTAATTCCCAATCCCGTTATCATATTCTATACGCTTGTTTAGGTTTAACTCATATTTTAATGTCGTCTTAATTTCCCGTATATAGATTCATTAATACTTGTTTTTTATACTTATACATCTGTATGCATATACGGTCCTAGTCGACGGGTCTATATGAATGCATCAATCAAGTGTTACTAACAACCTAGCGGCACACAATTGATTAACCTTTTAATGTTTTAAACCCTAACATGCTTATTTCGGTCCTATCCGGTTTATCAATAACGTCCAATTATTTATTAATTACTATTTATTTTAATTAACGGGTATGCAACCTAATACTACGGTTTAGTAATTCTCGGTCTATATGTAACTAAGGGTTTGTGAGCCGACTCACAGTGAAGTAGTCGCGGAATGACGGCTCGATGCGAGTGTGAATCCCGAGATATCCGACATGAACCCCGAACTCCCGAACCTCGAACTCCGAACCCCGAACACACCTGAAACCTCGGAATGGCCGTGGACCAAGCGTTGACCGGCTTGGTCTCCGGCGTTGACCGACGGTTGACCGCGTTGACCTGCAGTTGACCGTTGACCCGAGCGTTGACCGTTGACCCGCACTTGACCTTGGTGATTTCGAACCTCCGGATAACCCCCATATAATGGCTACTACAACCGTCTATCCTATTTCTAAATAAAAGAAATCCGGTTTATCGGGAAGATTATTACGTCGGAAAAATTCCTTTCCGACGAATATTCTTCGGAATATTCCGACGTAGTAATATTCCTTTCCCCATCTTTCTTCTATTTTTCTCTCGCTCTCCTCCATTTCTCTCTCTCTCTCTCTCTCCTCCGGCTCCTCCTTCTTCTCTCCTCCCTCCGGCTTCTTCTTCTTCTCCCGGCTCCTCCTCCTCTTCCTTCTTCTTGCCGCCTCCTTCTTCTTCTTCTTATTCCTCCCTTCTCCCTCTCTTCTCCCTCTCTTCTTTCTCTCTTCTTTACTACTCTTGTTGAGTAGTGTTTTTGGTGTGAATAAAAGTGAGGGGTGGAGGCTTCTTTTTATAGCCAAAGTGAAGAGATCTCCACCTTCCACTTGTCTCCTCTTCCTCTCCATCTTAAGCCACGACCTGAACACCAAAAACCATCCATAAAAAATGCTTTTGATCAACCACCATCCATTTGTAGCCTTCTCCATGCAACCCTTAGATTGATGACAACACATCTTTTAGGTTCATGCACCTAAGAAGCTTCTAAAATTTTTGGGCTCAATTTCGTGTCCCATTCTTCATACTGAGCTGGATTTGGGTCCAATATAATCTTAGTAATCAGCCCTAAATACCTTGGTTCAAGCCCAAGCTCCAAAGAATTTATTTTGGATTTTTAGCCACTAATTACTCCTTAATGGTCTAAAAATTCTAACTTCATCTAGGAGTCAAATCCTGCTGAATCCTTTCACCCATAGCTTCTACATCTTCTAATGGAGCTGTGGTCAAAATATCATAATGTTTGGTGGACTTTAGAGGGTCTTCTCGCTTGCCCGAACATTGTATCGGTTTCTCGAAAAAACTGGTTGTACGTTTAATATTTTAGAAACTCCTTATATGCTTCCATAAATTCACCAAGCCTCAGTTTTAGGTTCTAGATAATCTTAGATGAATTTAGCAATTCGAATCACTCCTTTTGGACACCTGTAGCTCCGGTTATGGATTTTACAAGTTGATCGGTTCTATCGGTTTCCTTTCCCGATAGTCCGTAAAACCCGTTTCATCTTTGTTTCTTCCACGTCTGGTCTTCTAAATGTTCTTTATGGACAAAAAGAAGAACACTTGGCCCGTCTCCAATTCCGGGTTGCATTTTGGTAAAATTACCAAAATGCCCTTCATCTCTTGGAATTTACAGAAATGCCCCTTGTTGACTTCCCGTTGACCATTTTCTTGATACGGGGTATCACATTCTTCCCCACTTACAGGAATTCGGTCCCCGAATTCTCCGTCACTAACAGACTTCAAATCGGTTCCGAACCCTGCAAGTTGCTTCATCACTTCATTCCGACGCTTCTATACTCGATCACTGCTGAATGCCGCTGACCTCAACACTGTTCCAATCTGACATCTCAATCTTGTGTACCCTGATCCGCTCCACTCTTAACTGTATCCATCGGTCTCGACCTTTGAACTTAAATGGGACCTGGATTCCCCACTTCGCTTCGACCTCCACATCCTTCTGTTTGCGACTTTCTTTCTTCTTTTCTGAGACGCTCCTCGAAAATCTGATCATCTGCTTCCTTCTGACTGCTTCCACTCAATATAACTGATCTTTCCTTCCCAAATCTCTTGCTAACGCATCATACTTCTCGGCTTCTTCCTGCCGGCTACCTGGTAAGCTGATATATCTTCTACTAACGATGCCTACCACTGCTTCACGGTTCGGTCTACTTGTCTCGCGATGTCTTGACACTTCATCTCGCTTTCGGGTTCGGTCTATCTAACGCGCAGTAAAAAGAATGACAAATCAACACTTTACCTTTCTTACAAAACCGGAGAAAAGCGATCAATCACTACTCAAATTCCCGAACAACAAGCAACCCAATGGTCTCTAAGACCAAAACAATCAGTCTACCAAAAACCACGCACGCTAATCACTACGCAATCTACCGCACAACAAAACAATCAATCAATCAATCAAGCAAGAAATAAAACAAGCAATTACCACACATATAATCACGCAATCTAATGATCGGTCGGATGCGTCGTCAGTCCGGGTTCAGGTCATGATGAACGGTCATCAGTTCCGCTCATCATTTAGTTTCACACAGTAAACCATTTGCTTTTCGAACCATCTCAATCATGCAAATAGTTACTATGCTACTATAAACGATCAGCTGAACACTCTGCATCCACCATATACATAAAACGATATATCATACATCATAAAGTTTTTAGTACATGGTTACGATCAGAGTCCCTACATAAAGCCGTCATCATATCCAAAAACCATACGACGCCGCTGTACATCAGAAATTCAAAGACGACACGCAAAGTCGCCTATCCGCGGATCTATCTACAAAACTAGAGTTAGTGCCCCCCAACTTACCTGGCCTAACTACCCTATCCTAACCTAACGCCTCCAGCAAGAACGAAATGCCCAACACCACTGGCAAAACGGCTCGCTGAAGTATCCGCTGGCAGGTGCGCCGGGAAAGTGTGTGGTGGGTGTGCCTCTCGAGATGGCGCTCCGACATGCTGGGGCTCGGCGATCGGACAGAGGTAAGCGTCGTGACCTGCGCGGCCACAAACCTGACAAACCGGAGTAGCTGCTGAGTGCGGTCCACGGTAACATGCGGATGCCTGGTGACCATAACCTCCACACAACTGGCAGGGAGAAGTCGGCTCGGTCGGCGCTGACGAGGGATCCATGAAACAATCCGGTGCAAGATGTCCCTGACCTCTGCATAACTGACAAGTCCTCACTGGCTAAGGTCGAGGTGACGGAACGGCTGGCATCGGAATAACAGGTGGCTGACTGGGCTCGGGGTCTCTGCGGCTTGGTCCGACTCCATAATCCTCGGGTACAGGTACCCGATACGGCTCTCCATCGGGCATATACAAACCCGCTCTGGCGGTCGGGCAAGTCATTGCTCCATGGTCCTCCTGACCACATAACGGACAACAGTCGGGTTCGAGTACGGGACGGTACGACTCTCGAAGGCGCGGGTCTACTGCTCGGGGACACCAATGCAAATGGAAGTCATATACTCCACATCCACTGCATGCTCTCCTCTCAGATACTGCTGGTGGTGCCTCTATCGCCTCAGCTGGCGGCAAAACCGACTCAAACTCGGATTCAGTAGATGCCGGCGACATAGCCATATCCAACGGCGTACGAGGTGATCCTGGTCGTGGGTCTAACTGATGATGGGGCCCAACCTGCTGCTCCAACACATCCTGAAGTATCGCGACCTGCTCATCCACCTGCTGCTCCCACTGCTGACGCTGCTCCGGGTCTACAGGCTCCATATCCAAATAAACCAAAAGGTAACGGGCTCATCAGATAGTCCTCCACTCGAAGCGGTGGGGGAAACTCGGGTGCCTCCATGAACGGTCCCTGATACATCGGTGGTGCATCTGAGGCTGCGAGTATCTGCGGTACGTCCGGCTCTGGCCACGGCGGCGGCAACTGTAAGTCCACATCTGCTCCTCCTAAGAATCCCATCACTCCAGTGTAAGGGTCTCGACTACCCGCATCGTCCTCCATGTATGCAGGTAAAGGATCCGGGAAGGGCGACCAATCTACCTGTGCTGCTCTGGCACCCCTCAGCTGTCGCAATGGAACCGGTGGACGATCCGACATGTGAGATCCTCGTGAATGGCATAGCGAGGCTGGATATCCCTGAAACTGTATCAACTGACCCTGCGGCGAACCGGCTGATCCCTGCTGACTCATGCCGCTCATCTGGAACTACTCCAGGCACACACACACACCTCCACTCCACCCAGGACACACTGCTGTAAGACTGCAATCAAAAACACAAAGACGAGTTAGTAAAAATAATACGAAAATTCTACTTTCCCATCCCAACCCCGGGTTTAACGGACGCGGCTCGATTTCCTAATGGATGCTTGTGTGACACATTTGACTCGATAAAACACGGAAAACACTCAAAAATGAAACGTTTAGAAACTCATGCAGAACCATGCTCTGATACCACCATTTCTATAACGCCCCTTTCCCATTCTCCGCTGACCGTCGAGCTGACCGGTCAACAATCAAACAAGAACATGACCGATCGAACCCGAGCAAGTCGAACGGGAAAAGTTCGCCACAAGACGAAGCCAAAGATAGTTCGGTTTGTGACAAAAGGCTCGCACCAATCTATCTTCGACTCCGCTATCCTCATATCGGTAGTACAAGCAGTACTACTTGCACTACTTCAATGAGTTGTGTCGGTTCGGACTAAAACCTCATATCAGGGAAACAATTTCATTTTTAAGTAATCAAACGTCAAATACAACGTTTAACGGGTTTTACAACAAATATCGATATAAACACATAATCAATCAAAAACGTGAAATAGCGCAGCTGCCGAGCCGAAATAAAACACCCAAAACCCCGAATCAAATCCCGTCACAAGCAGCACGAAACCACACCGAGGACCTCCCGCGTCCGTCGCTGCTAAACCTGAAAAACACAAAAGAGTCTAATGAGTGATCTAAGATCACCCAGTGAATCGGCTCCCCACTAATGGCTTCTAGTCTATCTAGAACTACAGATTCCCGCCCCAAAACCCAAAATAACAATCAGCAGGTATAAATGGTCGATCACGCACAACCACGTCGTGATAAACCCACACACACAATCAAAGCCAAGATAAAGAGAGTTCAGGGAAATCGAAGGCACTGTGGCACATGTCCTCGATTGGACTCGATCTATCTATTGCGCAATAAAGAAAATATCAAACAACACTGGGCCCTACGAACTCGGTAACTTCCACGGGTTTACATCGTCACCTATATGGTAACTAACCCACGACTCCTAAACGTGTACACAAGGTCCCACGAATAGGACACCGTTCTCCGTCCATCGATACGCGGTGACTCGGACTACCCCTAGATAACCAGAGTTTCCATGTGATTCGGCCCTAGGACATGACCCCGTATTCTCCGAATCACACACCTACCGGCGTCACCCAGTAGGTTAACACCATAACCAGAATCACCGCGATCCGGTTAGGTAAAACCCGAGGATCCAATCGGGTCGGAAGTACCGTAACGTAAACAAAACCTAGGCTTGCGGAATCTAACGCACCCTAGAGTCCTAGTGCAGAAATGTAAACACGCAGACTCGCTGAGACTCTAGCACATATCACACAATCAATATCAGCAATAATAAATCCCCAACCATTCCACAAGCCACTATTCTACCAATACCACCGCTCTGACTAGGAAGATACCTAGTCAGCACCACTAACTTACCCGGTCCCGTGACCGGAGTAAGTGTCCACAGCAACTGCTCGGCCCAACACCGAGCAGTCTAAAAAGCCTGCACACAAAGCTCACAACAACAACAATACAATCACGCAATCACAATCAATCACACAATCACAACAAGCAGGCCTATTAGGGTTTCTAAGTCTTTTAATCCGTTTTATTAACCGCTACCTTGGGTTAGCGGATTGCTAACCCGTAGACAGTTCACAACTCATACCACTTCCTTTAATTAACCATTCTAAGAATCTTTTACTAACTCCTCGATCCGTCGGTTTAGAGTTAGTAAGTTTACTAACTCCCTGACGTCTCATTATTAAATAATTAATTTCATTACCCTTTCCGCTATTTAACCTAATTCCCAATCCCGTTATCATATTCTATACGCTTGTTTAGGTTTAACTCATATTTTAATGTCGTCTTAATTTCCCGTATATAGATTCATTAATACTTGTTCTTTATACTTATACATCTATATGCATATACGGTCCTAGTCGACGGGTCTATATGAATGCATCAATCAAGTGTTACTAACAACCTAGCGGCACACAATTGATTAACCTTTTAATGTTTTAAACCCTAACATGCTTATTTCGGTCCTATCCGGTTTATCAATAACGTCCAATTATTTATTAATTACTATTTATTTTAATTAACGGGTATGCAACCTAATACTATGGTTTAGTAAATCCTGGTCTATATGTAACTAAGAGTTTGTGAGCCGACTCACAGTGAAGTAGTCGCGGAATGACGGCTCGATGCGAGTGTGAATCCCGAGATATCCGACATGAATCCCGAACTCCCGAACCTCGAACTCCGAACCCCAAACACACCTGAAACCTCGGAATGGCCGTGGACCAAGCGTTGACCGACTTGGTCTCCGGCGTTGACCGACGGTTGACCGCGTTGACCGGCGGTTGACCGTTGACCCGAGCGTTGACCGTTGACCCGCACTTGACCTTGGTGATTTCGAACCTCCGGATAACCCCCATATAATGGCTACTACAACCGTCTATCCTATTTCTAAATAAAAGAAATCCGGTTTATCGGGAAGATTATTACGTCGAAAAAATTCCTTTCCGAGGAATATTCTTCGGAATATTCCGACGTAGTAATATTTCTTTCCCCATCTTTATTCTATTTTTCTCTCTCTCTCCTCCATTTCTCTCTCTCTCTCCTCCGGCTCCTCCTTCTTCTCTCCTCCCTCCGGCTTCTTCGTCTTCTCCCGGCTCCTCCTCCTCCTCCTTCTTCTTGCCGCCTCCTTCTTCTTATTCTTCCTCCCTTCTCCCTCTCTTCTCCCTCTCTTCTTTCTCTCTTCTTACTACTCTTGCTGAGTAGTGTTTTTGGTGTGAATAAAAGTGTGGGGTGGAGGCTTCTTTTTATAGCCAAAGTGAAGAGATCTCCACCTTCCACTTGTCTCCTCTTCCTCTCCATATTAAGCCACGACCTCAACACCAAAAACCATCCATAAACAATGCATTTGATCACCCACCATCCATTTGTAGCCTTCTCCATGCAACCCTTAGATTGATGACAACACATCTTTTAGGTTCATGCACCTAAGAAGCTTCTAAAATTCTTGGGCTCAATTTCGTGTCCCATTCTTCATACTGAGCTGGATTTGGGTCCAATATAATCTTAGTAATCAGCCCTAAATACCCTGGTTCAAGCCCAAGCTCCAAAGAATTTATTTTGGATTTTTAGCCACTAATTACTCCTTAATGGTCTAAAATTCTAACTTCATCTAGGAGTCAAATCCTGCTGAATCCTTTCCCCAATAGCTTCTAAATCTTCTAATGGAGCTGTGGTCAAAATCTCATAATGTTTGGTGGACTTTAGAGGGTCTTCTCACTTGCCCGAACATTGTATCGGTTTCTCGGAAAAACTGGTTGTACGTTTAATATTTTAGAAACTCCTTATATGCTTCCATAAATTCACCAAGCCTCATTTTCAGGTTCTAGATGGTCTTAGATGAATTTAGCAATTCGAATCACTCCTTTTGGACACCCGTAGCTCCGGTTATGGATTTTACAAGTTGATCGGTTCTATCGGTTTCCTTTCCCGATAGTCCGTAAAACCCGTTTCATCTTCGTTTCTTCCACGTCTGGTATTCTAAATGTTCTTTATGGACAAAAAGAAGAGCACTTGGCCCGTCTCCAATTCCGGCTTGCATTTTGGTAAAATTACCACAATGCCCTTCATCTCTTGGAATTTACAGAAATGCCCCTTGTTGACTTTCCGTTGACCATTTTCTTGATACGGGGTATCACACATAGCGTCCGAAAAATGCTATATAATCCTATCGCAGCGTGTTTAGAAACGCTGTGTCTGCCCCCGCGACAATAGGTCCAAGACCTACTGTAGCGTTTTTTCATTATGCTACGATAGTTACGTGTACGATAACGTTTCTTTAAATGCAATTGTAGATTATACAATAGCGCTTTCTTTATGTTATCATTTTGTTATTTAACGCTATAGTTGATACTTATATCAGATTACATAATATTTTAGATAGCGTTTTTAAAAACGTTATTGATTTGTTTTTTAAATACATCGTTTATTTATCTGTTATAGTTTGTACATATATCAGATTATCAAGTTTTTTTATAGCGTTTTAAAAAATGCTATGTGTGTTTTTTTTTTATTACAACGATTATTTTTCGCGATAGTCTATTCTAGAATAGCGTTTCATTTCTGCAATAGTATTTTTTTGTATTTGTTGATAAATTTGTTATAATTGAATTTAATTTGATTATATTAAATGAAAATTGTAAATTATAACTAATATGAAAAAAGAAAATCAGAAATGAGAATAAAACCCCTCAACAAAAAATTCCACTCTACTTGTTCCAAGTATACAAAAGTTTCATAAGATTAACCAATACATAACCAATATAACAAAGTTAAACAAGCAACTGAGATTTACACACCATTCCTTTTGTCTAGTATAGGAGCATTGCCTTTGGAGGACTGTCCTTGTTCTTGTTCTTCATATTTCTGATAGCAGCTCGGTGACAGACATATAACTACCTCAGTTGTCTCATCTAGGGTTTTGTAACAGAGAGTATTAGAAAGACGTAACCTTTGGGATTCTCTGCGACCTTTGTTCCTTCGTGCAACAGTGAGTAAACCTGCAACAAGAGATGGAAAGGAATTGTATCAAAGAAGATTAGAAAAGTATAATTAACAATTCATGTATCAGAAGATTGTACATCTTATCAATTATTGCTTCTTGCGGCTCCGACAAATAGTTCCTTCACCCAAATCGATTCAAGAGGTTAAATCTCAAACAAGATTAATAGAGATATTAGAGAGATTGAAAGAGAATACAAGAAATAGTTACAGGCGGAGGATACTTGTTTGTTTCACGGCGGAGAGGGTTAGGGTAGATCCGAAGCGTTTTCCTAATAGAGATATAAGCGTAATCGAGTAAAAAATTTGATGGAGATGGCGAAACTGATCGAACGGTCAGAGATGGTGATCTTAGCGAGCTCTTCTAATTGGTTGTTATGGTATAATTTTTAGTTTACTTTTAATAATAAATAGATACAAATCAGGGTTGCCAAAAAAGGTACAAAATTAGGATTTCTATATAGGCTTTTTAGTAAAATAAATTCCAAATAATAAAGAATACCAAAAAACATTTTTAGGGTTTAGGGTTTAGGATTTAGGGTTTAGGGCAAATCATATACCTGGATACCTTAAATCATTTAGATCATCAATCAAAGGAGCAAGGTAAACATCGATGTTGTTACTTGGTGCAGTTGGTCCTGGGATCAAAAGGGTTACCATAATGTTCTCTGACCTCATACACATCGTTGGAGACATATTGTAGTTCACTAACAGAATTGGCCATGTGCCATACTTGGTATTCTGGATAGAATAGGGGTTTATCCCATCTGTAGATAAACCAAGTCTTAGGTTTCTTGGTTCAGCTGCGAAAAGTGGCCATCTAGCATTGACCTGAGCCCATGTCAATGAGTCAACCGAGTGTCTCATTGTTCCATCTCCAGAAGCATATCTGTAATGCCATTGCAAATTCTTAGACATTATCTCCGATCTAAACATCCTCTTCAATCTTTCTTTCATAGGTAAATATCTGAGTATCTTTGCAGGAATCCCATCCTTTGTCTCACCAGAATGCTTATCAACTTCCCATCTTGAGGCACCACACCTTGGGCAGCTACTCATCTCCTCGTACTGTTTCCGGTAAAGAATGCAGTCATTCTTACACGCATGGATAACATCATATCCAAAACCAAATATCTTCAAGAATTTCTTTATCTCATATGTGGATGTTGGAAGCACATTACCTTTGGGAAGTGATGTGTTGTGTTTTTGAGTGTTTTTAGGCATGATTAAGAGTGTGATTTAGCTTTAGGAAAAGCATTTAGACAACATTATTGTGTCTTAGCTTTAGGATAGTGCATTTAGGCATCATTAGGTTTGGTTTGCTTTGTTTCTTTCTTTTTGTAGGTGGTGGATGACCCAAAGAAGCACCAAGGGACAATGGAGGAGGTAGGGACCAAAAGAGCACCCAAACAAGGTGGAAAAACAGCTAAGGGTCGAGGAAGGAGCTCACAGCGGGGTGCCACAGCGGCCTACCCAGACCGCTATGAAGAATTTGCGAAAGCCCCCATTTCTCCAGCGGCCTGCGCAGCGGCCAACCTAGGCCGATGTGACCTGACAGCGGGGTGTTATAGCGGCCTACCCAGGCCGATATGAAGAATCTACGGAAGTCCCATTTCTCCAGCGGCCTGTGCAGCGACCAACCTATGCCGCTGTGACCTCACAGCGGGGTGCCATAGCGGCCTACCCAGGCCGCTGTGAACCCACTTTTTCTCACATGCCACTTTTTCTTTTTGCTTTCGGCTCTTAGACCACCCCATGTGTTTGTGGTCGACCATTGCACGTTTTTATGATCTATTTAAGGGCTCTTAGTGTGTATGAAAAGCCATATGACTTCTTGTAAACAATTACTTCAAACAATTTAGTTTTCTTGATCTTTTATGCAATTTGAGTTGTGTTCTTGAGTTTTTCTTTGAGTTCTTCTTATTTATCTTGTTAAATCATGTCTTGTTTGGTTATTGCTATGGCTAGTGAGTAGTTTCCTTTAAGTTTCTGGGTTTGAGTTAAGGTAAGGGTGACCTAGAAATGGTTTAGGTTGTTTTAGAACTTGGGAATATTGGTTTCTTACTTGTTAGAAGTTCTTAATGCTAGGATTGAAATGGCCAATCAGCTCCTTGATCTTAAATGTTGCTAGCACCGAGAGGTGTAGTTTATGTTTGAATCTCTATCAAGTGCTTTACATTCTTAACCAATGAGAATTGATGTTTAAGGTGTTTAGTGGTAGTAAGAACTTGATCTTATTGCATATCTATCTTGAAATTGCCAACGAGAGTTGATGTTAATGCTTGATAGGTGTAGGGTTATTATCACAAGAGTGGAGTAACTTGAATCGTTGTTCTTAGCCTAAGAAATCACCCATTGTTTGCTAAATGCTTCTGAACTAAATAATGATCGCCCAAACCGAAAACTCAACCCAAGGAACTTAGCTTTTAATCAATTGTTTTTCAATCAACTTATTGCTATGTTTATGTTCTGTTTTTGCTCTGTTTTAAACTCACCATTGTTACCATCATCTAGTTTAATCATGTTTGGAATTTGGTTCTATTGTTAGTCTTTAGATATAAAACCCACAAACTTATTTGGTTGCACTTAGATTAAGAGAACACCTGCATTCTTAGTGCTTTTAATCACCCGAGTGGATTGACACCTCAAAAATGTAACGACTAGGTTGTAAACTTGCAACTGAAGTAAGTGAGGAGGAACTGATTTATTGCTTATCAAGTTTGGCGCCGTTGCCATCTTGGGTGTTAATTAAGCCATTAGGATTTGGTGTTTGCTTGAGACTAAGTCTTTTGGTTACAATGATACTAACCTTCTCTACTTTGTTTCTCTTTGCACGTGAATGAACTTGAGGAGCAGGGGACCGACAAACCTTGTACCACGAGTTGAAGATATCAAAGCATTCGAAAGAGAGATTTCAAGGAAAAGAAGAAAAGAACAAAGGTTGACAGGAGAACAAATCAAAATGGCCGACCAGGGACACCAACAACATGGGGGTGAAACAAACAACGAAGGACGAAGACCACAACATCAACAAAGGGTGACTAGAGCCATTGGAGCCTATGACGAACCTAGCATCAACGACTACAATTCTGGAATCATTCCATCGGCAGTGGAAAACAACAACTATGAAATAAAGGCAAGCATCATCAACATGGTGGAAAGAAACAAATTCCATGGCCTACCTATGGAGGATCCACTAAACCACCTTCACAACTTTGACAGAGCTTGTAGAACAGTCCGCTTCAACGGGATTTCTGAAGATGCAATGAAGCTCATACTGTTTCCTTTCTCACTTGGTGATAAAGCCCATCTATGGGAGAAGAACCTTCCACCAAACTCAATCACTTCTTGGGATGAATGCAAGAGAATCTTTCTATCCAAATTCTTCTCCAAATCAAGAACCGCAAAGTTGAGGAATGACATTTCAAGCTTCAAACAAAAAAACAACAGAAAACTTTGGAGAAGCTTGGGAACGATTCAAGAGCTACACCAACCAATGCCCTCACCACGGTTTCACCAAGGAGAGTCTTCTCAGCACTTTATATAGGGACATACAGCCAAAGTACAGGATGATGCTAGACACTGCTAGCAACTGCAACTTCCTGCAAAAAGATGAACGAGAAGCCATGCAGCTGGTGGAAAACTTGGCAGTCAGTGGCACCAACTATGGGGAAGCATATGACCGCACATACCGGGAAGGTGGAGATCGAGATGACCAAAGAAGGGAGATCAAAGCCCTCAATGAGAAACTGGACAAGTTGCTTAAAGCAAACCAAAGAAATGTTAGCTTTGTGGGAGACTTTGATCAACATGGAAGATGATGCTGAGATTTGTTTTGATGGACAGGCTGAGATGAATTATATTGGAGGACAAGGCTACAACAAAGGATTCAACCAGAACTATAGGAACCACCCCAACCGGAGTAACAATGTGGAGAACCCACAAGATCAGTCTTACCCTCCATTCGGGCAACAAAGCCAAACAACACTTCAAGGAAACTTCCAAACAAAACCGGCTTTCAACAACAATGGAAACTTCCACCAAAGGCAACCTTACAACAACCAAAGCAACTTCCAACCACGCCAACAGTACAACAATTAAGGATCCTATCAAGGAAACCAACAATTTCAGGGACAAGGAAGTTCAAGCAACTATCAAAGGGCAGATGATCAAGCACAGCTGATGAAGCAGTTTATGGAGACTACCAACAAAGCTATAATGGACATGACAGCAAGATTTGACAGCCTAGCATCGGAATTTTCAACCATCAAGCAGCAATCCAACAAAGCCGAACCTTCTTCAAACAGACAACCAGACTTCTTACCAGGAAAACCGGAACCAAATCCAAAAGAGTACATCAATGCCATAACACTACGAAGCGGAAGAGAGCTACCTACAAAGAAATTCATTGAGGACAATGAGAATCAAGGTGGGGGGGATGAGCTTTGAACCTGAGAAAGAATCTATTGAGGAAATTGAAGAATCAAAAAAGGAGACAAAGGACATTAAAGGCAAAGGAAAGATGCATGAAGAAACACAAGAAAAGAAGAAAACCGATGCAGCCTCTACATCCAAGGAGAAAGTATTTGTACCCCCAGCCTATGAGCCCAAGCTACCTTTTCTAGGGAGATTCAAGAAGCAACTTTTGGAGAAGTATAGAGCACTCTTAGACAAACAAATGGAGAAAATTCAGCTCACAATGCCTTTGATGGACGCATTCATGCTAGTGCCTCAATACAGCAAATTTCTCAAGGATGCAGTCAAGGAGAGAACGAAGGAGATGGAAGGCATGGTTGTCCTAACCCACGAGTGTAGTGCTATCATTCAGCGAATGAACACTCCAAAGAAGCTAGAGGATCCAGGAAGCTTCAACTTACCATGCGCTTTGGGACCTCTCTCTTTTGATCGATGCCTCTGTGACCTTGGAGCAAGTGTGAGCTTGATGCCACTTTCCATAGCCAAGAAGCTTGGTTTCACACGCTACAAGCAGTGTAGGATATCTCTTGTGTTGGCTGATAGGTCAGTAAGACTTCCTGTAGGCATGCTTGAAGACATTCCAGTCATGGTCAGGAATTATGAGATACCGACAGATTTTGTGGTTCTGGAGATGGATGAGGAACCAAAAGACCCCCTGATTTTTGGGAGACCTTTCTTGGCTACTGACGGAGCCATCATTGATGTGAAGAAAGGAAAGATTGACTTGCACTTGGGAAAGAACCACATCCTGAAATTTGACATCAACGAAGTCATGAAGAAACCAACAATTCAAGAGCAAGCTTTTTGGATAGAGACGTTGGATGCTCTAGCTGATGAGTACATGGAAGAGCTTGCTATGGAGGACGCCCTGGAGACAGTATTGACCACAAAGGAGAGCATGATTGAGCTGGTAGACAAGGAAGTGCAGGAGTATGCAAAACTCCTTGAATCTCGCAAAGTGTTGGAAGAGGACAACCAGTTTTTGGAGCTACCCCAGAAAGTCCACGACATCAAATCTGTAGAGGGAGATAAAGAGACCAATCCAGCCACCACAACTGATCCTAGCCAAGATGATGATTGGAGTGAACTGAAGGCACCCAAGGTAGAACTCAAGCAACTCCCGGAAGGACTCAGGTACGCTTTCTTAGGACCTAACTCATCATACCCTGTCATTGTGAGTGAGAACCTTGATGAAAATGAATTGAATTTGCTCCTGAATGAACTAAGGAAATATAGGAGAGCCATAGGGTACTCACCAGATGATATAAAAGGACTGTCACCTACACTTTGCACCCATCGAATCCACTTAGAGGATGAAACTATGACTTCAATTGAACACCAAAGAAGACTAAACCCGAATCTGAAAGAAGTCGTTAAAAAGGAAATTCTGAAACTCTTGAATGCTGACATAATCTTTCCTATTTCAGATAGCACATGGGTATCACCTGTTCATGTAGTTCCTAAGAAGGGAGGAATAACAGTTGTTAAAAATGAGAAAAACGAATTAATCCCTACAAGAACTATAACTGGACATAGAATGTGCATTGACTATAGGAAGTTGAACTCAGCCACCAGAAAGGACCATTTTCCTCTCCCATTCATTGACCAAATGCTTGAAAGACTGGCAAACCATCCATTCTATTGCTTCCTTGATGGGTACAATGGGTTTTTCCAAATACCCATTCACCCTAATGACCAGGAAAAGACGACATTTACATGTCCCTATGGCACCTTTGCATATCGAAGGATGCCATTTGGTTTATCTAATGCTCCAGCAACCTTCCAAATATGCATGATGTCGATCTTTTCCGACCTGATTGAAGAAATGGTAGAAGTTTTTATGGATGATTTCTCTGTATATGGTTCTTCGTTTGTTGCTTGTTTGTCTAACTTGTGCAAGGTACTTCAACGTTGCGAGGAGACAAACTTAGTGCTGAATTGGGAGAAGTGTCACTTTATGGTGAAGGAAGGAATAATTCTTCGGCACAAAATCTCAGAGAAAGGAATTGAAGTGGACAAGGCCAATATAGATGTAATGATGGGGTTACAAGCACCAAACTCAGTCAAGGGGATAAGAAGCTTCTTGGGCCACGCTGGTTTCTACCGACGATTTATCAAGGACTTTTCAAAGATCGCAAGGCCTTTAACAAGGCTTCTGTGCAAGGAAACAGAGTTCATTTTCGATGAAGAGTGCCTAGAAGCGTTCAATAAGATCAAGAATGCACTTGTGAGTGCACCGATAGTACAGGCTCCAGACTGGGACCTCCCCTTTGAGATTATGTGTGACGCAAGTGACTATGCAGTTGGAGCAGTCTTGGGCCAGAGGAAAGACAAGAAGCTCCATGTGATCTACTATGCAAGCAGAACTTTGGATGAATCTCAAGTCAGATATGCCACTACGGAGAAGGAGCTCTTGGCAGTAGTATTTGCGTTCGACAAATTCAGATCATACTTGGTGGGTTCGAAAGTGGTTGTATACACAGACCATGCGGCTTTAAGGCACTTGTTAGCCAAGAAGGAGGCTAAACCACGACTGTTAAGATGGATACTTCTACTGCAGGAATTTGATCTTGAGATACATGACAAGAAAGGTATTGAAAATGGAGTAGCTGATCACTTGTCAAGGCTGAGGATTGATGAGCAAATACCGATATATGACTCTCTACCGGAAGAACAAATTCTAATGATTCAGAGCTTGAGAGAGGGATATGACATGGTCTTGAAGATGGAAGAAGTGAAAAGCTTAAAAGAAGAGCAGTTGCCTTGGTATGCAGATTTTGTCAATTACCTAGCATGTGGTAAGGAACCCCCAAATCTCAGCAGCTATCAAAAGAAGAAGTTCTACAGGGATGTTACTCGCTACTATTGGGATGAGCCATACCTATTCAAGAGATGTTCAGACGGTCTCTACAGGAAATGCGTACCGAAAGAAGAAATGGAAGGAATCCTGTATCACTGCCACGGTTCAGAGTATGGAGGACACTTTGTGTAACGCCCCTTTCCCATTCTCCGCTGACCGCCGAGCTGACCGGTCAACAATCAAACAAGAACATGACCGATCGAACCCGAGCAAGTCGAACGGGAAAAGTTCGCTACAGGACGAAGCCAAAGATAGTTTGGTTTGAGACAAAAGGCTCACACCGATCTATTTCCGACTCCGCTATCCTCATATCCGTAGCGCAAGCAGTACTACTTGCACTACTTCAACGAGTTGTGTCGGTTCGGACTAAAACCTCATATCACGGAAACAATTTCATTTTCAAGTAATCAAACGTTGACTACAACGTTTAACGGGTTTACAAACAATCATCAATACAAATACATAAACAATCAAAACACGAAATAGCGCAGCTGCCGAACCGAAGAAAAAACATCCTAAAATCCCGAATCAAAACCCGTCACAAGCAACCCGAAGCTACACCGAGGACCTCCCGCGTCCGTCGCTGCTAAACCTGAAAAAACACAAAAAGAGTCTAATGAGCGATCTAGGATCACCCAGTGAATCGGCTCCCCACGAGTGGCTTCTAATCTATCTAGATTCTACAATCCCCTCCCCAAAACCCAAAATAACAATCAGCAGGAATAAATGGTCGATCACGCGCTGCCACGGCGTGATAAACCCACATACAAGCAATAGCCAAGATAAGAGAGTTAAGGAAATCGAAGGCACTGCGGCACATGTCCTCGATTGGACTCGGTCTATCTACGCGCGACGAAAGAAAGATAATAAAACAACACTGGGCCCTACGAACTCGGTAACTTCCACGGGTTTACATCGTCGCCTATATGGCAACTAACCCTCGACTCCTACACGTGCACACAAGGACCCACGTATAGGACACCGTTCTCCGTCCATCGATACGCGGTGACTCCTGTTACCCCAGGTAACCTGAGTTTCCATGCGACCCGGCCCTAGGACATGACCCCGTATTCTCCAAATCGCACACCTATCGGCGTCACCCGATAGGTTAACACCATAACCGGAACCACCATGGTCCGTTTAGGCCAAACCCGAGGATCCAATCGGGTCGGAAGTACCGGAACGTAAACAAAACCTAGGCTTGCGGAATCTAACGCACCCTAGAGTCGTAGTGCAAAAATATAAACGCGCAGACTCGCTGGGACTCTAGCACATATCACACAATCAATATCAACAGTAATAAAATAAACCCCAACCATTCCGCAAGCCTCTACACTATCACACCACCCGCTCTGACTAGGCAAAACACCTAGTCAGCACTAACTAACTTACCCGGTCTCGCGACCGGAGTAAGTGTCCACACAACAACTGCTCGGCCCAACACCGAACAGTCTAACAACATGCACAGAAACTCACAACAACAACAACAATAACACAGAGTCACAATCAATCACACAATCACCACAAGTAGGCCTATTAGAGTTTCTAAGACTTTTAATCATTTCTTATTCGCTACCTTGGGTTAGCGGCTTGCTAACCCGTAGACGGCTCACAACCCACACTTCTTTATTAATCCATCCTAAGTATCTTTTAAAAACATTCTCGATCTGTCGGTTTAGAGTTAGTAAACTTACTAACTCCCCGACATATCATTATTAACTAATTGATTCATTACCCAATTCCCGCTAATTAGTCTAAACCCCAATTCCCTTATAATACTCTATACGTTTGTTTAGATTTAATTCATATGTTAAAGTTGTCTTAATTCCCCTTATATAGTTCATTAGTACTCGTTCTATATACTTAAATATATATATATCAATCACGCTTCACTAGCAACCTAGCGGCACAGAATCGGTTAACCCTTTTTAATTCTAAACCCTAATCATGTTTAATTGGTCTTATCCGGTTGTAATTAAATATCCAATCAATTATCATTTACTGTTCAATTTGGTTAACGGGTGTGCAACCTAACTCTATGGTTTAGTAGTTTCCGGTCTAAATGATTTTACGAGTTTCCGAGCCGACTCACAGAACTAATCGCGGAACGTCGGTTAACGCGGATGTGAATTCCCGAGATACCGATACCAATCCCGAATACCTGAGTCACAATGAACTCCTTGAAGAACCGGCTGGATTTTGGCGGAGGAGAGCCTCACCGGCGGCGACACTCCGGCGTTGACTCCGGCGGAGGAGAGTTGACCGGCGGCGGTGAGGGCTTTTCCGGTAGCTTCTTCTTCAGATCTAAATGCCAAATGGCGGCCTTCTTCCCACGGCGGCTCCGGCGAGATCTGACGACGGTGACGGCAAGGGGAAAGGTGGCGGTTGAAGAGGGGAGTGAGATGGATCTAGAGCACTTGACAGAGCCTGATTTGGGTCTATGAATCACAAGTTACAAGCTTTCTTGTAAAGGAAGGTATTGATGCTTCAAGAACAATCAAGAACATTTCTTTGAGGATACAAGAAGATGGGTCAGTTTTTATGGGGATTTTGGGACAAGGAGAAAGAGAGATAGAGTTCCAGAGATAGCTCTAGCTCATGAAGCTTCAACTTCTAAGAAAGGAACATCAAGGACTTTATTTCCCAAGCAAGATAAATACAAGAGTAATTTGAGTGTTGAAGATAGATGATTGTTGGATGAGAGTGTAAGAGAAGAGCGACGGTTTTGGGAGAGAAGAGAGAGCTAAGAGTGTTCTGGAGAAGTTTTTGGCATGTGATTCATTGCATGCAAAGAGTGGATTAAGGTTGGTGCATGCATTAAGTGCATGTACCAAATCCATTGAATGGATTAGTCACCACCTTCTTCTACTCACAAAAGGCGCCAGGGGAAGAGAGGAGAGCAACACTTGGCACTCCAGGGACATATCTGTTCCCTCATTCAAGGAACCAATAAACCCAAATCCCACTCATTCTCCGGTTTGTTCCGATGGCTCGGTTAAGCGATTCCGCGTTAAATATTTAGAACGGCTCCGGGTAATCCCATAAATTCCTAAACCTCCAAAATAAGATTCTTCATGTTATTCAATGAATTTAGCATTTTGAATCACTCCGTTCGGGCGTACGTAGCTCCGGATATGAATTTTCAAAGTTTCTTCGGTTTTTGTCGGTTTCCATTCCCGACAAGCCGAAAACACATTTCTGCTCCGATTCCTCCAATTCTGATCTTCTAAACATTCTTTATGTTAGAACATAATAATATTTGGCCCTTCTCGGCTTCCGTATCAAACTTTGGCAAAATTACCATTTTACCCCCGACTTTGGTAAAATGATAATTTTGCCCCCGGTTGACTTTCTGCTGCCCGTTGACCGTATTTTTGGTACGGGGTATCACATTCTTCCCCACTTACAGGAATTCGGTCCCCGAATTCTCCGTCACTAACAGACTTCAAATTGCTTCTGAACCCTGCAAGTCACTTCATCACTCCACTCCGACGCTTCTATACTCGAACACTGCTGCATACCACTGGCTTCCACACCACCCAAATCTGCTTCACTCTTAACTGACTCCAACGGTCTCGATACTTACTTAACTCTGGTTATCTTCTTTGCTCTGATTCTCACTTTGGGCTTCCCCACTTCACTTCGACCTCCATGTCTTTCGGGTCCTGACTTCCTTTTTCCTTTCTTTCTGAGACACTCTTCAAGAATCTGACCACCTGCTTCCGGCTGACTGATTCCAACAACATCACTGATTCTTCTTTCCCAAATCTCTTTGTCAACTCATCTTACTTCTCAACTCTTCCTGACGGTCGCTCGGTATGCTGATTCGATTCCCTCTGACAACGTCTACTACTGCTTCACGGTCCGGTCTTCTTGTCTTATGACGTCTTGACACTTCATCTTGCTTTCGGGTTTGGGTTCGGTCTCGGATTCACATCACATTTCCGCTCTATCCCCGATATCACTTCCTTATCGAAGTGTGGTTATTTAATCAGGTACCCGACGGTTACTCGTGATTAAATAACAACACCCCATAAGTTCGTTCGCTCGTGAATCGACAGTTGAACTCAATCGTTCGCGAGTCAGCTCAAAACTTGAAATACATCCAGAATAAACTTAATACTTACCTTTCTAACAAAACCAAAGGAAAGCGATCAATCACTACTCAACTTTCTAACTACCAACAATCTAATGGTCGCTATGACCTAACACGATCAGTCTATCAAAACCACGCACGCTAACAATACGCAATCTACCGCCCAACAAAACAATCAATCAATCAAGCAAGAAATGAAACAAGCAATTACCACACACAAATTACGCAATCTAATGATCGGTCGGATGCGTCGTCAGCCTGGGTTCAGGTCATGATGAACGGTCGTCAGTTCCGCTCATCATTTAGTTTCACACAGTAAGCCATTTGCTTTTCGAACCATCTCAATCATGCAAATAAATGATCAGCCGAACACTCTGCATCCACCATATACATAAAACGATATATCATACATCAGAAAGTTTTAGTACATGGTTACGATCAGAGTCTCTACATCAAGCCGTCATCATATCCAAAAACCCATACGACGCCGCTGTACATCAGAGAAGTCAAAGACGACACGCAAAGTTGCCTATCCGCCGATCTATCTACAAGACAAGAATAGAGTTAGTGCCCCAAACTTACCTGGCCTAACTACAACTATCCTATCCTAACCACTGGCAAAACGGCTCACTGAAGTATCCGCTGGCAGGTGCGCCGGGAGGGTGTGGTGGGTGTGCCTCTCGAGATAGCGCTCCGACATGCTGCGGCTCGGCGATCGGACAGAGATATGCGTCGTGACCTGCGCGGCCACAAACCTGACAAACTACGGTGGCTGCTGGGTGCGGTCCTCGGTAGCACGTGGATGCATGGTGACCGTAACCTCCACACAACTGGCAGGGAGAAGTCGGCTCTGTCGGCGCTGATGGGGGATCCATGAAACAGTCCGGCGCAAGATGTCCCTGACCTCTGCATAACTGACAAGTCCTCACTGGCTCAGGTTGAGATGACGGAACAGCTGGCATCGGAATAACGGGTGGCTGACTGGGCTCGGGGTCTCTGCGGCTCGGTCCGGCTCCATAATCCTCGGGTACTGATACTCGATACGGCTCTCCATCGGGCATATACAAATCTGCTCGGGCGGTCGGGCAAGTCATCGCTCCATGGTCCTCCTGACCACATAACGGACAACAGTCGGGTCCGAATACAGGACGGTACAACTCTCGAAGGCGCGGGTCCACTGCTCGGGGACACCAATGCAGATGGAAATCATATACTCCACATCCACTGCATGCTCTCCTCTCAGATACTGCTGGTGGTGCCTCTATCGCCTCAGCTGGCGGCGAAACCGACTCAAACTCGGACTCAGTAGATGACGGGGACATAGCCATATCCAACGGCGTGCGACGCGATCCGGGTCGTGGGTCTAACTAATGATGGGGTCCAACCTGCTGCTCCACACATCCTGAAGTATCGCTACCTGCTCATCCACCTGCAGCTCCCACTGCTGTCGCTGCTCCGGGTCCACAAACTCCATGTCTAGATCGAAGCCGAACGGTAACGGACCCATCAAATAATCCTCCACATGAAGCGGTGCTGGAAGCTCGGGCGCCTCAAGGAATGGTACCTGATACATCGGGGGTGCATCTGAGGCTGCAAGCATCTGTGGTCCAACTGGCTCGGGCCACTATGGTGGTAACTGTAACTCTGCGTCCGCTCCTCCTAAGTAGCCCACCATGTCTGCGTAAGGGTCTTGGCTGCCTGCATCATCTGTCATCGATGGCGGTAACGGGTCTAGAAGAGGCGACCAATATACCTGTGCTGCTCTAGCACCCTGCATCTGTCGCAACGGAACTGGCGGCTGATCTGCCGTAAGAGATCCCCGCGAGTGACCTGGCGAAGCTGGGTATCCCTGGAAGTGAACCAACTGACCCTGCTCTGAACCGGCTAATCCCTCCTGACTCATACTGTCCCACTACGCTGCTCAACGTGCACACACACCCCACCACTCTGCCCGGGACACACTGCTGTAAGACTGCAATCAAAACACAAAAGCACGTTAGTACGAATAATTCGAAAATTTCTACTTTCCCATCCCAACCCCGGGTTTAACGGACGCGGCTCGGTTTCCTAATGGATGCTTGTGTGACACATTTGACTCGATAAAACACGGAAAACACTCAAAAATGAAATGTTTCGAACCCATGCAGAACCATGCTCTGATACCACCTTTCTGTAACGCCCCTTTCCCATTCTCCGCTGACCGCCGAGCTGACCGGTCAACAATCAAACAAGAACATGACCGATCGAACCCGAGAAAGTCGAACGGGAAAAGTTCGCTACAGGACGAAGCCAAAGATAGTTCCGTTTGAGACAAAAGGCTCGCACCGATCTATTTCCGACTCCGCTATCCTCATATCCGTAGCGCAAGCAGTACTACTTGCACTACTTCAACGAGTTGTGTCGGTTCGGACTAAAACCTCATATCAGGGAAACAATTTCATTTTCAAGTAATCAAACGTTGAATACAACGTTTAACGGGTTTACAAACAATCATCAATACAAATACATAAACAATCAAAACACGAAATAGCGCAGCTGCCGAACCGAAGAAAAAACATCCTAAAATCCTGAATCAAAACCCGTCACAAGCAACCCAAAGCTACACCGAGGACCTCCCGCGTCCGTCGCTGATAAACCTGAAAAAACACAAAAAGAGTCTAATGAGCGATCTAGGATCACCCAGTGAATCGGCTCCCCACTAATGGCTTCTAATCTATCTAGATTCTACAATCCCCTCCCCAAAACCCAAAATAACAATCGGCAGGAATAAATGGTCGATCACGCGCTGCCACGGCGTGATAAACCCACATACAAGCAATAGCCAAGATAAGAGAGTTAAGGAAATCGAAGGCACTGCGGCACATGTCCTCGATTGGACTCGGTCTATCTACGCGCGACGAAAGAAAGATAATAAAACAACACTGGGCCCTACGAACTCGGTAACTTCCACGGGTTTACATCGTCGCCTATATGGCAACTAACCCTCGACTCCTACACGTGCACACAAGGACCCACGTATAGGACACCGTTCTCCGTCCATCGATACGCGGTGACTCCTGTTACCCCAGGTAACCTGAGTTTCCATGCGACCCGGCCCTAGGACATGACCCCATATTCTCCAAATCGTACACCTATCGGCGTCACCCGATAGGTTAACACCATAACCGGAACCACCATGGTCCGGTTAGGTCAAACCCGAGGATCCAATCGGGTCGGAAGTACCGGAACGTAAAAAAAACCTAGGCTTGCGGAATCTAACGCACCCTAGAGTCGTAGTGCAAAAATATAAACACGCAGACTCGCTGGGACTCTAGCACAGATCACACAATCAATATCAACAGTAATAAAATAAACCCCAACCATTCCGCAAGCCTCTACACTATCACACCACCCGCTCTGACTAGGCAAAACACCTAGTCAGCACTAACTAACTTACCCGGTCTCGCGACCGGAGTAAGTGTCCACACAACAACTGCTCGGCCCAACACCGAACAGTCTAACAACCTGCACAGAAACTCACAACAACAACAACAATAACACAGAGTCACAATCAATCACACAATCACCACAAGCAGCCCTATTAGAGTTTCTAAGACTTTTAATCATTTCTTATTCGCTACCTTGGGTTAGCGGCTTGCTAACCCGTAGACGGCTCACAACCCACACTTCTTTATTAATCCATCCTAAGTATCTTTTAACAACATTCTCGATCTGTCGGTTTAGAGTTAGTAAACTTACTAACTCCCCGACATATCATTATTAACTAATTGATTCATTACCCAATTCCCGCTAATTAGTCTAAACCCCTATTCCCTTATAATACTCTATACATTTGTTTAGATTTAATTCATATGTTAAAGTTGTCTTAATTCCCCTTATATAGTTCATTAGTACTCGTTCTTTATACTTAAATATATATATATATATATATATATATATATCAATCACGCTTCACTAGCAACCTAGCGGCACAGAATAGGTTAACCATTTTTAATTCTAAACCCTAATCATGTTTAATTGGTCTTATCCGGTTGTAATTAAATATCCAATCAATTATCATTTACTGTTCAATTTGGTTAACGGGTGTGCAACCTAACTCTATGGTTTAGTAGTTTCCGGTCTAAATGATTTTACGAGTTTCCGAGCCGACTCACAGAACTAATCGCGGAACGTCGGTTAACGCGGATGTGAATTCCCGAGATACCGATACCAATCCCGAACACCTGAGTCACAATGAACTCCTTGAAGAACCGGCTGGCTTTTGGCGGAGGAGAGCCTCACCGGCGGTGACACTCCGGCGTTGACTCCGGCGGAGGAGAGTTGACCGGCGGCGGTGAGGGCTTTTCCGGCAGCTTCTTCTTCAGATCTAAATGCCAAACGGCGGCCTTCTTCCCACGGCGGCTCCGGCGAGATCTGACGATGGCGATGGCAAGGGGAAAGGTGGCGGTTGAAGAGGGGAGTGAGATGGATCTATAGCACTTGACAGAGCCTGATTTGGGTCTATGAATCACAAGTTACAAGCTTTCTTGTAAAGGAAGGTATTGATGCTTCAAGAACAATCAAGAACATTTCTTTGAGGATACAAGAAGATGGGTCAGTTTTTCTAGGGATTTTGGGACAAGGAGAAAGAGAAAGAGAGTTCCAGAGATAGCTCTAGCTCATGAAGCTTCAACTTCTAAGAAAGGAACATCAAGGACTTTATTTCCCAAGCAAGATAAATACAAAAGTAATTTGAGTGTTGAAGATAGATGATTGTTAGATGAGAGTGGAAGAGAAGAGCGATGGTTTTGGGAGAGAAGAGAGAGCTAAGAGTGTTCTGGAGAAGTTTTTGGCATGTGATTCATTGCATGCAAAGAGTGTGGATTAAGGTTGGTGCATGCATTAAGTGCATGTACCAAATCCATTGAATGGATTAGTCACCACCTTCTTCTACTCACAAGTGGCGCCAGGGGAAGAGAGGAGAGCAACACTTGGCACTCCAGGGACATATCTGTTCCCTCATTCAAGGAACCAATAAACCCAAATCCCACTCATTCTCCGGTTTGTTCCGATGGCTCGGTTAAGCGATTCCGCGTTAAATATTTTAGAACGGCTCCGGGTAATCCCAAAAATTCCTAAACCTCCAAAATAAGATTCTTCATGCTATTCAATGAACTTAGCATTTTGAATCACTCTGTTCGGGATTACGTAGCTCCGGATATGAATTTTCAAAGTTTCTTCGGTTTTTGTCGGTTTCCATTCCCGACAAGCCGAAAAACACATTTCTGCTCCGATTCCTCCAATTCTGATCTTCTAAACATTCTTTATGTTAGAACATAATAATATTTGGCCCGTCTCGGCTTCCGTCTCGAACTTTGGCAAAATTACCATTTTACCCCGACTTTGGTAAAATGACAATTTTGCCCCCGGTTGACTTTCTGCTGCCCGTTGACCGTATTTTTGATACGGGGTATCACACTTTGCATCCCTCAAAACTGCTACAAAGGTGCTACACTCAGGTTTTTGGTGGCCCAGCCTGTAACACCCCCGACGCGGACTACGGACGATAGCCGAGTCGGCGGTGCCACAAGATGTCAAATATCGCCAATGTCCCGGCCGTGTCCATTGTCTGGCCAATCCACTGTCGATATCCGACCCTCTCGACTATGGCCTAAGGCTTGCGAACCCGTACCCGTGTCAAGAGTTGTGTCGACTTAGACAAAGTCGAGTATCATTAGGCAACAGAGGTTTTATGTCTCGCAAAATACGTGTACCTCGCAAATAATAGTACGTATATTAGTAATCCGTCCGGACAACCTTATTAGAACGCGGAAACATAATAATATCAAAACATACTTAGATTTGTTGAACAACCAACTTCACAAATCTATCCCGGTCACAACCTACGTCCGAATCCGCCCGCTACCCAACCTAAGGTTACCTGCGAGACAAAAGTTGTATAATGAGCAACCTTATGGGTTACCCAGTGAGTCCAGAGCCCTCTAACAATCGTTAGTGCCCGACCCATCCCCATAGCCGAAGCATAAATCAATCAACATCTCGCAATAACAGAGATAAACGCATTCGAAAGCATATAAACCATAATGCATAACCCGTCTAGATGCACTAGACTCGTCCCGATGCTGAGGCCTCGGTGTATCCGGCACCACCACACCAATCTCTCTCTCTGTGGCTCATCCCGTCCAATCACCGCAAAGGTTCATGTCCGGCACCACACCCGAATCCACGGGGATCGTGTCGTCACACGTCGCTCGGCCAAGGGAGCGACCCAAGTACTGTCCGAGCCCTCTCCGAATCCACGAAGTTGGGTGGTACCGTATACACCATCCTAAGACAATGTCACACATGTCCTAGGATGCATCTAACAACGTCTTACGGTGTAGGGTCGTGCATAGGATCCAACGATCACAACAGCCACTACCACCGTATCGACAAACGGATGGGAGACTCGCGTGGATCAACCATCACACGGAGCTACCGCATCCTCACATCAACCATTTCCGAGCGGATCTCACTTCCGACTCGTACTTATCACAATCTATTTCCGGGCGGTACCCCGACCGTCCCGTACTTATTACATCATGCTTATAATAACCATCGTAAACCGCGGTCCATGCACCAATACCATGTCGGACTAGGATGGCACCTCCGTGCTTGTCCTAACCGACCCTGCATCACAACCATTAATCATGGCATGCGACCGGGTTCACGATAAATCAATCATCCAACAAAACTCAAGCATGATATCAAAGCAGGCATGTCATAATAACACAATCATGCAAGGCGGTAACCCGACATGCCCTCAAGCGGTTACCCGTCATGCATGCAAAACGGATCCCGTAAGTCTAGCAAGCGGTCACCCGTCTGGCCCGCTAACGGTTACCCATTCCGCTTGACGGCTTCCCGTCCTACTTGCGGAATAGTTCCCGTCCTGCTTGCGGAACAGATCCTGACCTGCTTGCGGAACGGTTCCCGACCTGCTTGGGGGACAGTTCCCGACCTGCTTGCACACGAATCCCGACATGCTCAAAATACCGCAATCAACACGCAATCAATATTAAGCATGCATAACCAACCAAGAACGTCATGCTTAACCATCAAACACGCATGATATAAACCTATCATGGAGCTAAATCAATCACAAGATTCAACTCCTAACCCGTCCCTGCAAAACGAGAACGTTAGTCCTAGCTATCGAGACTCACTCTCGGGTTTTCAGTTCGGCAGAGGTTCGGTTCCCAAAGAAGCTCGTTCTTCACTTCCGGCCCGCCTTTTATACTCTCCAAGGACTCCTAATCCGCTTCCCGCACTCCCGGAACGCTCACCCTTCGTCTCACGATCGATCGGGGCTCGGTTTCGCCTTTCCAGCAACTTTCTCTCTCTAGAACGTTTTCTCTCCTTTCTCTCTCTAGGATTTCGGTTTTGTTCTGAAATGTGTGAGTTTTATGAAGGGGGAGAGGTCTTATTTATAGGTGAAAGAAGCTAGTGGTGGCGATTCAAGATGGCGGCGTCCGATTGGCCGGTTCCGGTGGCGAACATGCGTCGCAACAGATCGGCGACACCGTGCTTCTTCCCGGCGGTGACACCTTGCGTTCTCCATGCAGGAGGACACCTCTGGAGGTGCTGTGGCGCCACCATGCAATGCCCAGGCGTTTCCACCCTTCCATCCATGCACGGCGATATGTCGTGCTACTAACCCGATTTACCCGATTTAGTCGCAACGCGAATATCTCTTAAACCGTTCACTCTTTTCAAATTCCGCTTCAACCCAACTTCTTAGTTTGATCTCCTCTATCAGAAACATGTGACGTCCCACATTCGTCAATTTTCGGAATTTCCCGCCGTTCCTCGTCCGTCTTCATTTTCCTTTGACCATCTCTTAATCCGCTCGTCCCAATTGAATTTTGACTCGACCAAACGTCTTAAAATGTCCTCTTTGGCTAATGACATCAATTTGATATTGATCGCACAACTTTGACTTCTCGTCGATCTTCGTCTGATCCATTTTCCTCCGTTTCGGCCATAACGACATTTTCCAGACACTGTCGGATATCGCCTTCCTGATGATCCGTCTTGCATCTCAGTTAAATCCCGCATTGCGTAACCTTTCCTCGTCCATATGTTACTTCTTTGGACGGGGCATTACATTCTCCCCTCCTTATTAGAATTCGTCCTCGAATTCCAATAGTAGAATCGTCCTCGGCTTCCTCCGTCTCATCGCGTGTAGTACTCTCCGTTGTTTGACGACTTGCGGTTTCTCTTGCATCTCCATCATGAGTTAGGCTCATCCTTGAGTCTCGTGGTAGCACTCGATGTGCTCGTTCTTGCTCTGAATTGTTTAGTGGCGAGAGACTTTCTCCATGGTTCTCCGGTTCCTTGTCGATCTTCACTCCTTCTCGGTACTTAATTAATCTCCGCTCTTCCTCGGATTCACTCTCCACGTCGGTCTTGCCCAGCCTTCCTTTCTCATATGATCCGCGGTTTAATTCTCACCGTAAATGTCTTGGCCATCATCGTCAATCTCTTGGCTAACTTCCCTTATTGGCCGGTTACTTAACATAACCTTTCTGTTTCCATCGCTTCGGTAAATCTCGTTCATTCTTGTATGAACACCTCCTTTTCGAAATCCATGATCATTCTTCGTCTCGTCACTTGACGCCTTTCTGCCAAGTTCACTCAACTTCCCGTAGCTTCCCGTTGCTAATCCGACACACATCGATCTTGAACACTCACGATCTCAAGATGAGATCGTGATGTTGAGGATCCCGCAATAACTTGACACTAGAACTCTCGTCAAGACGCAACTACCTTCTGGTAGTTGATCTTCCATCTTGCATCACTGATCCCGCAATGATCGTCACTAGCCACAATTGTCCGCCTTAACCACCCACCAGGGTTTTTACTATAAATGGCCTGCTCGGGTAATGGCTCTTGGTGCTGGGCTTTTAGGATAGGATTCCTAAAAGTCTTACTAGCTTTCTATCCTAAGGTTTTTGGGAAATCACCTCTTCCCGGTAACCTAAGGATCACTCACCAACACCAACCACATTAGGAAATACTTTCCTCAAAATATTTAAGCAACTTAAACCATTCATGCTTAAATAAATTCCATTCCAAAAACGATTTTTATATACCATAAAACCGTTACCACACAAATATTCACACGGTTCTTACTAACGCTGAACTCACTCTCAAGCGTTGCCCGTCTACACACACAACCAGTGTATATCACAATACACATCCCACATGTTGGGATAGTGTCCTGAAATCACACTTGTACTCACTCCTGATGATAGTTGTGTGTCGAGATCAGACATTCGTATAATACTGGGCGGTTGCAATGTTTTGCTAGTAGCCTCTTGCAATCTGTAAGTTGTAGACTTACTGCCAGTATTATATGATCCTATAGGGTCACACACCTAAGCAAACTGGAAGCGTAAAATATGGGAATGATCATTATGGTAATGATCATATTGATGTGTATTGGATGCACATTAATATTGAGTTTATAATGGTGTGTCGATCGACACAGTATGTGTGTCGATCGACACAGATCGGGTTTCGAAACTGATGTTTCGATTTTATGACTTAAACGAATTGGTATTAACCAATACTCGGTTTTAGTCATTCCAGGTCTATATAAGGCATATAGTTTCGACCTGGAACCCTAGCCGTTCACTTTTTCCTGACAGAGAAAGCAGAAACACCAGAAACTCAGAAATCCCAAGATCCGGCACTAGCATCCCGGCTTTCCAGGTTTGTGTGCGTGTGTATCTGGTAGAGGCGAAGCATTTGAGTCGCTACTGATCTCGTTTCACCAATCATTCCGCTGCCAGCACAAGGTAAGAACGAGGTTAGTGATTCAATACAACGAACCCTAGATCCTAGGCTTTACAACAGTGGTATCAGAGCTATTAGGGTTTAATCTATTGAATCTAAGGCATTTAAATCGAATACTGATGAATTTGATTAGTTTAGTGCCTGTTAAGTCGTGTTTTTGAAGAATTAATCTCGGATTAAGTCTCTGTTGAAAAACGATGAACCTGTGTTTTCGCACAGTGTTGATCGACACAGATCTTGTGTCGGTCGACACACCGCGAAAACGCGTAAAAAAAATTTGAGGGTTTCGATCAGTGATCGAATATCCGTATCCCTGTTGTGTCGGTCGATACACTGGGTGTGTCGGTCGACACAGGCAATGCGAAAGGATAGATCGGTTCAATTGGATTGAACCTGTTATCTCGCTTGGTTAAGTTATTTAACCAATTTGGTCCTGGTTGGTTAATGTCGATCGACACAGTGTTGTGTAGCGATCGACATGGACCATTAAACCGGACCGGTTCAATTAGATTGAATCGGTTAAGGACATTCGATCCGGTTTTAACGGCTATCGAAGTCCGGTTTAAATTGGGTTGTGTCGATCGACGCCAATGGTTGGTGTCGATCGACACACAAATCACAGACTTGATGGTTGGACCTCAAATTTGCAAATACCGGACCAAATTTACTCCTAAAGTTCTAGATTAACCTAAACTTAATAAATCTAGATGTTTTAAACAACTTAAAAACTTCTTGGATGCATATTGGATATGTATCAAGATTAAATAGTTCTTTTCCTCAACTAAATATCAAGTGATCTTGATGTCTTGCCCGATCTTGTCTACTGTCAAGACTCGTTTCGTTGTTGGATAGCCTTGGAGTCCTTGGTATCCACAACTACATGAGTAAGGCAGGTGATCATTGATAGACTCGCAGTGCGACTGTCAATGATCACAAGACTGAAGAGATTGGTTTACTTGACTGGGCTATCAGAAGTTCTGGGCCCAGAGATCAGAGTGGATAAGACATGGATTGTCTTATCTGCGACCAAGAGTTGTACTGGGTACAATTACCAATGATTTGCTTACCTATATAACTGAAGTTTGGGTGATGGCGAGTCGCCCACTCAAATTTTGGTGACCTGAGGATCTTGGTTCATTGTATTCGTCTGAGGAAATATAATTTTGAATACAATGCGAGTTTTCTTATTGGATAAGAATTCTCATTTCTTGAGCATTATAACTAAAACCTCTACCTCTTTTAATTACAGCTATGTATGTCACAACTCACATCAACACTTTCTCGCTAAGATCCGTCCTTGAGAAGGACAAGCTTAATGGATCAAATTTCTTGGAATGGTATCGGAACCTGAGAATAGTTCTCAGGCAGGAGAACAAGGAATATGTCCTTACAAGAGTTCTCCCCGAGAGGCCACATTCCAATGTCACGCAGGCAGATAAGAATGCTTGGGATAAGCATTCAGCTGTTGTCAAAGACGTTAATTGTCTAATGCTGGTGACTATGAACTCTGAGCTGCAGAAGCAATATGAGAACGTGATGTCACCGACTGAGATGATTAACAGCCTGAAAGCTTTGTTTCAGGAGCAAGCTCGCACAGAGAGATACCAGATGGTTAAATCTCTCATGGATTGCAAGCTGGCTAAGGACAGTCCAGTAAGTCCTCATGTCCTTAAAATGATGGGTTACATTGATAACCTGGGGAAACTGGACTGTGCCATTAGCCAGGAGCTAGCCACTGACATGATTCTGCAGTCTTTGTCGTCGTGTTTTGATCAGTTCATCATGAACTACAACATGCAAAACATGGCTAAGACATTGACTGAGTTGCACAGCATGCTTAAGACAGCAGAGCCGAATCTCAAGAAGGCAACTCCTAGTGTACTGATGGTACAAGGGGGTAAAAGGTTTAAGAAACCTAGTAAGGATAAGGGAAAAGCTAAAGCTGTCCAGACTGAGAGTCAAGACAAGCCCAAGCCCAAGTCCAAATCTGGGTCTTCTCCTGAGGACAAATGCAACTACTGCAAGCAGCTAGGGCATTGGAAGAGAGACTGCAAGAAGTTCATGGAAGATTACAAGAAGCTGAAGAAGACGTATGATGCGTCTGACTCAGGTATTTATGTTATCGAACTTAATGTTATGTCTTCTAGTTCTACTTCGTGGGTATTGGATACCGGCTGCGGTGCTCATATTTGTACTAATGTGCAGGCACTAAGAAACAGTAGAACGCTGAAGAAAGGACAAGTGGAGCTACGGGTCGGGAATGGAGCTAAGGTTGCTGCACTGGCCGTAGGCACTTATGATTGTCTTTACCTTCTGGCATGGTTTTAGAATTGAATAATTGCTACTTTGTACCTGCGATTAGCAGAAACATAATTTTAGTTTCCGTTTTGGATTTGGAAGGTTTTGATTTTGCTGTTAAGAATAAAGTTTGTTCTTTTAATCGTGATGGTACGTTTTATGGTAGCGCCCCATTAGATAATGGGTTATATGTCTTAAACCAAGAAATGCATGTCTTTAACATAAATACAAAGCGGTTTAAGTCAAATGACGAAAACCCGACTTTCTTATGGCATTGTCGTTTGGGCCATATCAATGAGAAACGCATTCAGAGACTCCATCAAAATGGGCTTTTGGGCTCATTTGATTTTGAATCATGTGAGAAATGCGAATCTTGCCTGATGGACAAAATGGCTAGGGCCCCTTTCAACAAACCGAATGAAAGGGCCAGTGACTTATTGGGCCTTATTCATACTGATGTATGTGGGCCAATGAGCACTGTTGCCAGAGGAAATTACAAGTACTTCATTACCTTTACTGATGACTTCAGTAGGTATGGCTACGTCTATTTGATGAGACACAAGTCAGAATCCTTTGATAGATTCAAGGAGTTCAAGAATGAGGTACAGAACCAACTTGGCAAAAGTATCAAATTTCTGCGGTCGTATCGCGGAGGAGAATACTTGAGTCAAGAATTCAGTGACTATCTGAGCGAGTGTGGAATTATTTCACAACTCACTCCTCCTGGAACACCCCAATGGAATGGAGTGTCAGAGAGGAGGAATCAAACTTTATTGGATATGGTTCGGTCTATGATGAGTCATTCAGATCTTCCATTATCCTTTTGGGGATACGCTCTAGAAACGTCTGTGTTTACACTAAATAGGGTGCCATCTAAATCAGTGGAAAAGACACCACATGAATTGTGGACTGGGAATATTCCAAGTCTGTCTTTCTTGAAGATTTAGGGTTGTGAGGCTTATGTCAAATGTTTAATCTCTGACAAGCTCGCACCTAAATCAGATAAATGCTACTTCGTTGGTTATCCTAATGAAACCAAGGCATACTACTTTTACAACCGATCTGAGAACAAAGTCTTTGTTGCTCGGGACTGCTCTTTTCTTGAGAGGGAGTTTCTTTCTAAGAAAAGCAGTGGGAGTAAAGTACATCTCGAAGAAATTCGAGATGCACAGGAGATTGTTCAACCTTCTGAGGAAGAGCAACAGTTGGATCCACAAAGTTTTGTGGAGGCCACGCCTGTGGAGCCTGAAGTTCGCAGATCCGGAAGGATCCGTCACAAACCCGAGAGATATTATGGATTTCTCGTGACCAATTGCAATGATCTGATGATCATTGAAAGTGACGAACCAGCGACCTTCGCGGAAGCAATGATGGGCCCAGACTCTGAAAAGTGACTTGGAGCCTCTAAATCCGAAATGGGATCCATGTCAGAAAACCAAGTATGGTCCTTGGTCGATTTACCTAATGGTGCGAAAGCCATTGAGTGTAAATGGATCTTCAAGAAGAAGATTGACGTGGATGGAAATGTCCAAATTTATAAATCTAGGTTGGTGGCTAAAGGTTTCAAGCAGATTCATGGTGTTGACTATGATAAAACCTATTCCCCAGTCACTATGCTTAAATCCATTCGGATTCTTCTAGCAACTGCCGCTTATTATGATTATGAGATTTGACAGATGGATGTCAAAACCGCCTTCCTGAATGGCATTTTGGAAGAGGATGTGTATATGACACAACCTGAGGGTTTTGTAGATCCTAAGAATGCTGGGAAGGTATGCAAGCTTCTTAAATCCATTTATGGATTGAAGCAAGCATCACGGAGTTGGAATCTTCGTTTTGATGAAGCAGTAAAACAATTTGGTTTCATCAAGAACGAAGAAGAACCATGTGTATACAAGAAGACTAGTGGGAGCGGAATTGCGTTTCTTGTACTGTATGTCGATGACATACTCCTTCTCTGTAATGACGTTCCGTTGCTTCAGTCTGTTAAGACTTGGCTCGGAAGTTGTTTTTCCATGAAAGACATGGGAGAAGCCGCGTACATACTTGGAATCAGAATCTACAGAGATAGAGCGAATAGGCTGATTGGATTGTGCCAGGACACTTATATTGATAAGGTGTTGCACAGATTCAAGATGCATGATTCCAAGAAGGGCTTCATACCAATGTCTCATGGCATTAGTCTCAGCAAGAAGCAGTGTCCGGCGACACATGCTGAGCGAGAGCGCATGGATAGAATTCCTTATGCTTCTGCAATAGGATCTATCATGTATGCCATGCTCTGCACTCGTCCAGATGTAGCCTACGCGCTAAGCATGACGAGTAGATACCAATCTGATCCAGGTGAAGATCACTGGACAGCGGTCAAGAATATTCTCAAGTATTTGAGACATACCAAAGATAAGTTCTTGGTATATGGAGGAAGTGAAGAGCTTGTAGTGAATGGATTCACTGATGCGAGTTTTCAGACAGACAGAGACGATTTTCGATCACAGTCTGGATATGTCTTCTGTCTAAATGGCGGTGCAGTGAGCTAGAAGAGCTCTAAGTAGAATACCGTAGCTGATTCCACGACGGAATCTGAATATGTTGCTGCTTCAGAAGCGGCAAAGGAAGCTGTTTGGATCAAGAAGTTCATGACTGAACTTGGTGTGGTTCTTAGTATCTTGGAGCCAGTGGCTTTGTTTTGTGACAACAATGGAGCCATTGCTCAGGCGAAAGAACCCAGGTCACACCAGAAGTCCAAACACATAGAGAGGAGATATCACCTGATTCGTTATATCGTCAATAGAGGAGAAGTGAAGATCAGTCGAGTTCCGACGGACGAGAATGTCGCTGATCCTCTGACTAAGCCCCTCCCAAGGCCTAAGCATGAGTATCACACTACTGCTGTAGGCATTAGAGATCTTAAGATGTAATCTTGATTCTAGTGGGAGTTCTTGTGGTTTTATTTTAGTTATATTAAAATGTTCTTGTAAACATACTTTGGATATGTTTAATGAAATTTGATTTCAGCATTATTTATTGTGATCTAAATAATAGTCCCAAAATAAGTTTATGCCATATTATAGGTCATCAAGTTGAGGACTTGATCATGAAACCCTGTAAGTTATTGATGACATAAATTATGATGTGTCCCTAGTCGAGGTTGTCAATGTGGGACACTCACAACCGCGAGAGACTAGCTTGTGAGGTGACTGTTGACTAAGTTTCATGGAGTCAGTGATATGAGTATCACAGTCAGTCACATAGTTATAGGTTGATGAACATATGATCGGACATGACCCGCTAATGAGAAGTCTCCAAGATAGTTATATCTGTGTCAAGAGAGATTCTCATTACGACTATAGAGTATAGTCCTTAGACCTGAGTTCATCATGCTTTCTTGCATATGAATTGGTGCACTTTGACCTTGTCAAACGTCGACCCGTAACTGGCGGCTATAACGGCATTGTTCAGGTGTATCATGAAGTGTGTATAGGAACAGGGATGGAACAAGATGGGATTTGTCCCTCCTGAATAACGGGAGATAAATATCTCAGGGCCTATCGAAGATTTGATACTGAGAAAATGTGTGGCCGCACTCAAACGAACTGTAGTTCAGTTGTTTGTCTTGTTCAATATAAGATCAGGAGTTCGATAAACACGATGTTGGCTTAATAAGGATGACACTAATCTTGCCTTATGCCAAATCGAGACATAGAGACAAAAGGATTATAGGAATTGATGATTCCAGTACAAGTGGGAGATTGTTGGGATAGTGTCCTGAAATCACACATGTACTCACTCCTGATGATAGTTGTGTGTCGAGATCAGACATTCGTATAATACTGGGCGGTTGCAATGTTTTGCTAGAAGCCTCTTGCAATCTAGAAGTTGTAGACTTACTGCCAGTATTATATGATCCTATAGGGTCACACACCTAAGCAAACTGGAAGCGTAAAATATGGGAATGATCATTATGGTAATGATCATATTGATGTGTATTGGATGCACATTAATATTGAGTTTATAATGAAGTGTCGATCGGCACAGTATGTGTGTCGATCGACACAGTATGTGTGTCGATCGACACAGATCGGGTTTCGAAGCTGATGTTTCGATTTTATGACTTAAACAAATTGGTATTAACCAATACTCGGTTTTAGTCATTCCAGGTCTATATAAGGCATATAGTTTCGACCTGGAACCCTAGCCGTTCACTTTTTCCTGACAGAGAAAGCAGAAACACCAAAAACTCAGAAATCCCAAGATCCGGCACTAGCATCCCGGCTTTCCAGGTTTGTGTGCGTGTGTATCTGGTAGAGGCGAAGCATTTGAGTCGCTACTGATCTCGTTTCACCAATCATTCCGCTGCCAGTACAAGGTAAGAACGAGGTTAGTGATTCGATACAACGAACCCTAGATCCTAGGCTTTACAACACCACACATCAAGCATATAACACACATATATGCATCACACATTAGGAGTTTAGTTAGAACCCATACATACCTCGCTTTTATGGATATGATGCGGTTCCTGCAAAAACAACTCCTAACTTACTATACTACAGTCTTAACCATCCTCTTCTTTTCATCCTTCACGCTGGATCGTCGCTCGATCCATGGTCCGATACAATGTGATCGAGTGGTGCTACCGACGGTGGGGAACCAGACGGTCTTCTACACGGACAATCTGCCTCCTCGTGGCCTCGTCCTCCACATCCAAAACAAACTTTAACTTCTAGTAGCCTCGATAACCCGAATCCCATGTTAGGACACCATCGATCATAGTGTCCTCTGCCTCCGCTAAACCCGAAAGGTGGTGTAATCTCTTCAGGCCGTCGGACTCTTCTCCGCGGCTTACGTTGTTGGCTTCCTTCGCCTACTTCTATCCTTGTTTGACTCGTATTTGGGTTCACAGACTGAACCGTCTCTCGGACCAGGCTTCCTCCTTCCCTATGAACTCCGGACTCCTGGTCCGATACTTCTCTCGTCTTTGTGTTCTCCTCTAGGTTGTTTACTCTTACTTCTCCTTCCGTCTCATTGGTTGTGGGAATGTCGAGGTTATCCCACCCCGACGGTACTTGTTGTAGAATTTCTTCATAAGTAAAGGGCCTTGGCGGGTTTCCCCATTCCCACCGTAAGTCCGCTTCATCTTCTTGTTGGTTCCCCGTCTCTCTCGGGTTCGTCTCCGGTCCTGGTACTACTTGGTCTTGCTCCAACTGCCTATGCCTTTCTTCTTCCCTTGCATAGTAGCTCCACACCGCGTTCATGGCCCATTCATCCTCCGATCCCGTCGGACTACTTGGGTAGGTAGTCCCGTTCCACGGCCCTCCATGTTCCGCACCTACTGATCTCGGCTCTTGGGGCGCGTACTGAGAAGTACCCCCAATGGTAAAGGAATAGGGGACTGTAGGTACCCCTGACCTGCTTGTCGAACTTCCCGATGAGAGGTCCATCACTTCGGGAGAAGGCGGCTCGAGGATTTCCACCTCTGAATCATCTGTGGACGTTGCCGCAAAACCGTCGTAGGATTCCGTCCCTACGGACATAACTGATGCATCGGAGTCCATGTCGAGGTAAAGCATTCCCCGAAACATATCATCCGCGACTGCCGACTCCGAGCTCCACCCGTCTGAACTCATCTCGCTCGGATCCGTCTCCACTGAGGTATCCGAGTCAATGATGATGACCTCATACACCGAACCCGAACTTTTACTTGATCCGCTTGACCCATCCCCTGAGTCTGAACCACCAGATCCGTAATACTCTGAGTAGTTGCCCGTACTTCCCCCCGGTAACCACTCCGGATCCCGCTCGTATCGTCCCAACCTTCTCGGCATCCTACAAATCTCGATAAAAAGGTAAGTCTAAATCCCCAACCTATCATTCTATCGGCATTCGGACATCCGGATTCTTAAAAAGTGTGGTTGCGACTCAAATGACTCGATAAAACGTTTTGGAAACTCTGTCCCGTGAGCATGATCATGAACTATGCTCTGATACCACCATTTGTAACACCCCCGACGCGGACTACGGACGATAGCCGAGTCGGCGGTGCCACAAGATGTCAAATATCGCCAAAGTCCCGGCCGTTCCCATTGTCTGGCCGATCCACTGTCGATATCCGACCCTCTCGACTAAGGCCTAAGGCTTGCAAACCCGTACCCGTGTCAAGAGTTGTGTCGACTTAGACAAAGTCGAGTATCATTAGGCAACAGAGGTTTATGTCTCGCAAAATATGTGTACCTCGCAAATAATAGTACGTATATTAGTAATCCGTCCGGACAACCTTATTAGAACGCGGAAACGTAATAATATCAAAACGTACTTAGATTTGTTGAGCAACCAACTTCACAAATCTATCCCGGTCACAACCTACGTCCGAATCCGCCCGCTACCCAACCTAAGGTTACCTGCGAGACAAAAGTTGTATAATGAGCAACCTTATGGGTTACCCAGTGAGTCTAGAGCCCTCTAACAATCGTTAGTGCCCGACCCATCCCCATAGCCGAAGCATAAATCAATCAACATCTCGCAATAACAGATATAAACGCATTCGAAAGCATATAAACCATAATGCATAACCCGTCTAGATGCACTAGACTCGTCCCGATGCTGAGGCCTCGGTGTATCCAGCACCACCACACCAATCTCTCTCTCTGTGGCTCATCCCGTCCAATCATCGCAACGGTTCATGTCTGGCACCACACCTGAATCCACGGGTAACCCGAATCCACGGGGATCGTGTCGTCACACGTCGCTCGGCCAAGGGAGCGACCCAAGTACCATCCGAGCCCTCTCCGAATCCATGGAGGATCTCCGAATCCACGGAGTTGGGTGGTACCGTATACACCATCCTAAGACAATGTCACACATGTCCTAGGATGCATCACACAACGTCTTACGGTGTAGGGTCGTGCATAGGATCCAACGATCACAACAGCCACTACCACCGTCTTGACAAACGGATGGGAGACTCACGTGGATCAACCATCACACGGAGCTACCGTATCGTCACATCAACCATTTCCGAGCGGATCTCACTTCCGACTCGTACTTATCACAATCCATTTCCGGGCGGTACCCCGACCGTCCCGTACTTATTACATCATGCTTATAATAACCATCGTAAACCGCGGTCCATGCACCAATACCATGTCGGACTAGGACGGCACCTCCGTGCTTGTCCTAACCGACCCTGCATCACAACCATTATTCATGGCATGCGACCGGGTTCACGATCAATCAATCATACAACAACACTCAAGCATGATATCAAAGCAAGCATGTCATAATAACACAATCATGCAAGGCGGTAACCCGACATGCCCTCAAGCGGTTACCCGTCATGCATGCAAAACGGATCCCGTAAGGCTAGCAAGCGGTCACCCGTCCGGCCCACTAACGGTTACCCATTCCGATTAATGGCTTCCCATCCTACTTGCGGAATAGTTCCCGTCCTGCTTTCGGAATAGATCGCGACCTGCTTGCGGAACGGTTCCCAACCTGCTTGCGGGACAGTTCCCGACCTGCTTGCACACGAATCCCGACATGCTCACAATACCGCAATCAACACGCAATCAATATTAAGCATGCATAACCAACCAAGAACGTCATGCTTAACCATCAAACACGCATGAAATAAACATATCACAGAGCTAAATCAATCACAAGATTCAACTCCTAACCCGTCCCTGCAAAATGAGAACGTTAGTCCTAGCTATCGGGACTCACTCTCGGGACTCACTCTCGGGTTTTCGGTTCGGCAGAGGTTCGGTTCCCAAAGCAGCTCGTTCTTCACTTCCGGCCCGCCTTTTCTACTCTCCAAGGACTCCTAATCCGCTTCCCGCACTCCCGGAACGCTCACCCTTCGTCTCACGATCGATCGGGGCTCGGTTTCTCCTTTCCGGCAACTTTCTCTATCTAGAACGTTTTCTCTCCTTTCTCTCTCTAGGATTTCGGTTTTGGTCTGAAATGTGTGAGTTTTCTGAAGGGGGAGAGGTCTTATTTATAGGTGAAAGAAGCTTGTGGTGGCGATTCAAGATGGCGGCGTATGATTGGCTGGTTCCGGTGGCGAACATGTGTCGCAACACATCGGCGACACCGTGCTTCTTCCCGGCGGCGACACCTTGCGTTCTCCATGCAGGAGGACACCTCTGTAGGTGCTGTGGCGCCACCAAGCAATGCCCAGGCGTTTCCACCCTTCCATCCATGCACGGCGACATGTCGTGCTTCTAACCCGATTTACCCGATTTAGTCGCAACGCGAATATCTCTTAAACCGTTCACTCTTTTCAAATTCCGCTTCGACCCAACTTCTTAGTTTGATCTCATCTATCAGAAACATGTGACGTCCCACATTCGTCAATTTTCGGAATTTCCCGCCGTTCCTCGTCCGTCTTTATTGTCCTTCGACCATCTCTTAATCCGCTCGTCCCAATTGAATTCTGACTCGACCAAACGTCTTAAAATGTCCTCTTTGGCTAATGACATCAATTTGATGTTGATCGCACAACTTTGACTTCTCGTCGATCTTCGTCCGATCAATTTTCCTCCGTTTCGGCCATACCGACACTTCTGGACATTGTCGGATATCGCCTTCCTGATGATCCGTCTTGCGTCTCGGTTAAATCCCGCATTGCGTAACCTTTCCTCGTCCGTATGTTACTTCTTTAGACGGGGCATTACACAACCTGTTCAAGGATGCTCACAAATATGCTTTAAAGTGTGACGCTTGTCAAAGGAAAGGCAACATTGGGAGGAGAAACGAAATGCCACAAAATCCCATCTTGGAAGTTGAGATATTCTACGTATGGGGGATTGAATTCATGGGACCCTTCCCATCCTCCTATGGGAACCAATACATTCTGGTTGCAGTGGACTATGTGTCCAAATGGGTGGAAGCTATTGCAAGCCCCACCAATGATGCTAAGGTGGTAATTAAGCTATTCAAGTATGTCATATTTCCACGGTTTGGCATCCCAAGAGTCGTAATCAGTGATGGAGGCACACACTTCGTCAACAAGGTGTTTGAGAGTCTACTACAGAAGTATGGGGTGAAACACAAGGTTGCTACACCTTATCACCCTCAGACTAGCGGACAAGTTGAAGTGTCTAACCGGCAGATATAGGCCATCTTGGAGAAGACCGTCAGAAGCTCTAGGAAGGACTGGGCTAAAAAGCTAGATGATGCACTATGGGCATACAGAACAGCGTTCAAGACACCTCTCGGCACTACCCCATTCAACCTCTTGTATGGAAAATCATGCCACCTACCAGTCGAAATGGAGTACAAGGCGATGTGGGCAGTGAAGTTATAGAACTTTGACCTTAAGACAACAGCTGAGAAGCGACTTATCCAACTCCATGAACTTGATGAAATCCGACTGGATGCCTATGAGAACTCAAGGATCTATAAAGAAAGAACCAAGGTATTTCATGACAAAAAGATTGTCAAGAAGGAATTCAAGGCAGGAGATCGAGTACTATTGTACAACTCCCGGTTGAGACTGTTTCCCGGGAAACTCAAATCAAGATGGTCAGGTCCATTCTCAGTCAAAGAAGCAAGACCTTATGGAGCCGTCGTCCTTCTCAACAAGGACGGAAGTGAATTTACTGTAAACGGACAAAGGCTAAAGGTCTACTCTGCATCAAACCCCGTGGAAGAAGAAATATCGATTCTTCTCACGGACCCAACCCCGATCTAAAGAAGTAAGAGAGTCAAGCTCGAGACTTAAAACAAGCGTGCTTGGGAGGCAATCCCATGATTATCCTTTGTATATATGGTGTGGATTTTCTATCTTTGGTTTGATTGGTGTGTTTCTGTTTGATTTTTATGAGTGTTTTAGTTTTGTGTGTAAGTTTTCAGTCATATGGAAATGAGCGGGAGCAAGGATGACCTTAAAGAAAAGCCGGAACAAGGAAAGGAACTCACAGCGGCCACCCACAGCGGGGTACCCAGACCGCTGTGAGGTATTTGCGGAACAGCTATTTCCGCAGCGGCATGCACAGCGAGGACGACCAGCCGCTGCGGATAAAAAATTTTCACAGCGGCCACCCACAGCGGGGTACCCAAGCCGCTGTGAGAAAATTTTGCGAAAGGTCATTTTTCGGAGCGGCATGCATAGCGGGGTCCTCCAGCCGCTGCAGGTAAGAAAAATTCCACAGCGGCCTTGCACAGCGGGGTACCCAGGCCGCTGCAGAGAAAATTTGCGAAACAGGATTTTTGGCAGCGGCCCATACAGCGAGGGAATTATGCCGCTACAGGTAAAAAAAAACCTTCACAGCGGCATCCGTCAGCGAGGTACCCGGGCCGCTGTGAGGTTATTTTCGCCAATATCTTCCACGACCCAGCCTCTCTCTCTTTCTTCTTCTCAAAACTCCATTTTTCTCTTTAAAGCTTCAGAACTCAATCTCTCTCGATTCTACACCGATTTCATCGATTTCTTGTGCTTTAACTCGCGATTTCTCATCATCTTCCTGTCTATAATCATAATCTGTCATCAAATCGAACCAAGGTATGAGATTTCGAAACCATTGTTCTTCATAGTAAAATTTTGATTTCGATTTTTATGGTGTTTGATGCTCTGAACTTGTTCATTGAATGATTCCAGACACATCCATACTGTCAATTCGAAGAACAATCAGTTAAATTTCATCGAAATCGAATTTTCAGATTCTAGGGTTCTTGGTGAAAATTGAGATTTGGGGAAAATGTGATTTGATTGTTCCTAAGGCTTTGTTAGGATGTCTTGACCATAGTTTGCAAAAGGAACCATGCCAAATTCATAAAGCATTGAAATTTATGTGGAAAAAGAGAGAACCTCATGAAGAACATGATGAAAGCTTGCAATGTAGCTAAGATTTGAGTTGAGGATGATTTCAAGATGTTGATTAGACTTTGTAATTGCCTATATGTGGAATGTTTGAGGAATTATTGATTGAAAACTAAAATGCTCAGACTTTAGGCATTACTTTTGGGTCGTTTAAAATATGGATTGATCACTTTGAATTTGCATCTATGCAGATGGCAAGGAGTAAAACGAGAGCTGGCCAAGGGAAGGAAAGCACTCAGACTCATCGCTCTGGTAAGGAACCCGCTGTTCAGCATGAGGAGGAAGAGGACACACTTGAATTCTCAACCAGCAGTGACGAAGAAATAGGGAAACAAAGGAAGAGGAAAGTGACAGCAAAGAAACCAGCAGAAAAACCCGCAAAGAAACCGGCAAAGAAAAAGAAGAAGAATGTACCTAAGAGCTACACCTTGGGGCATATACGGAATAAACTGGAACCATACACGTGGACTGAGACAAAGTTCGGGGATCCAGAAATCTGCAAGAAGCTGGGAATTTATGATGATGTGATGACTATGCTGCGAGCCATGAGCTTGGAAAGCTTGATGGGAGAAGTCTATCCGGTATATAGGACAGCATGCCATCAGTTTATGTGCACATTCTGCGTAGAGGAATACATGGACGGGCCAACTGAGGAAAATGGATTTGGACATGTAAGCTTCATCTGCAATGGGCAAAGGCACCGGATAGGTTTCAAGCAGATATCCCAGTTACTTGGATTCAAAGATATGTGGGTCAACCAGCTGCCGGAAATTGGACTCCTCCCCTGTAACACCTCCGGCCCGGACTACGGAGAATATCCAAACCGGAAGTGCCACAAAATGTCAAATATCGAAAATAGTCCAGCCGTGCCCATAGTCTAGCCGGTCCATCGTCGATATCCGACCCTCTCGACTAAGGCCTAAGGCTTGCAATCCCGTACCCGAGCCGAGAGTTGTGTTAGTTCAGACTAAACTAATATCTGTGGAACCGTGGAGTTTAAACAAAACATCTTTTATTAATATTACGTAGGATCGATTACAAAATTGTTACCAAAACCTTACAGTTCATTGGCCCGAGTCAAAAATCCTACATACTAAAGCCTCCACGATCCTCTCACACACTCACAACCCGGAGCTACACCAGCGGCCGAACATCCCTCTAGCCCGTCTATGGTTTCCTGCGAGACAAAATTTGTATAATGAGCAACCATATGGGATACCCAGTGAGTCCAGAACCCTCTAACATGCATTAGAATCCCAACTCGTCCCATAGCCGAAGCATAACATAATAAACATATCACAAGCATCATAATGCAGCAACAATATCAAATAAAAGCGCAATGCGAAATCATTTAAAAACAACCCGCAAACATGACTCCAATCATGAATGCAAAACCCGTCTAGACCTTTCTAGACATCCACATGCAGAGGCCCCAAATGCACCGGCACCACCACCCACATCTCTCTCTCGTGGCTTATCCCGCACAATCACTGCAAAGGTTCATGTCCGGCACCACACCCGAATCCACGGGTAACCCGAATCCATGGGGATCGTGTCGTCACACGATTGCTCGGCCAAGGGAGCGACCCAAGTACCGTCCGAGCCTCTCCGAAAAGGCGGAGGACCTCAACGGGTGGTACCGAGAGCATTTCCCTAGAGTATCTACAAATACTCTAGGATGCACGTCCTAGAACAATATTACACATGTTCTAGAACCAACTCACATCTAACCTGCATGAATCACTCAACATGCAGTTAGAATCACAAATCACACGGTGTAGGGTCTTGCAAAGGATCCGAAGATCACGGCAGCCCCTACAACCGTCTCAACAAACGGATGGGAGACTCGCGTGGATCAACCATCACACAGAGAAACCACATCCTCACCCATACGGGAAAACCTCTTTTCCACAATCATTTCTGAGCGGATCACAATCCAGCCTCGTACTTATCACATATCATTTCCGGGTCCAACTGATCCCGTACTTATCTCATTCCATTTCCGAGTCGGTTCCCCAACCGATCCCGTACTTATCACATTCTATTTCCGGGTCTAGCTGTTCTCGTACTTATCACAACATGCATTTCCGAGTGGATCCCATATCCAACCTCGTACTTATCTCAACACATCATGCATGTATCAATCACATCAATCATGGACACAGTTGACGTGAACCTCGGCCCATAGTATCGGATTAAGATTACACCTCCGTGCTTATCTTAACCGATCCTGCATCACAAACGTTAGCATGGAACCCAACTAAGTTCACGTCCAACCGGTTCTCATACAACACACAAGCACACAATGCACTTAAGGATAAATACTCGCAGTATTTCAATCCTTAAGGCGATACCTGCACAAAACCCGTTAGCCCTAGCTATCGGGACTCACCTCTCCGGGTCCAACGATCCTAGACCTTGGTCCGTCCTAACTCCGGGTCTTCTCTTGGATCTAGACACAAAGATCCTAAGTCAAACACGGAATAAGGTAAGGTTTAGACTGACCGCTACTCAAATCTAAAGCTTACCGACCACCTTCCGTAAACCGTACCCAACCGCCCATCGGTACCGTCAACGGAACATCGGAACGCCCTTCGGGACACTCCCGTCCGCGCCTTCTCTCTCCCGGTTTCTCTCACTCTCTCTCTCTCTAACCTGGACGTTCTCTCTCTAGAACAGGTTTCTGGTTAGAGAAAGTTCTCACGGCCGACCGGTGGAATTTCCCCAACGGTTCACCGGAAACCGCTTCCGGCTCGCCGGGAACTTCCTACGGTCCGCCCCAGCCCCTTTCTCTCTCTACTCTCTCTCTAGAACGTTTTTGATCTGATTTTGGAATGAGAAAAATGGCTGGGGGAGAGGCTGGTATTTATAGGGGAAATAAGGTGGTGGTGGCAAAAACACTCGGCGGCCTCCGGTTGGTCGGTTCCGGCGCGACCATGCGCGGCGACATGTGGCCGGACACTCAGCCACCACTCAGCTCCTCTGGCCATGCACGGCGACATCTGGAGGACACTCAGCCAGGCCCAGGCGCAGCCAGCCTGCTCCTCCATGCGCGACGACACCTCGAGCTTCCACAAAACACCTCGTGCTTTCCCTCTTTTACACCTCGTGCTTTCCCTCTTTTACACCTCGTGCTTCTGCGCACACCTCGTGCTTGCGCTTCACACCTCGTGCTTCCTAACCCCTCGTGCTTCCGGAAGTAAAAACTTGTATACGACACGTCGTGCTTCGGTCCGTCGAGCTTTCGTCCCGTCCCGTCGTGCTTCTAACCCGATATTCCTGATTTAGTCACAAATGCGATATCTCTTAAACCGTTCACTCTTTTTGAATTCCGCTTCGACCAAAAGTCTTAGTTTGAACTCCTCTATCACCTCAGTATAACGTCCAACCATTTTGGAACTTTCGGATTTCCGGCCGTTCCTCGACCGTCATTCTCGTTCTTCGACGTTCGCATAATCCGCTCGTCCGATTCGAAATCTGACTTGACCAAAAGTTTTAGAATGTCTTTATTAGCTAACGACGTCAATTTGACGTTGATCGCACAACTTTGATTTTTGGTCGATCTTCGCCTGCTCCATCCCGATTGGTCATATTTCACGTACTGACGTTTTACTTCCTTGGGAGGGTCATTACATCCCCACTGTGATGTGGAGCACGATATCAAAGACTCCCTACGAGACCGGAAAGATGAAGAACTCCGATATTGCACACCCAGTCATCGGATATGTAGAGAAGTTGTTTGCTTACACCTTGTTTGCAAGGAGGGAAAACAATAAGGTGTTGGAAGAAGGGCTGAGGTTTTTGGCAGTAGGTCTACAGCCGGTAATGACAGAATTTGATGTCCCGGAAATCAACTACGGGAACTACCATGAGCTGGGTATGGGGGGATATTTCATGAAACAATTATCGGCTATGAGAAAGAAGGCATTGAGGTCAGTAGACAGGACACCGGTGTTCAGATTTGGAGGACTATTGACACCAATCTTCAGAGCATTAGGAATCCCACTCGTTAATGGGAAATCATCGTCAAGGTTGGACGAGAGCCATCTTAACAGGACCTATTTCCTTGCTGGAAAGATCGAGGACAGAATTGCTTATACCTTCAGGGCTGGTCCGCGGCAAACCGCGAATGTGCTTCTCCCAAACCTGGCCATTACTTCTTTGCGGGACAAGAACAACATCATGTTTTCACCTGACCCTTGCTACTTCCACAGCACCGTTGAAGAACCGCTTGAGTCGCTGAACAAAAGGAAGAAAAGGAAAGCCACTAAGGGCTCTTCACAGGGTATGGAAGAAGGTGCAAGCAGCGGAGCAGGTCAAGCTACTGAGCCAGTAGAGGATACTGAGCAGATCAGACCACCGAGTCCGGTCTACGGGACTGCCCGTTATCGTCTCCATGCTTCCGACGAAGTAATTCAGGGAGCACAGTTGAGGAGGGCTCATAGCTACATCCGGAAGTTGGAATGCTGGAACAAGCTTCAGGACCGGACCATTGGGAAGCTGGTGAAGCTTGGACGTAGGACAAAGAAGGTATACAAGGAGAAGACGAAGTCACTGAAGCGTCATGTTAAGTACATGGCTTATATGCTAACGGGGAAGAAGGGGAAAGTCCAAAAGCCTGAAGGCTACTCGTCAAGCGAGGAAGAGGCAAGCTCGGAGGATTTCCCGAGGAAGCAGTACCAAGGAGAAGGTACCAGATCATCTAGCAGAGCACCTGGTCGCGCTCCCCTTGATGAGTGACTCCGCAGAGCCAGACGCCACATCCCACCGCCATCACCCGGGTCCAGCAACGAGTCCCTATCCTTAGGAGAGGACGAGGACGACACCGCACCTCCTGACTACTGAGGTAACCACCACCACTTTGTACATAGTTTTCATTTTCTTTTTCTTTTACCATCTTTAGCTCTCCTAGATTTGCTTTCACACCGAGACGGTGTGAAGTAAGTTTGGAGGAGTGATCATCTAACCATTTTTCTCTTGAGTCTTTTAATTTGGTTTGCTGCATTGTGAATAATTATGATTTTGAAAAAACAAAAAAAAATTGAAAAATTTGAAAAAAAAAAAAAAAAAAAAGAGCATTTAGTTTCGTATTTCTCGCTTTCTTAGGATCGAGTCTAGTAGCATTCTAGGAAGCATTTGCATAGGAGACAATGATATAAATGCCTTGCTAGGAATCTAGATTTAGAACTCAACATGATGCCCTTGTTAATCATACCATGTTGCTTAAACAACTCTTAAAACACTTGTAAATTTCGAGCTTTGATCACACCACTCCAATCTATTTGTCAAGTAGGATACCCTCAACCTTGAAAACCAACTCAATTATTTGGACTTTAATGAACTTAAATTTCTCACTTATGGGTTTTTGATGCTTGATCATGGTCACCATATACACACTTGGATTATCTTTTGCCTCATTTTACCACCCTTTGTTAATCCAAGTGGCCATTCTCACTCTTAGGATGGTTTCCACACCATAGAACCCTGCCCTTTCCTTTTAAACCTTCATTTGATTGATTGAGCGAGGCCTTTTCTTGATAATGCTAACATGTGTAAAAGGTTAAAAGTATGAGAACGACAATGATTAGCTCTCATAGGCTAGTCTAGGAGTTCACATAATTGATTAGCATTTGGGGCATTAGCACTTGAATTGGGTATGGGAGTGAAGTAAAAGAAAGAGTGAAATGAGAAGTAAAAAGAAAAAGAAGGAATCATAATGGCTTGTGAAGGGAAACACTTGGGAAGTTGAGATAAAATGGAAAAAAAAATTCTATGTACAGAATGAAAGAGAGCCTTAGTGAATTGAAAGAATAACTTCTCAAGACCCAAAAACGAAAAAAAAAGGGGTCAAATGGTTTAAGTTTGGAAAGAATGGGAGATTGGCTAAAATAGTAATAAGATTGGGAAACACATTGGGAAACACTTTGGGAAGACAATGAGAGTTAAGAATTATATGCATAAATTGTTCTTGTCTTGCCACATTTTACATAATGTTTAGCATTCCTTTTCTTTGAGAGTTAGCCACTAAATAAGATAACATGACCCTTCTCTAAACACCATTTGAAACCTTTTTATGCCAAGCCGATTGATCGAGATCAAACCCCCATTGGTGAGAACTATACATTGGAAAATGAATGAATGAATGTAAGAGTTAGTGGAATGTTGAGTTGGTTGATTCTTGACAATGTGCTTAAGAGAATAAGATTTGGTGTGTTGATAAGCCTAGAGAAATTAGAGAGGATTAGAGTGTTTGTTCATGCAACATATTATCATTTCCTAAGGACATCATGTTGAGAGCTTGCTAGATTTCTTTGGTTATGAGTCTCCAACTTCAAACCTCTCCCCTATGTTCTCAATGTTGTTTGCTTGAGGACAAGCAAGGAAACAAGTTTGGGGGAGTTGATGTGTTGTGTTTTTTAGTGTTTTTAGGCATGATTAAGAGTGTGATTTAGCTTTAGGAAAAGCATTTAGACAACATTATTGTGTCTTAGCTTTAGGATAGTGCATTTAGGCATCATTAGGTTTGGTTTGCTTTGTTTCTTTCTTTTTGTAGGTGGTGGATGACCCAAAAAGGGACAATGGAGGAGGTAGGGACCAAAAGAGCACCCAAACAAGGTGGAAAAACAGCTAAGGGTCGAGGAAGGAGCTCACAGCGGGGTACCACAGCGGCCTACCCAGGACGCTATGAAGAATTTGCGAAAGCCCCATTTCTCCAGCGGCATGCGCAGCGGCCAACCTAGGCCGTTGTGACCTCACAGCGGGGTGTTATAGCGGCCTACCCAGGCCGCTATGAAGAATCTGTGGAAGTCCCATTTCTCCAGCGGCCTGTGCAGCGACCAACCTATGCCGTTGTGACCTCACATCGGGGTGCCATAGCGGCCTACCCAGGCCGCTGTGAACCCACTTTTTCTCACATGCCACTTTTTCTTTTTTGCTTTCGGCTTGTAGACCACCCCATGTGTTTGTGGTCGACCATTGCACGTTTTTATGATCTATTTAAGGGCTCTTAGTGTGTATGAAGAGCCATATGACTTCTTGTAAACAATTACTTCAAACAATTTAGTTTTCTTGATCTTTTATGCAATTTAAGTTGTGTTCTTGAGTTTTTCTTTGAGTTCTTCTTATTTATCTTGTTAAATCATGTCTTGTTTGGTTATTGCTATGGCTAGTGAGTAGTTTCCTTTAAGTTTCTGGGTTTGAGTTAAGGTAAGGGTGACCTAGAAATGGTTTAGGTTGTTTTAGAACTTGGGAATATTGGTTTCTTACTTGTTAGAAGTTCTTAATGCTAGGATTGAAATGGCCAATCAGCTCCTTGATCTTAAATGTTGCTAGCACCGAGAGGTGTAGTTTACGTTTGAATCTCTATCAAGTGCTTTACATTCTTAACCAATGAGAATTGATGTTTAAGGTGTTTAGTGGTAGTAAGAACTTGATCTTATTGCATATCTATCTTGAAATTGCCAACGAGAGTTGATGTTAATGCTTGATAGGTGTAGGGTTATTATCACGAGAGTGGAGTAATTTGAATCGTTTTTCTTAGCCTAAGAAATCACCCATTGTTTGCTAAATGCTTCTGAACTAAATAATGATTGCCAAAACCGAAAACTCAACCCAAGGAACTTAGCTTTTAATCAATTGTTTTTCAATCAACTTATTGCTCTGTTTATGTTCTGTTTTTGCTCTGTTTTAAACTCACCATTGTTACCATCATCTAGTTTAATCATGTTTGGAATTTGGTTCTATTGTTAGTCTTTAGATATAAAACCCACAAACTTATTTGGTTGCACTTAGATTAAGAGAACACCTGCATTCTTAGTGCGTTTAATCACCCGAGTGGATTGACACCTCAAAACTGTAACGACTAGGTTGTAAACTTGCAACTGAAGTAAGTGAAGAGGAACTGATTTATTGCTTATCAGGAAGCATGTCATGAACCATACTCAAAAGCTGATCAAAGTAATTCTATGAAATCCCACTCTTTACTTTGATCCTGTAGAGAACCATTATTGCTGCAACTTTGGTGTAGTTTGGGCAGTCCGAGTATAGAGGAGTTTCTGCATCCTCTAATTTTTCTTAAACTCAAATTCTTCTTCACTTCCAACAACTTCAGGCTGTTCTCCATCCTTATTCGAGGACTCTGAATTATCTTCATTTTCAAAGAAGGCAGATCTAAACAATTCATATGTTTCTAAGTCAGCACGTTCATCATCACCTGTTTTCTCAGTCCTTATCTCTCCATGAATATCCCAACAAGCAATTCTCTTGTACTTGTGATCCATTCCCCTAATTACCAAATGATCCAGTACTGTGCATATATCTTGATGACACACATTCCGACAATCGATACAAGGACATAACATCTGCAAAGGATTATCCAATCTATTCGCTGATGCATACACAAAAGCACGTGCACCTTCCTCATACTCAGAGCTTGCCCTGTAAATTATAAAAAGAAACAAAGTATGTACACAAAACATCGAAAAAACTGTACTACATTGTGTTCGATATTTTGACAGAAATTTGTAGAGAGGTTCGTACCTCGGAAGCCAAACCCATGACTTATCCATTACCAGAACACCGCAACAGCTACCAGGCCAAAGTGAAGTCGGAGAGTAGTGAAATTAGTCACAGAATTATAATAATTAGCCCCAAATTGAAACAAAAACCTAATTTTTTACCGGGCCAATTTTTTTTCCCCGCCACCAATTTCGATAGCGTTTTAAATTATGTAATGCTATGTATTCTACGCGTCACCTTTTTTTTTATAAAAGACGACCTTTTCGTAGCGTTTACAAAAAATGAAACGCTATTAAAAACTAAAACATAGCACAACATATATAAACGCTAGAAGGCACAGCTATGAATACCCGATTTTCCTGTAGTGGAAATATCATTAAAATAGTAAGAGTAGAAAGTATGATAGATTAATTAAGAGTAGCTCAGACTTTGACTTTGACTTGAGATCAATGAGCATATGAGAATTTGACCATAAAAGACCACTCGCCGAGCTCTCTTTCAGGGCGTATGGACTGAGTGAACGATTTTGATTTGGGCTTATTTGTGTGTTCTTTTTGATGGCCCATTTTTTTTAAAGTGCAAGCAGGGAAGATAAGATTTAATTATTATATATAAGATTAATAGATTTTTTTCGAAAGCAGTTAATTCATATTCTAATTATGTTCTCTAGTTATAATTTATACAAGTGAGTTAATGTATTCATAAAATATATTATATGTTAGGTTAAGAATATTCTGATATTTTATAGTTTAGTTAATCAAACTGACTAAAACATATATATAAAACACTATTGAATTAGTTGTTATTTCAATTCAATAATACATTATTACTAATTTAGCTATATAAATTAATAAAACATATATAATATATTTTGTAATTGTTTTTTATTTCCAAAAAACTACAATCTTGCATTACTATTACAAAAGTCTTATGATTTTTTTTTAATAAATTTCAAGTATCATTTTTAATTTTTGTTTACTAAAAAAATTCATTTTGTTTGTGATGTTTAGGATAAGCATTGTTTTCCTATTTCTAGTCACCTTAAAATAATTTATTTTCTAAAATTTTGTGCATTGCTTTAAGTTTTTAACATTTGTATGCTTTATTTTTTATATATATTTTGTATTGTTTATTTGTTTTTATTTTATACCATTATTTTCTGTGAATTATTATATTTAGTAGAAGATAATAAAATAAAACTGTGATTTAAATTTTTTATTGATATTAATTATATATTTTTCTATAGTGAACAATACATTTAGAAACAAAAATCTATAATTATATTTATTAGAAATCGTCAACCCAACGCAAACGCAAGGTTTTATACATAGTGAGTTTATGTGTTATTTTTAATATTATTATATTTTATTTCATATTATTTGTGTAGTTTATTAATATAATATTGTCATTTTTCATCTATTTCGTCGACTAACCGTTCATACCAAAATTCAATCCTTGGATTTGGCCGATAAGACCTTTAAGTTTCAAAAGCCTTATCACTTAAACATGTCGACTCAAGGACATTGCTTCGGTCCAAAAAGAAGCTCATATGATCTCTACCTTGTCAATTAGAAAACAATTGCGTTTTGGAGAAGACGTATTCGATATTAAAGACAACCGACGAGCTGATCCAATCAAACCGTTTACTCCGAGATCATCTCAACTCACTAAAGATCATGGAAGTCGTTCCAACAGGCGCACTACGATACGCGGGATGGAGTTCAACAAAAATATTACAAAAGAGTTCGATGAGTTTAGTTTTGAGGACCTTCTTTTTGACACAATATTCATACAAAAACAGCTCTGCGAACTCCCTGTAAACCTCTCATTTGAGACCCCTTTGTAATATTATTTCACTCAATACAAAATAACGGAACCTAGATTCGTTTTAGATAGTTCTTTAAAGCATCATGTGACTTTTGAGTCGTTAGCTCATCGACATTTTCCCCATTCCAAATCACAAATTTCGGATCCGGATCCACATTTTGGCACCGTCTTTGGGGAGAAATAATATTTTGGCCCCGTCTGTGGGAAGAAATCATAGTATCTTCTTTCAAAAAGGTGTGATAAAAGATCTCAAAAAATAAATGGGTATTGAACAAATAGAACTCACGAGATCCGGCTAAAAACAGCCAGTTTCAACATACCCCGAGCAATTGACCCCACAAGTCGATGCTCCCACGAAAACTGATTCAACAGACTCTGGATATGCAACCCAGCCAACAAACACTTGCAGATCCGAGTCTACCCCGACCTAACACTACAACTGGAGAAATTCTTCCTAATGGGAGCACATCTGTCGTGGATCGCACAAACTCTCGGGTCGAGATAAGATCAGATGAAAACCCGTCTACTCAGGGACAAACCTTGACCATAACCAATCTCAGGCTTGTCTCTACACGAGTGACTGGGCCTACGAGGTGTAACCCTAATGATCTTGTCGAAATCCATAGCATGCTCTCCATGTTGGTTGACAAGGCGTGAAGCCATGAATCGTCAACCCGAGCTCTAACAGCTCGACTAGATCGGTAGCTCGACAATAACGAGATATCGCAAACATACTCACCGATATCTCTCAGTCATATATCCATAGTTGTTCAAGATTCCTTCACAACGGAGGGAGTCCCCCCCCCTCCCCGCGAATGTGTTTGAACTTCTTTGAGATCTACGTCAGCCATGATGCCTCAACAGTATCGGCCCAAACATTTCCAAATTTCTTTATGGCCCTAATCCAAAATAGACAAAAATGTGTGTGTTCATACATGAAAAGTAACAAATAAAAACATATAATGAAAATTTTTTTACACAATACATATACCCTAATCCATAGCTTCCATCGCTTACGCTAAGGGTCGGCCTCAAGGCAGTACAAAACCTAGTACGAACTGGAGGGTATCCACCACTCTCTACTTTTAGGTGCAATGACACTCCACAAATTTGCTTTGCTATTGCTACCAAAAGGTTTATTTTCACGAAATCGGTGTGTAAGAAGATCTTTGAGACTTATTTCGAGGATTCTGATTAGAGATTTTTCTTTGTAATGGAAAGAGAAATGTGGAAATGATTTGGGTTTAGAGATAAATCATCAAGAGTTTTCTAGGAATTTATAGGGTTCTTTGGGATTTCATTAGGGGTTTTCATGAATACTGGGTTGAAGTTTTAGGGGTTTTGATTTGAGTCGTTGATATGTCATGGTTTTTCTAGGTTTTCAACAATGATATAGTTGTATGTATTGAGTCTTTAACTTGGGTTTTCAATTTTATTGAGTCTTCTACAGGTAGGCTTGCGTTTGGAGCAAAGAGTGGGATTATAGGACGTTTCTGGCGATCTGTGCAACGAGCTGAAGTTGGAGTCTCGACCACGACTGGATGTCGACCGACACTCACCTTAGTGTCGGTCGACACTGAAGGCGACATGACTTATACGCTGAGTTGAAGACATGTTTTGAAGAATTGCAAAGTTGACCTAGAAGTTTCCATAATTTTAATCTAGCCCCAAAATGTGTTTAGCAGCTTAATTAGGTTTTTCAGACTCAGTATCATTATCTTGTTCTTACTTTGTTATTGCTTTGGAGATTGAGAGATTTGGTGCCAAGGGGCTGTTCTTGCTACTTGTAACCTTTGGGAGAAGGATTTCGAACCCCTTTTTATCTATCTATTCAGTCTTTGGTTTTCTATTCAATGATGTGTTGTTTATCCGATAATATGTCTGAGTAGTAACCTAGTTAGATTTAGGAATTCTCATAGGGTTTTTATGCATGTTTAGATAACTGATTGATTAGGATTCTAAATCTATCCGTTCATTACCTAAGTTGCACTTAATACTGAATTCTGGACTGATCACTTAGGATTTAGATCTGAGATAATTAACTTAGCACGAGAATGTGAGTTATAATCTGAATTAACTTAGTGTGTGCAATTTGGCTAGATACAAAGAGATTTGGTTTAGGAGAATTGTGAACCGAAGAACGTGTTTCTAATGCTTGTCTAGAACTCTAGGATTACAAAGAGATTTGGATCGCTAGGTTGCTAGATATAGAAATAATCTCAGCGAGAGTTGGATTGTTTACCATTGTGTTTCTAGTTCTTGAACTTGCGCTTAATCTGAATCCGGTTAGTTAAGTATCTGACATTGTATAATTCTCGAGAACTTCCTAAGTCTTACGCATTTCTCCTTTTGAAAACACACTTTAATTTACTTGCATTCGTTTACTACTTTCTCTTGGTTGGCTTAGCTTAACTCAAAGACATATAGTCTATCGTGTGAAACTTGAGTCCTTGTGGATACGATACCCTGAAATACTACATTCGCATAATTGTGCACTTGCAGTATAATAGAGATATTTCTTGACCTTTCAGTCGTGTTCTCAGTTCTTAGTCAGAAATGTAAAAAATTGACAAAAACATCATTACATGAAACAAAACAGTGAGTTCTCTTATTTCAGTATTGTGAGGAATTATACAGCCTAGAAGTGATGGCTTCACTTGAAATACAAGTTATCATGATTCATCAATTTTGAATAGTAATGAATATTTTGGTATGTAGTTAGACCCCAAATACATGCCACCAACTATAATCCAACATTTTTACAACACACACAAAATCAAAGTTCACAATCTGAAGATGATATGAAAATGATAGACAATGTATGCATAATAACTTAAATGCATATAACTTAAAATTTTATGTATTAAATATAAAATAGAGAAAAAGTTGTGGTGGTACTAAAACATGGGTTAATTATTACAAGAGCATATGAGACTTGAATCTTTGTTGGCCAAAATTGTTCTAAAATGACCTACAAATCCTTGTTAAAAAAATAATAATTACAAGAATGCCATTATTTAATTTCCACATCAGCAAAAACAAATCTTATTTACAAAAATGTCACATTCCCGTCTTATTAAATCCGCATAGATTTATGACATTCTTTGTTACAAATTTATTGAAATGATGGATTTTTGAATGCACGGAGTTATTGTCGTTTGTTGTGGATTAATTTTCTTTGTTGGGGAGTTTTAAAAATCTGTAACACGTTAGAATATTTCTGAAAATTACTATACTAACATCATACATATTTTTAAACGTGCCGCAGATTTGTGTTCTAATGTTGCGGATTTTTGATTTTTTTTTGCTGATGTGGCACAAATTTATATTAATGTGTTGCAGATTTTTGAAAATTTCCAGATTTATTTTATTAGTTTTGAATAAATATGGAAACTAATGTTACAGATTTGTGTTACATGTTACATATTTATTAAACTCCGCAACAAATAGAATTGTATAAAATAATTACTAGCATGGCACTGCTATCTTATAGACATTTTTCTATATTCCAGATTTGTTTCTAATATTGCTGATTTGTGTTTTGTTACAGATTTAATAGAAATTTAACTAATTCGAAAAACTGTAGCGTGATCTTCTCCTGATTTTAGGGATCGTTTTGGTAACGTAATATTCACTTAGTAAATTCTATATTTCGAAAAAATAACCAACAAAAAACCTTTTGAATTAATTTCTTTTTAAATGATTTATTTATTATTTTTGTTTTTAAGTTGTTATGAATAACAAGAAAAAATAACTAACAAAAAACTTTTTCTATTAATTTTTTATTTAAATAATTTATTTATTAATTTTTATATTAAATTCTTGTTTCAAAATCAAAATAATAAAAAAAACAACAAAAGACTTTTTGTATCAATTTTTATTTAAATTATAGATTTATTAAACATTATGTTGTATTTATTACTAATTTTTTTTTAAACAATATTTTTAAAAATTATCCAAAAAGATAATATGTGTTAGTTTATTATTTAAATAATTAATTTGTAAAAATATATTTTGTATTTTTTGGAAAAAATAATATTTGTGTTTTGTATTTAAATGATTTATTTACAAAATTATTTTTTATTAGTTTCTTACTGTTGAAAACGAAATTTAAAAGTTATCCAACAAAACTAATATATTTGTATTATTGTCTTACTTTAATGATTTATTAATATAAATATATTTATATTAATTGTTTATTTTTGAAACAAATTTATATTAGTTATTTATTTTTGAAAAACGAATTTTATATTAATTATTTATTTTTGAAAAATATTAATTATTTTTTTTGCTTTAATAATTTATTTACATATTTTTTTAATGAAAATAAATAAGTTAAGAAATGACAATATAGTTTTTTAAACTATCATAAAATGCTACTATAATAAAAAAAAATACACATTAATACTATTCTAAGACTATCAACAATGGTTTTTTTCTTTCAACACCTTCCACATCATCCCTCTCTCCTCCATATCATCTTCTCTTTCTTCCACATAATAATTCAATACTCACTCATATTTTTTACTCTACAATGATTTGTTTAATAAAATTCAACACCTTACCATTTTTAAATCATTATTTTTATTTTATGTTTTTAAATTTATTTTTTATTGGAATCTATTTCACTAAATTAATATTTAGAGTTAAAAACTAATTAAAAGAGTATAGTAAAAAAAAAGATGATTTTTCCTATGTCCAAATCAAATGAAACGAATTTCTATTTATATAATATAAAAATGATAAACTTTGGTATAAATATTTCTATTTATAAATTATTTATTATACAAAAATAAATCTATCTAAACTAAATGAAAATTTTCTATAAACAAAAAAATGATAAAAGAATTGATTCAAAGCATTTTTCATGAGAGAGAATCATGTGATCCCCACTGTTTTGTTTTTCAACGGGTTGAAAATATTCAACACTTGTGAATCCACCTAATCATAATTGTTTTTTCAACACCCTCACTGTGAAGTTTCAACTGTTGAATAAAGAATTCAACACCCTCATTGTGTGTAGTCTAACAAAAAGTATTAAAACGTAACTACTGAGTAAAAAAAAGTGTTTCTCTCTCTAAAACCAGGCGACTCTTCACGCGACAAACAAACAGTTTCTCTTGCTTGATCTCCGGCGGATGTCGGCTCCGGCGTCGGTCGTACTGTTTTCTTTTCCTTCCTTTAGTTATTAGATTATTATTAATAAAATGCTGCTTGGATTTCACTGGTTTCATGATGCCCAACCAATTTATTCTCCACTCCTTCATGTAATTGAGAAGATGATCCCATGGAAGAAAGGAGAGATGAACAGTTTCTGTAATCAATCTCCAGTGGATCTACGAACTCCAGACTCGTGTCTCTGTTTATGGGTTTGCCTTTTTGTGATCCATTTTCTTCTTCCAAGATATAACATCTACAATTCAGATATCCAAATGTCGGTTATCAGTAACCGTTTTTTCTCTCCAAAGGAGAGTAGTTTCAGAGATGGAGAAGATGGACTTGGTAACACTGTCCCCACCATGGCAAGTTACGATAACATTTTCTTGTTTCTGCGTAATCTTCCACTTGAATGGAAGTGGTTTTGGATGGTTTTGATAAATCAAAATTATCCACAATTTCTCTCCCGATCTGGTTATTTATTCAGAATCATATGGGTTTTTGATCCTGGTATTCCAACTGAGAAGTTTAGATATCGGGTCTGTAAATTATGGGCATATCTATTCATCCAGACGAAGGATTATGGAAGGAAGTCGGAGGAGTTTTTTTATCAAGCTTTCAAGATCATCTTACGATTATCATGGCTGTGGATTAGGAGGCTATTAGTGATATTATCCTTCTTCTTCGGTGAAAATCTCTTACGTCTAGTGATGGACCCACATATGTTCACCAACGTGGAACTGACCGTGGGAAAGAAGAAGATATGCAATTACAAGACAAAGAAAGAATCATTCCCATGGAGAGATAGAAGAAATGATGATTTTGTGGGGATAGTGATGTCAGATTATATCGGAGTTATGTTAAAGTCTACGATATTTACAAAGACATTGATGCGGACTAATTGGTATCAAATCCTCGTACTTCAAGGGTTAGTATTAAGCATAATGGATTTTACTAATACGATTAGAAAATAGCCTAAAGATAACAAAAGGCAAAAGAATCGTATTGGAGCAAGATGGTATCTAAAGAAATACTACGAATATACGTATTCGTTAGCCAGTAAGGCGTTCTTGACCAGAACGCGTCACGAAACTTATTTCTTTATATTGTTTTCAGCATATGGCGCACATAACTGCTTGTGTAATCATTTATGTTTTGTAATTCTCTATGACTTCAACAATGTAACTTCGATATAATAAAATGAAATTTTAGCCGAAAAAAATAATTATAATACTATTCTAACAATTAAACTTAAAATTGTGCTATTAGAAATAATTTTCACTATAAAATATTTAAAATTTGTCGTGTTTAGTGTGAAAAAATCTGCTTTGCATATTTTCCAAATTTATTCAAATTTCGATAATTCTTTAAGTTTAGACCGTTGCGCCTTTCCAAACAAGGGTAAGTAAATATGGTATTGTATGCAGTTAATGAAAGAGACAAGAACATTTTTTTTTTTTGAACTCAAGAGTCAAGAACATTGTGCTCTCTTTTATTTTATTTTTAGTAATTTGTCATATGCATGGACGTTCGGGTATCCGTTCGGGTTCGGTTCGGGTCTTTCGGGTCTTTCGGGTTTTCGGGTTTTCGGGTCTGAGATATAAAACCCATTCGGGTATTTTAGAATTTCGGTTCGGGTTCGGTTCGGTTCCATTCGGGTTCGGTTCGGGTTCGGGTACCCGAAAAACAGAAAACAAAAATAAAAATTAGTTATATTTAAATAAAATTTCGTTAAATTTTGATAAATATAACAAAACCCTTCATATATTTTCTTTATTTTTGATAATTTAGTTATTTTAGACTAAAAACAACTAATATATTTAAGTTTATAATTATAATTTTGGATAATTTTGTTATATTAGGTCTAAATATAATTAATATTTTAGGTATATAATTGTAATTCAGATATTTCGGGTACCCATTCGGTTCTCGGTTCGGGTCGGGTTCGGGTTCGGTTCTTCGGATATAGGAGTTTAGGACCCGTTCGGGTATTTTATCATTTCGGGTTCGGGTTCGGTTCTACTTTTTCGGTTCGGGTTTGGTTCGGTATTTCGGGTCCGGATATTATGCCCAGCCCTAATTTGTCAGCATTTTAAACGTTTTGGATTTTAATATACAAAGTTACGTGCATCTTTTATCTTTAGTAGGTTGGGAGAGTTGTAAAAGAGCAAAATTGATAAGACGAAGCATTGAGATAATATGATCGTACTTTCGGTTTGTTCCTCTCCGTCATCGCCGATCGTCGCCGTCTTCTCCGGCGCGCTTATTCTGTTTAACTTCTTCAAAGCTACTCTAGGTGCTCCTTGTCCGATCAATGGTGAATCTCGCTTCTTTTTTTCTCCCCTACTCGCCATAAGTTTGCTTCGACTTTTTAAGAACTAGGAAATTATGCTCTAAATACAGATTTCTCTTGGCTCTTGTTCATCTTCGCATTAGATTCCATTAGAATGATAGAATCTGATTTCTCATGTAAAATCGTTTTTCTTGATGTCATATTAGAATCAAAATGGCCCAAAATGTGCGATCGATTTCTCGATACCTAATTTTCTTTCAGTCTCTTGTGGTCTGATTCAGTTTCCGAATGTCTTTCATAGTGAAATTTAGTTGCTGATATGGTGCAGATTCTGCTGCAACAGTTATCGATCTGTTGCTTTAGATACTTAGAGAAATTCTGAGGGTTATTGACTCTTGAATGATGAATCCAGGTTTGCCAATCGTGAGGAATATTAGTGAACTTCCTCAGGATAACTATGGAGTACCAGGTCTTTCCCACATGACTGTTGCTGGGTCCGTATTGCACGGAATGAAAGAGGTAACGTTAAGCGGTTTTCAAACTCTGTCCATATGTATCTTATATGTGGTTCATGAATCTTAACCAAACACTCATGTTTGGATTCGTGAATAGTGATGATGGAGATAACAGTAACACTGATTCATTTCTTTTTTTCTTTTCAGGTTGAAATATGGCTTCAAACCGTTGCTCCAGGTTCTGAGACACCGATTCATAGGCACTCTTGTGAAGAGGTTTTAGTTGTCCTCAAGGGTAGTGGTACTCTGTATCTGGCTGAAACACATGGAAATTTCCCTGGGAAACCAGTTGAATATCCAATCTTTGCCAACAGTACTATTCATATTCCCATCAATGATGCTCATCAGGTATGTCTTCAGATGATTTCATTCGTGCCTTAGAGTCTTAGACTTTGAAATCCAAGTTTGCTAGAGTTTCCAAAGATTGTAATCTTGATTAAGTGCATCTTTTTAACCAATCCAGTTCCGCATTCACATACGTTACTTATAGTAACATTGAACAACTAATAGCAGCTCGTATTTCTTGATTAAGATTGCTTGAATCGTTGAGCGTGTTACATTTGCTGCAGGTCCTGTGTTAACACTTGCAATCGTTATATATCCATATAATCATGGAAAGATAGCTCACAATGGTTCTTACAGGTCAAGAACACTGGTCATGAGGACCTGCAGGCGTTGGCTATTATATCTAGGCCGCCTATTAAAGTGTATGTAACATATGTTTCCAAGAATTTGCATATACATATTATATGTATATGTGTCTCTGCCCTTTCACTATTCACGAATGATATGTAAATTACTTTTTTTTCTAACAGCTTCACCTACGATGACTGGTTTATGCCACACACTGCTGCAAAGTTGAAGTTCCCTTACTACTGGGATGAGCAATGCGTCCAAGAATCGCAAAAAGACGAGCTTTAAAGCAAAGTTGAGGGCATAGGTAACTTCTTTTGTAACAGTTGAGCTGGTAAATTGGTGATGGGTTTTCACATGATTGGTGGTACAAAGAATAAATGAATGTTCAATCTTTGAAACTCTCAAGACAAGCGAGTTTTATTGTTGTTGAAAGTATGTAACTGACCACATCTTGATTACAAATTCAGCGACATAGCTTTTTTGAATCCAGCATTGTGGCTATTAAGAGCCACCAGAAACACTACCATTGAAAATATCAATTGTATCACCATGATCAACGCGGTGCCACCTGAATGACCGGTCATCATCCATTACATTCTGTTTGTATATAAAGAAATAACCTTCTTGAGGCAGATTCAACTGAAAGCTCTGTTGAATCTTAGCCAGCTCTTTCCTCAGCTCTCCAACGTTATCACCTGCGTTCACCTCCACCGGAATCTTCCTCGTCCCGCATTTCGGGGACACCATTACCCTTAGCTTATTCGGGTTGTTGTTGTTGTTGTTGTTGTTGCAGTTTCTCCCCGCCATCATTACACTCGAATCTTGATTAACGTTAGTGATCTGTTCTGTTGAGTTTGACGGTGGAGATTGCTCGGTTTTGAACACTTGGTTGCTGCCGTTTTGATTCGGGTTTTGGTCGGTACCGGGAGAAGAAATGAAGAGCTGGAGACGAGAGTTGTGGAGGATCTGACATTGTTCGATGTCGAGATGGTCTTGAAGAACATTGCCTTGGAAGATAAGGGTTTGTTTGGAAACGGTGATACGTTGATACTTCTCAATCTTCTCTTTGATCTCTAAAACCGTATCGAAGTATCCCACTTCGATGGTGAATGGTGAGCCTCTCTGAGTCTCGAATATCACATCCATCTGTATATCAAATGGTGTTTTAAGATCAATGGAGAGTGAAGAGAGAAAAGATGATTTCAACCTCGGAGTTTTTGTAACAAAAGGTTCCTTGTAATGCGTTAACTAATTACCTATCTCCATGGGATTTTTATTATTTTTTTTCTCTGTTTATTCTCTTTCTTCTCAAATTTGCTATTTTGGAAGAAATTTTTACATTTTGTAAGAAAATTTGAGAACATAAACTGATAATTAAATCGTACACAAAAACAAAACATAAAAAACACATGCCTCTTGGGATTTAACAAGCTTAATTCTATCTATAACTCTTGTGTACCTAAACTGAATTTGAAAACAAAAAAAGACAGGGAGCTAAAGAGAAGAAACAGAGCATGACTTTGACACGGACCAGACTGAAGTGGCTTGGCTTAGGCTCAGGCTCCACTTACACTGATCACAGGTTCAGAGGTGGATTCTCCAGCTGGAAAAGTAGCAGCAGGAGGAAGCAGAAGCAATGGCTTCTTCTGCGCGCGTGGAGGCAAATGCTTCACATGTTTTCTTGAGCTAACTGAGGCCCATGGTAAGAAAACGCCGGTACCACCACCAGTTCCCATCACATTGAGAACCGGTGGTGGTGCCATCATTACCATTGGTGGACGAAGGACTCCAAGTTTTGGAATCATTTCAGTTGAATGATCATAGCCATTGAGGTATAGAGTTGGTGTCATTGGGTAGTGGCATGGTTGTTGTTGCCACATTGTCGTTACACCGTCGTTGTGAGGACTGTTGGGTTGTGAATGTTTATGATTTATTTCAGGACGTACACGGAAGAATGTGATGCTTACCCTTTTGGTTTCTGAGGGGCACATTACATGCCTTGCCATGTCTGCACTGTTTCCTCTCATCACCAACAAAGATCTACAACGATCATGTCAAAGCAATGGTAATGGAGAGAAATCGACATTCTTTTCAAGAGTTAAAAGAAGGGTGTTTTCTTTTACCCTTGTTTGAGAGGAAGAGTTAAAGGTCCTCTGAAGTTGCCTTCGTTGTCACTAGAGAGAATGCGTCCAAAGGCCATTGTTGATTCAGAGAGGACAAGAGTGGAGATTGGTTGTTCAAGATGAGGTGGTTTGAGGAAAGGCTGCGAGTATTCACCCTGCAGACAAATTACGAATGTTAAAAGTAAAAGCGAGAAGAAGAAGATTGTGATCCATGGAGTGATTATTTATATACCTCTTCAAAGAAGTTGATGACGCATCCGTTTGGTCTCTTGTACTCTGGGATAAGTCTCCATGTGACAAAATGATCAATGACACTCTCTACAAGTGGTGGAATTGGCTCGATGTTACCAGAGTTGTTGTTGCTGTCGTTAGTGTTTTCATCTTTCACATGGCCAAAGATTGGGACACCAAGCTGAATCAGCTCTCTTTTATTCCCCTTTATCTGTTTGTTGAACAGGATAAAACTCTCACCTGTATTCATAATCACGAATAAGCACCGGAAAACTCTTCTTTAATGTGCTTGGAGTAAGAAGAAAAAGTCACCTGTAAGCTTTCCGTTTTGGCCAGCTTCTCGGATTTGTGCGACAAGGTCTACCAGTTTGGATAACTCATCTTCTTTTAGTAACTCTTCATACAGCTTTAGTCCTTTCACTACATTCACCTGTCCAAAAGTTACATCCAACGACATTCAGTTACATTCACATGTTCCATCAGATGATAACATCGGATTTGCACTACTCACGGTATGGCCTTTCACTTGCTCTTTGGCTTGGAAACCTTTGGTAGGCTTGATCTCACATGACCGTGCATCACAATCTTCATGGTTCTGGCATATAGTCTGTGGAGTATCCGCAGCAGCAGCAGTTTGGTGAACATCCTGATGAGAACCTAAACCCAGAAGTTTTTGTTCATACTTCATAATCACAATAATAGTTGCAAGGTCTTTTAATCAACTAATGTGAACTTGACTTAGAGTAATGGCAATTATTTTTCTCCAATGTATGAATCATCTCATGGACCATTCTAAGGACTTGTAAAATGTACCAGAGAGAAAGTCAGAGATTCAATGTAGAGAAGACAAGACTAGAAAGTCAGTATTTGGGTTTGGTGAGAAAACCATCGATTCGAGTAAAGACAAATTTTTTTATAACTCCGGTGCATGAATGATCTCATGGATTTGTGCACGTGTCTCATTCTATACTGCACCTAAGAACATGTACACTGGGGGATCTTAAGGATTTCTTAGCGCGGATTCCTAAGCGGAATTAAGAAACCCACCCCTCTCCCCCCCCCTCCCCCCCAAAGTTTTTTAGCTAAGAAACTTTAAGTACCCGGCTCTTCACTGTTCACGTGACGTGTCGAGCCGGGATTGGTCAATTTATTTTTTATTTTTAAGTTTCAAAAAAAAAAAATTAATATAAAAATTTTAAGAACCCCTCCCACACAAATTCACCAATGTACATGCTCTAAACTACGACTTTCAACACAGTGAATAAATATACACACACATCACGAAAAGAAAAAAACTCGGCTCAAGACTGGTAAAAAGATCTGTCAAAATAAAATAAGTAGTAACTTTCATGACTGCTGACATTTTTTAATGGCGTTGAACAAAAAGCAAAGAGCTATAATGTACAAATATTTTAAAAAAACAAAATGCTTGTGAGCAGTGAGGGATTATTATATTAATAAATTTAAGTTTGTGTTATTTTTTATAGTAATATGCTAAGGTCTTGATCGTATAAATATAGAAGAAAAAAAATTAAATCAAGAAAATAAAAATAGAATAGTGTCCAATACAAAACCACTTGGCCTTTCTCGTTCCTCACTCTTATTTTTTAGAGAGATGAGGCGATTTCCGGTGATCCGGACAAACCTTCGGCGATTTCTTCACTTCTTTTTCCGCCGTCGAGTTTTTTTGATCTGCTCTCTTCTCGCCTCTAAATCTTTCAGAGTTGGAAATCTTTTTTTCGAAGTTTTGTTTGGTTTATCTCGTCGGAACTGATTGTAAGTTATCGGTTTTGTTTTGTTTTTTGGTCTTCCGATTTCATATCGGATGTTGTCTGGGCCTTGTTTAGGTCCCTTCCGATTAACATCAGATTTGGTCCGGTTTTCGCCGGCTCTCCTCCGATCTTCTTTCATGGTCCCTCTTACCGCCGTCAAGTCTGGTTTTCTTCAAGGTTTCTCTCGGATTCTCTCTCCTCTTGGAGTAATATCTCCATTGCTTCTCCCACAGCCTTGGGAATCAATAGGCCGTTCTGCTTAGCAATTGGCCGGCGTGGAGCTTCCTCGGTAGGGCATTTTCCAGTGAGCTTTTGCGGCTGCTTTTCTTTCCTTTGCAGGTCTTTCTCTGGCGGTATCCTTTGGTTGATTGCAAGATCGGCAGCAGGGTTTATCAATTGTGCAGGGATGGATTCGTGGAGGTGATTTCCGATGCTTTTTGTCGTCTAGTTCGTCGACGGCGATTGCATGCCGGTGTGCTCGAATGGAGGCCGCGTGTTTCGCTTGGCGAATGCATGTCGTCATCGCTCTAGGGTCGACACGTAGATCGTCTTCCCTATCCGCTTCCTCGATTTAATGGGCTTTTGGGCCTATTAATTTTTCTGTTTGAACTTTATGTAATGGACCCTGTTGTAATCTTTTGCCCTATAGACTTTTCTAAATGAAAATGTTGGCAAAAAAAAACCACTTAATAAACGACAAAATATTCTTAATAAATAATAATTTATCGTGCAAATGTGTCAAACGTTACTTTTTTAAAAAATTAAAGTTAACTTTTCTGAGGAAAAGCATTTCTCTTAAATTTAAATTGAAAAGTATTTTTAGCTTTATTATTAATAAAATTAGATTAATTATTGTGTTAATCTTAAATTATATTGGTAATTTTATTATGTTTTTATTTTTTAATAAAGATATATATAATTTGGAGAAAAACATAAATATGAAATATTTATAAAAATTTTTAAAATTTTATTTTGGAGATATACATAACCTTAAAAAAAAAAGTAAGATAAAATGATAAATATAAAAATACTATGAAGGTTTTTGATTTTATTTTAGATATTTATATAACTTTTAATAAAAATAAAATAAAAATAAGATGATAAGTATGAAAACATTTATGAATATTTTTAAATATTAATAAATATTGTTTTTGAATTTTATATAGTAAATTTGTATTATTTATATAAATTTTAAATTTATATATATAAATAATAAAATATTTTAAATAAAATATTTACGTATTGATTTTCATACATAAAATCTATAATTACAATTTATTTTATATTATTAATTTTGTTTATAATAAATTATAAAATATTTTATTAAAAATAATAATGTACGTTTCATTATAAATAGTTTTATATAGATTTTTATAATATTATTATTGTTAAATGTATTGATAATTTTTTATTTTTAAAAATAATATTTAATAATATTTATGTTCGCACCAAATACGAGCGAATCATATTAATATATTTATATATTAAAAACAGAAGTATTTTTTGCTGTGATAACTGATAAGTGTTTGGTGTAGGCACTACAAGAAATAGATTATTTATTTTATTTATTAACATCACTTTTTAATTGATGCAAGTTCATTTGCATCACTAATATAAATGACTTTGGAAGTGATAACTCTAATACTTTGTATCATTTAAAACCGATTGATGCAACTATTCTCATCATTTCGTTAAATGACATTAATTTTTATCACTTGATATAAGTGATGTTAAATTTCGCATCAATCGAAATAAATTATATAACATTAGTTTCAGTTCTAACATTTGATTTTAAATATTTATATCATTTATGTTAATTGATATAATAGTTATGTCAATTATAAATAAGTGATACCAAAATCAGTGTCATTTTTAATAAATGATATGATAATTTATGTGCCGTTTATATTAGATTAACCTATTTTTTTCTTTTCCTAAACGTGATTATTTTAATCTAGATTAACCTTATATTCTTTTATAGAATAAATATCTACTAAAATATTTATTTTTGGCAACTTAGACATTTTTAAAATAAAAAAACATTTCTATTGGTTGTCATACATAGATACAAGACATGATATTCCATTATATAGAAAAAGTTTGTGCTCCTTCCTCTTGTTCTTACCGATGTGGGACAAACGTAAATTACTATAGATTTGTATCGTTTTGATTGAATTGATGTTAAGCAATATCAGTAATCATAACTGATGTTAAATCACATATGTTCTGTCATATATTATTGATGCTAGTTTTATATCTTTTAATTAACTGAAACTAATAAAATTGAGCAAATATTTCATTTGGACAATTGATATAAATATAAATATTTGTGTTAGTTCTTAAAAATGATGTAAGTTAATATTGATTTGTATCAGTTTTATTTTAAAGGGCAAATCGCATTAATAGCACAAAAAACATGACTTGTCAAAAATATAACATCAAGGAAGAAAAATCATAAAAATAGCACAAAAACATATTTTGTCATTAAATTAGCCCTAACCCTAAATCTTAAATACTAAACCCTAAACCCTAAATATTAAACTCTAACCTTGAATAATAAACTCTAAACCCTGAATACTAAACCCTGAACCCTAAATAATAAACCCTAAACCCTAAATAATTAACCCTAAACCCTAAATTATATAATGCTATAAAAGTCTTTATATTTAAAATAATGCTAAAAATGTGAATTATTTTCCTTGGTGCTATATTTATGATAAGGTATGTTTTTTGTGCTATTTTATGACTTTCTCAATTTTAAATGATGTTAATTATTTTAATATACTATCAATTATTGTAACTGATTTAAAATCACATGTTTAATGTCATTTTTCAATAAATGATTTTAACTATTAACAATTATTTTTTTGACATTTTATAAATAATGTTGTAGACCATGTTTGTTGCAGTGAGGCGAAAAAAACTATTCTTAACGTTTCTAAATTTCGGTTGCATGCCATATAATGATGCAATAGTATAAGAAAATATAAAAAATCACGAATAATGAATCTAATAAAGTCAAAATGTTTTTATAGGAATCGATAGTAGAGGTAAACACGTACTGGAATCTTTGAAACTTGAATTTAGTTTTGACCATCCGCACTAGTCGGGATCCATCTAAGGTGGGGGCCCGGATACCTGGTTAAAAAAAAAATCATTCAAAAAAAAAAAAAAAAAAAAAGAAACTTGAATTTAGTTAGAGAAAATAGTTTTATTTATTAGTTAATCAAATACTTATTATTTGTTTCGGTTTAGTGATTATATTTTAATTTAAAATCTTTTTCAACCTATTCAAATAATGTTACTGGAGTTTCCTTTTTTCTCGTCACCAACCACAGAGAATCAAATTACCAAACTTCAAAGAATATGCTATTACACACACACACACAAAATACACGAAAATAATCAGATTCAGACCGAGCTTATGAAAAACCAATGATTGTACCATTTATATAAAAATTCTGAATCCATGAACAAAAAATAAACTAAAAAAACAATATTTTCCAACGATTTTGAAATCTGTGAAAGGAAAGTTTTTTTACAGTAACTTACCTGAATCAGTGATATCACTACTGAGAGTATCGTCTTCCACGTCTTCTACATCTCCGTTTACCTCATTTTCAGTTGATTTCTTCATCTCCTTCTCTTTCTCCTCCTCCGCCTCTGTTTTCATTTCTTTCAGATTCTTAGCCGTCACTTTCTGAAGCTCGATCGCGACTTCAGCGATGGAATGGTACTTCTGCATCTGAAGAACAGGGATCCAGTTGAGACGCCGACGATGGATCGCAGCGAAAACAGCATCGTATCCCGATTCAGGAACCGCCTCGTCTCCTACTTCTCCAGTTAACTGGAGATGCGAGCACATTGCGTCGATTATAGCGTTGGCCGCCGCGAATTCACCTCTGAACCACGAGATTAACTCATCTTTCCCTAATCCCTCAAAAACCACAGCTCCCGAAGGAACCGCCTTCGCCGGCGTCGCAAAGGATGGTGAAAAAGCAGAAACTGATCGATCTGTCTGGCATGCTGGCGTTGCCGCAATTGTCATGAGCCCCAAAAATCCGGCGAAGTAGTTTAATTTTTCTTTGACTTATTCTCTCTCTCACTCACTCGGCAGCGAAAATACAAGAAACAAAATGGGTGAGAAATGTGGGCTGGGTTAGGGTCAGTCGGTCAGATCGGGTTACTGCAAATGCGGTAGAATGAGAAGGTTTTTGAGATTGATTCGTTCTAATATATAACGGAGGAGACGAATGTAAGATCTCAACTCGGTCTATCTAAAGATAGAAAGAGTTTTAGGGTTTGTAAATTAGGGATTCTAAAAGAAGGATTTAAGAACGCGGTGAGATTTGGGAATTTAGGGTTTAAAGCCGGCGTTTCCGAGGTGGAAGCCGGTAAAGAATGTTATGAAAGTCGCCGGAGAGATTTTAGGCCAAATATCGCTCTAAAGTCTCTCAAGCCGAAAATATTAAGAAAAGCGTGTCTATTGAATGAATATCGAGTTCCCTTATATAGGGTTACAAGTCGGTTTACATGAATAAGGAAAATAAGAGATATCTACAAATATTTCCTAATATCCGGATTCTACTGAGATATGGAATATTTCCATATTATTGATGTCGGCGAGCCGCCTTGGTCTTCTTGATCGAACACCTTCCAAAACCCTAATGTAAACCGGTTGCTCCAAGTCCAGTTTAACCTAAGTTTTACCGTCTTGGGCCTTTTACCGACTTTCCATTGCTGGGCCGACCTATACTCATGAATAGGCCTTTTTAGGAAAGTGCTAATCTTGACTCCAACAATAAGCCCCCCCCCCAGTGTGGCGATTTATCTTTAAGTCGGCAATACGAAAACAGCCCATGGTTTGAGAAATGATTTTGTCGGCCCATATTCTTGCAATGGCAAGCCCTTTCTCCGGCCCAGAACGAAAATAAGCGAACCGGATCATGGATAAAAATCGATTCGGTTCAATCTAGAACCATATCAATTTTGACCTAAACCGGCTGAGGGGCGTGGGAATCAAAGCGCCGCCTAGGTCATAATTGCTATAGGCGCAGGAAACGAGGCAACGCTTCGATACCTTCATCTCTGCCTATATATTCCCATTTCATTCCTCATTTCTTCATTTCTGCTCTCGCGAAGAAGATTTAAGGTAATTTCTCGCTCTCCACCGGTTTTTGTTTTCCGATTAACTTTCCGGCGTCGTCCAGTCGTTGGTTCTTAGGACTAGATTCGTTTTGTCCTTTCCGTTAAAATATGTCGCTGGTCCGTTGCTCTGGAAACAAAGATAAGGAAGTCGTCTCCGTGACTTCTGGTTCATCAAGTCATCACGATACTCCATCCAGCTCGTCGTCTGCGACCACATCTTCCGACTTGAGAGATCATCCCGGCTATCGTGCAGCTGAGGAGTTCATCTATCGCCGAGAACTTTCTCGCGAAATTAATGCTGTAGAGAAATCGGGTCCAGATGAAATTCAAATTCCGCAGCTCCGAGACTCGGATCCTGAGAGTTGTAGTGAGGAAGTCGACATCGAGAAGGTTGATCCTGTTGTCGTTGGTAGTACTGTCGCTTCCTCCAAGATGTTTGACAATGTATTCGAAACTTGGTCTGATATGGAGTCGGTCACTTCTACGCTTCGAGGATGTGGAGCAGATCCGAGAGTCAAATTCCTCATCCCCTGTACGCTCGAGCGTCCATGGAATCCTCCGCCGGGTTACATGACGTTGTACGAATCTTACTTTAATAATAGTCACACCGGAGGTTCTCGACTCTGGCTGCCCCTACCCGATTTGTTGGTTGCTTACTGTCATCGTCGTGAGATCGCGATATCCCAACTGTCGGCTGTCGCGGTCCGGCACATGGTTAGTCTTCTTGTGCTCGGCGCTGAAGCCGATGTAACAATCACTGCTAGCTTTTTTGAGGAAGCGACTTCGATCAATCCCATGTCGGCCACTAGTCCGGGTTGTTTTGCGGTTAAAATGAAGAGTGGCAATCGCGTGGTGATGAACGCTCCGACTAAAATCAACAACTGGCAGAGACATTATTTCTATGTCGAGATGTCTCCCCTGGTTATCTCCGACGAACATAGAGAATTAATCCGGACGTCATGGAATACCAACATTGGTAGATGTCGTTCTTGTTTTTGCCGATATTGAAGTGGATGATTTACTCAATTCCGTTATATTTTTGCAGTATACCATCCGTTTTTCAAGCCATATCCGGATCACTTCTTCCCAATCCTTCAGAAGATCCAAGCTCTCGGTCTTCGCAAGTGGTCGGACCTCACCCGTGATCGCATTGGCAAGTGTCTTCCGCGGATTTCCAAAGGTGACTTTTTCTGGATGAAATAACTCGCACAAGTCGATACTTTTCTTATACTAACTTTCATGTTTCCTTCCTTTTTAGTTAAGTGGGATACTAAAACGAAAGTCGCTCCAGAACAGTTAGTCAAGCCAAGGAGAATGGGTAAAGTTAAAAGAATCGATTCTGTGGACTACTCCAAGGAGATTTCCTCCAAACCGTCATCTTCCTCTAAGTCGTCCAACAAGAAGGATAAACTTCTTTCTTCTCAAGGCGGCAATCATCCCGCTGCTGGTATGACGTCGACTGCCCCAGTGGCGGATTGTTCTAATCTCCCTCCCAAGGTCCCTACGAAGAAAAGGCCTGCAGAGGATAAGCCGGCTCAGGAGAGATCGGCAAAGAAAACATCCCAGACGAACAAGCCGGCTGAGGATGCTCCTGCTGTGGCAACGGCTTCTGGTGAGCCTATCAAGCAAAAGGACCCATGGAAGCGTTTCTATAAATTTAAGGGAACCATCTCCGATTCGTCCGGCCGCTCCAAACCTTTTGAATCCAACAAGGAGCTCGTCCTGGCGCGACCGAGGCGCGAAGTGAAGGAAGGGGAAGTCCGCCCTTCTATTCACAATTTCGCTTACCAGTACGAGAGCGAGATCCCTTTCATTAATAATCCCCGGGCCTGCTTCGACATGCTGACGTGCGTGAGAGGGAATGAATCTGATTGGCCGGTCTTGGAGGAGCTGCCTCAATCGGATGCCATTGTTCGGTTGAAACATGCCGAAGCTACAGTAAGTCCCATACTCCTTTTCTATATTGATTGTCGCGTTTGCTTGCTAAGATGACACACATTTTTTTGTTGTTGTCAGATGATTGCGGCTTCCAACCGCGTGGCCTTGGAGAGTTCCTGGGCTCAAAAGAAGATGGCTGATGCGGTCACAAAGCGGGATGATCTCCTCAAGAAGATCAAAGAGGAGAAGAAGACGCTGCAGGAGAACAACCTCGTTCTTGAAGGTAAACTTAAGCAGGCCGAAGAGAAATCTAAAGCCGACTTTCTCAAGTTCGAATCGGACCAACAGAAACTGCAGAAATCCTGCCTCGACTTGGTTTGTAAAGAGAGGGAGAGGGTAGAAGCCGCCGTCCGGACGAAGGCGCAGACCCATTTTGACCTCATCCAGCGTTTTATTAAGGATCAAGAAGACGCTGTCGCCATTCAAGTTAAACAGGCTCAGATTTCTGGTCTCAAAAAATGCCTGATAAAACTTAGTGAACAAGGTGTGCAGATTCCTCAGTCCGTCTTAGATCAGGTTGCCGCGGACGAGATTGCAGCTGACGCGGAATTGGACGAAATGAATGTCGTGACTAAGGAGGAGCTCACGTTCGTCCTTTCTCCAGTCAGCCATCCCCTTCTCAACCGTTCTCGAGACTCGCCTCCTCCCGTTCCATCGAACGTTGATCAGTTTGGGACGAATCGCGGGATAATTCCGGAGGCGGTTCCAGCTGATCTCATCAAGTCCGTCCGTTCAGAGGTTGCATCCTTGGAAGGTGCTTTTAACGAGAAGGACCAGATCGTCGAGAAGGGTAGATCTGGAGAGGTTGATGAAGCTGGGGGGTCGCTGGCTGGCTGAGTCTCTTTTATTTGTAAAAATTTTCTCTAAGTTTATTTCGGTGTTGTAAACCTACTTTGTTTAAATTAATTTACCTTTTTAAGTTTTGTTTCGAGCCTCTGATAGTGATTTGAATCAATCTATCCTTCAAAGCTTTCTTGTCAAGACTTAAAATTGGTAAAATATTTAACCAAGTCGGGCTATTGTATTGAAAGTGTTCTGACAAATCTAAACATATAGCGACTTGTAAATTAAGCCGGACCACTGTATTAAGATTGTTCTGACAAATTTCAAACAGATAGTGACTTATCGATTTATGTGACCAAGTCGTACTACAGTATTAAAACTTGTAGTGACTTTCGTCACTAAGTCGGCTATTGTTCAAAATTATTCTGGATAATTTTTGAACAAGTGGTGGCCTTTAGAATAAGGTGGTTTGCGAGACTAGTGCTCGGCTTTTATTCTTAGGGCGGGAGAATGTGCGATGCTGTGCTCGACTTATTTGTTATCACCCACCGCAAAGAATTTGCGGGACGGATCCCGGCTTTTCCTTACCACGATGTGCACCTCGTGCGCAAGGAAGACCACGCCCCTGGCCAGGAGGCATGATGCTAATGATGCGAGTCTTTTGCTCGTCGGTACTCGGCTTTTTTGCGAGTTGATACTCGACTTTTTGCGAGTTGATACTCGGCTTTTTGCGAGTTGATACTCGGCTTTTTGCGAGTTGATACTCGGCTTTTTGCGAGTTGATACTCGGCTTTTTGCGAGTTGATACTCGGCTTTTTGCGAGTTGATACTCGGCTTTTTGCGAGTTGATACTCGGCTTTTTGCGAGTTGATACTCGGCTTTTTTAGTATATTATCAAATATTTGAATGCTAAAGAAAGATTTTACCTGATTTTTGGCTTTGCTTGTCTTCCAAGACGGTAAATTATCTGAAAAATAAGGATTTTATTAGATTTGTGACTGTGCCGGTAAAGGCTGCCTACGTATCTCCCGAGGAAGAATCAAGTCACTCGTAGTTCATAGTACATAATCTTTTTTTTTTTTTTTTTTTTTTTTTGGCGACTCGCCGTCTTTAGTGGTACTCCTTCAGGCTTGCCGAGTTCCAGGATCGAGGTAAAGCCTGGCCTTTTGTTGACTCAAGCTCGTAGACTCCTGGTTTGACGACTTTGGTGACTTTGTAGGGTCCTTCCCATTTTGCCCCAAGTTTTCCTGCTCTCCACTCCTTGGTGTTTTCGTACACTTTACGGAGGACGAAGTCACCGACTTGAAAATGGCGTTCCTTGACTTTCTGGTTGTAGTACCGAGCTGCGAGCTGTTGGTAGTTCTGAATCCTGAGTAGGGCTCGATCCCGTTCTTCCTCTAAGGTGTCGAGAGCCTGGATTAGCATTTTTTCATTGATTTCGGTATGGTGCGGCATGAGAGAGCGGCGGAGAGTGTAAATGTTAGCCTCTGCCGGTACCATTGCTTCCACGCCAAAGGCTAAGGAAAATGGGGTGGCTCCTGTTGCACTGCGGGGTGTCGTTCTATGCGACCAGAGGACTCCGTCTAACTCATCTGCCCAAACCCCTTTTTTGTTTTCGAGGCGTTTTTTGATGCCGGCAATGATGGTTTTATTTGTGGCTTCGGCTTGGCCATTCCCCTGAGGATACCTTGGTGTCGACTTGCTAAGGCGTATATCCCACTTCTTGCAGAATCCTTCGAATACTTTCGAGATGAACTGTGAGCCGTTATCTGTGACGATCTCATAAGGTAGCCCAAAACGACATATTATATATTTCCAGACGAAATTTTGAACCTCGACATCGTGGATGGCGACGTAAGCCTTGGCCTCTACCCACTTTGTGAAGTAGTCGGTCATAATGAGCAGAAAACGTCTTTGATTGGATAACGGTAATGGTCCAACGATATCCATTGCCCATCTCATGAATGGGTAAGCCGCAGTTGACGTTGTGAGCAGCTCTGTAGGTCGATGTATGAATGGCGCATGTCGCTGACACTTTTCACACTTGTTAGAATAGGTCTCGCAGTCGGTTATCATAGTCGGCCAATAGTGACCATTCAACTTGATTTTGAGGGCGAGAGATCTGCCCCCGGAGTGGTTTCCGCATGCTCCAGAGTGCGTTTCTTCGAGAACCCGACTTACTTCGTCTCCGTTTATGCATCTGAGGAGGATCTTGTTAGCTGAGTATTTGTAGAGGATACCTTCATGCATAGTGTACCGCGCGCTTTTGACTTTAAGTCGTCGTGCTTCCCATTTATCTTCTGGGAGCTTCCCTTCCGTCAGGTATGCTCTTATCGGAAGTCGCCAGTCTTTGTTGTCGTCGGTTAGAACAGCGATGAGGTCTACGCCCTTTGCTTGAATATTGCAGCACATGTCGTTTTTATCACTCAGGATTATTTCTTCATTTTCTTCCTGAGTGCTTTCTGTTGGAATTGTGTCCAGTAATCTCGGTACTGTCTCTAGAAAGTAAGAGTATGTCAGTGATCAGACATAAGTCATATAATATTGGGGGTCATGATGGCTTGCTAGAGTCCGCTCATGATCTATAAGTCTTGGACTTATTGCTTTTATTATATGATCCCATATGGGTCACACGCCTAAGCTAACAGGAAAACGTGTAGGAACGGTTTAGCAGAAGTATGGTAAAAGTGCTAGGCATTTACTGTACTTAGAGAGAATAAAACGGTTTAGGTACTGTGTATCGATCGATGCACAAGGTGCATCGATCGATGCAGTGCCTGCACGCCGTCGAGTTAATTGGTGTTTGGGCCAAATGGCCCAAACGGAACAGGACGAGTTTTGTGTCATAAAACTCGAGTTTCAGACTGATTAACCCTAACACTTGAGCCGTAAACTCTCTCTCTCTGCGCCTCTCTCCTCGTGGTCTAGCAGCCATTCCTGTGATCGCGTGTGTGAACCTTTGGAGGATTCATCCCTCGGTGCATCTATCTGATCTCTGACCTGTTCTATTCCTTCCGCTGCAACAAACAGGTAAAAGGTGAGATCATCTAATGTTTCTATTCAAGAGAACCTAGATCTGTATGTTTAGGTTGAGATGAATCTGTGAATTACATCAGGATCAACCTAACGAATTCCTACAGTGGTATCAGAGCCATTGGTTCTTAGGATTTCTTGTTTTAGATTCATGTTTAGGTTGTTTATTCTGTTTAGAAGTGTTTTGAATCCATTACTGATAAGAAAAACACTTAAGAAACTGAATTGAATCCTGAACAAACGTTTGAAAATCGCAAACCAAGCTATATGACTTGGATTGCGTCGACTGATGGCTGTTGATGCATCGATCGATCATGGATCGATCGGATGATCACGGCTGATCCGATGATCGCGTCTTGATCGTGCAAGGATGGATCGCAACGATCGCTCCGTCCCGTCCCGTGAAGCAGCAACGATCGTTCGCGTGCTGGCTTGCGGCTAGGTCACGGCCATGAATGGTCCGTGACCAATTTCGGTTCGGTTAATGGTTCGGTTTAAAACTTGATTAAAATCAACGTCACGGTTTAATAAACAGATTTTAATAATTTTATTAAATCTGGTTAAACCGGGATAAGAAATCCAATGTCGAAAGAAATATTGGATTTAGTGCCTAAACCAGGAATTTCTAATTTGATTTGGTTGGACCAAATAAATTGAGAAATTCCGGTTTAGTAAATAACCGGTTGACAATTGTGGTCATCGTAGTAATTGAAACTTGGTTAGACCAGTTTTAATGAACCAGACCGGTTATGTCAAATAATTGGACAATTGGGTCATGTCTTGGACATGGACCAATTCTTGGGCCTCGGGCCAAGAAGTTAAAACAATTGGGCCAATTATTTGAGTCTTTCTTCAGATCAATTTAAAATTTATTTTATAAAATTATAAAGTCGATTTTAAATTAAAGTTTCCGAGATTTTGAAATTAGAAAGTTTCTTATTTTCTAGATTTGCATGATTCGGATTTTAAGAAATTTCTAAAGTTAGAAAGTTTCCGTTTTTAGAAAGTTTCCAAATTTTAGAAAGTTTCCTAAAATAGTAGGTTTCCTAAAATAGAAAGTTTCCCGAAATAGTAATCTTCTATTTTGGGAATGATTTTAAATAAACCTACAAACCTCAAATAATATCAAGCGTTGGATGTCTTGTCCAGGCTATGTCAGCTGTCAAAGCCCATTCAATTGCATTCATGGCCTTACAGTGTGAGGATGTCTGCTTTTGCGTGGGTAAGACAGTTTGTGATTCATAAATGTCATTGGGAGTCCCAGACATTAATGATTACATGACTGTATAGTCTGGTTTTCTTGACTAGGCCATCGGGAGTCCCGGGCCTTGAGACATCAGAGTGGATTGGGCCTCGGGCCCAGATTCACAACCAAGAATTATATCACGGATATAATTAGCCGATATAGGGCTTACCGATATAAGCTAAGGTTGGGTGACGGCCAGTGGCCCACTTTGATCTTAGTTATATGTGGATCTTGGAATCATTATATTCTATTGAGGGTAACTTAGGTTATTGAATATAATGCGTGATTAATCATATTAATTTTAATACGAGATTAATCATATTGAACATATTAACTAAAATCCTTTTATCTTAAATTTCAGTTATGACTAGCACAAACAATCAAAACACTTTCTCGATCCGGTCTGTTCTTGAGAAGGACAAACTGAACGGATCAAATTTCTTGACTTGGTCGCGGAACCTGAGGCTAGTCCTCAGGCAGGAGAGAAAGGACTATGTTCTTGAGAGAGCTCTCCCCGTGAGGATCGGGTCCAATGCCTCCCATGCAGTGTATAATGCTTGGAATAAGCATTATAATGATGCGGTAGATGTGCGTGGTCTGATATTGGCTACTATGGACTCAGACTTGCGGGAGCAATATGAGAACATGGAGTCGCCAATAGAGATGATCAGCAGCCTGAAATTGAAATTTCAGGAGCAGATACGAGTGGAGAGATACCAGTTGGTTAAGTCTCTCACTAGCTGCAAGCTACCAGATGATCATCCAGTAAGTCCTCATATCAGTAAAATGATAGGTTATATAGATAACCTGAGGAAACTGGATTATCCAGTTAGCCAAGAGTTGGCAACTGAGATCATTCTGCAGTCACTGCCGTCAAGCTATGATAAGTTCAGAAGGAACTATATCAAGAAAGGCTTAACGAAGACGCTGACTGAACTGCATGATATGCTCAAGACAGTTGAGCCAAACGTGAAGAGTACCCTGTACAATCTCATGAATGAGAAGGGTAGGCTTACTGCTGACAAGGGTGAAGACAAAGTTGTCCAGATTTTGAATCATGGCAAGCGTGTGTCTTCTGAGCCCGAGTCAGATACCTCTTGCGTTGGTAAGTGCTGCTACTGTAAGGAGACAGGGCATTGGAAGAGAAATTGCATTAAATTCATGGAAGATGATGAGGAGTTAAAGTCGATGTATGAGACTACTTCCTCAGGTATTCGTGTTATTACTTCAAGTTCTACCTTAAAGGTATTGAATAATGGTTGTGGCACTGATATTTGTGATAATATGCAGAGCCTAAGCAACAGTAGAACGTTGAAGGAAGGGCAAGTGAAACTACATGTCTGGAAGGAGCTTGGGATGCTGCCTCAGCCGTAGGGTTTTTCACTTATAGATCCCTTTGAGGCTTGGTTTTGTATTAAGTAATTGCTACAATGTACCTGCTTTAAGCAGAGTTGTCTTTCATTTTCTTGTAAGAATTTGAATGTTTTTCATTTTGATAAAAGACAAGTTTTGTTCTTTTGATCTTAATGAAATATTAATTGTAGCACCCTATTCATGGAATGGGTTTTATATCTTAAACCAAAGAGTGCCTAAATGCAACATAAATACCGAATTGGTTTAAATCTGATGAATTAAACCTGATTTTTCTTGGCAAAAAGTCTTGGTCACATAGAGTAAGTCGGATTCAGAAATCCCATAGTCATGGACTGTTGGGCTCATTTGATAAAATATCTTATGAGACTTGAATTCTGTTTACTAGACCAAAAAGTAAAGGGCCTATCTTAGCCGAGCTAGAGAAAAGCCCAAAGGCTTATTGGACCTGGAACATACTCATGTATGTGGCCCAATGAGCAGTAATGCCAGAGAAAATTTCCTGTACTTCATTGTCTCTACTGATTACTTCAGTGAGTGTGACTGTGTTCATTTGATGAGACACAAGTCAGAATTCTTTGACATGGTCGAAAGAGTTCCAGAATGAAGTATAGGATCTGAATGACAAAAGTATTAAGACTCTGGATTAAATCACGAGTGAGAATACTTAAGTCATTGATTGTGTGATCATCTTAATGAGTGTGAAATCGTTTCACAACTCATTTCTCCTGAAAACCTGAAGGTGTTTCTGTGAGAAAGAATCAGATCTTATAAGAAATGATTAAAGATGAATCACACGAATCTTCCATGATATTTTAAGAATAACGCTCTAGAAATATCTAAGTTTACGCTAAAATAGTTCCACAAATATCAGTTGAAAGACACCACGTTAATGTGGATTGGAATCGATCCAAATTTGTCTTTACTGAGTATTTGTAGTTGTGCTACTTCGCTGGTTGTCCTAGAGAAACTAAGGCTTGTTACTTTTACGTCCAATCTGTTTTCTAAGAAGGGAAGTTATTTTCCAAGAAGAACAGTGGGAGTAAAAGTATAACTCGAAGTTTTCTCAGGGAAACCAAGGCTCGGTACTTTTACGACCATTCTGTTTTCTAAGAAGGGAAGTTACTTTCCAAGAAGAACAGTGGGAGTAAAAGTACAACTCGAAGAAATTCGAGAAATACAGGAGGCTGCTTAACCTATTGAGGGAGAGCAGCGGAAGGATTTACAGATTTCTGTAGAATCTACACCTGTGGAGCCTGAAGTTCGCAGATATGAAAGAATCAGTCACTAATCCGAGAGTGAATTCTCGTCATTAGTTTAGCCTGATGATCATTGAATGTTCGCATGATCTGATGATCATTGAAAGCGACAAATCTGCGAAATCCTAGTAAGCGAAAGTGAGCCCAGACTCCGAAGAATTACATTTTGTGTAAGTTGGCTTCATCGATCCATTCATGGATGGAAGCAAACATATCGGAGTTGGAATCTTCGTTCTGTTGAAGTAGTCAAGGTTTTGACTTGAACAGGAACGAAGCGGAACTGTGTGTTTACTAATAGATTAGTGGGAGCGATATTGCATTTCTCATAGTGTATGTCGATGACATACTGATTCTCGGATATAACGTCCCAACGCTGTAGTCGGTAAAGGACTAGCTTGGGAGTTGGTTTAATGAATGACATGGGTAAAGCCACGTAGTTCTTGGATTTTGGATCCAGAGATAGAGATCCAAAAGAGCTGGTAGGATAAAGTCAGGATTCTTAAATTGACAAAGTCCTACACGTTTTGAGCAATCCAAGAAGGGTTTTATGCCAATGTCACATGGCATTAAGTTAAGCAAGATACAGTATCCTACGATAACTGCTGAGCTTAAATGCATGGATGAGATTCCATATGCGTCGGCAATTGGATCTATCATGTATGCCATGAAACGTACTTGTTTGATGTTGCTTTAATGTTAAGCAAGACAAGTAAAGACCAGTCAAATCCAGCAAAGAATCACTGGATTGCCGTAAAGAATATCCTAAAGTATTTTAGGAATACTAAGGATAAATTCTAGAGTTACGGAGAAAGTGAGGTGCTACGAGTCGGTAGAGTTTGAAAGGCAAGTTTCCAATAGACAAAGATGATTTCCGATCACAGTCCGGTTATATCTTGTGTCTATCTGGCGGTGCAAGGCACTGTTGCTGACTCAATGACTTAAGCTGAATATTTCGCAACTTGGGAAGTGGCGAAAGAGGTTGTTTGGAAAGAAGAGTTCGTCACTGAACTTGATGTGATTTCCAGCATAGATGAGACTAGCTGCACATCAGAGGTCCAAACACCTTGAGGATAGGTATAACCTATTCCGTAAGATAAATGACAGAGAAGTTAAGTAGATCAGCAAGTTTCAACGAATGAGAACGTTGCTAATCTATTAACGAAGCCACTCCTTAGGCCTAAGCACGAGTCGCGGACTGTTGCTGTAGGATAAGTGAAATTAAGATGTAGTCTTAATTTCAGTGGGAGTTATTAAAGGGCTTTATTTAGTTATTGGATATGTTCTTGAAATAACATTTAAGATGTTTAATGAAATTATTATTTCAAGATTATTTTAACTGTGATGAAATAATCGTTCCAAAGTGATACAAACCATTTTATAGGTCATCGAAGTAAATGACTTGATCTGGAGTCATCGAAGTCATTTAGCTTGATCATGAGACCCTATATTTGATAAATGTTTTATATCATCCTGTCCCTAGTCGAAGGTTGTTGAAATTGGAACACCAACAACCGTGTGAGACTGGATTGGTACGTGACTTATGACAAAGTCTCAATGTGTCATAGATGCGTGGCATCAAAGTCAGTACATAGGTGTATGTTTGGGAACATACGACCGGACAAGACCCGCTTATAAGAACTCTTCAGGATATTTATATCTGTGTCATAAGAGATTCTTACTACGACTATAGAGTATAGTCCTTAGACCTGAGTTCGCATGCATGTGACTGCACATGGACTAATGCACTTTGATCATTGTCTAACGCTATCGTTCTGCGATAGTTATAAGGACCTTGTTTGGGTACATTATGAAATGAGTAGTTTACAGTGATGGAACAAGACGGAATTTGTCCCTCCAATATAAATGGAGTGAATATCTCTAGGCCAATCGGAGATTTGAATACTGGAAAATGCATGGCCATGCTCAAACGGACTTTCCCGAGTCGTTTGGATTGTCAGTATCAAATCAGAGTCCGATGAACAAGATTAGGCTTTATAAGGATGACACTAATCTTGCCTTATGACTAATCGAGATATTGAGACAAAAGGATTATGAATACAGAGATTCCAGTACAAGTGGGAGATTGTTGGAATTGTGTCCAGTAATCTCGGTACTGTCTCTAGAAAGTAAGAGTATGTCAGTGATCAGACATAAGTCATATAATATTGGGGGTCATGATGGCTTGCTAGAGTCCGCTCATGATCTATAAGTCTTGGACTTATTGCTTTTATTATATGATCCCATATGGGTCACACGCCTAAGCTAACAGGAAAACGTGTAGGAACGGTTTAGCAGAAGTATGGTAAAAGTGCTAGGCATTTACTGTACTTAGAGAGAATAAAACGGTTTAGGTACTGTGTATCGATCGATGCACAAGGTGCATCGATCGATGCAGTGCATGCACGCCGTCGAGTTAATTGGTGTTTGGGCCAAATGGCCCAAACGGAACAGGACGAGTTTTGTGTCATAAAACTCGAGTTTCAGACTGATTAACCCTAACACTTGAGCCGTAAACTCTCTCTCTCTGCGCCTCTCTCCTCGTGGTCTAGCAGCCATTCCTGTGATCGCGTGTGTGAACCTTTGGAGGATTCATCCCTCGGTGCATCTATCTGATCTCTGACCTGTTCTATTCCTTCCGCTGCAACAAACAGGTAAAAGGTGAGATCATCTAATGTTTCTATTCAAGAGAACCTAGATCTGTATGTTTAGGTTGAGATGAATCTGTGAATTACATCAGGATCAACCTAACGAATTCCTACACTTTCGGGGGGCGGGATGCTTGGCTCGTGGATCGTCTCTACCGGGATCTGTCGACAGAGATTGGGATTAGATGCCAGCGATGCAAGTGCATCTGCCGGGGCATTCTCCTTTCTTGGTATCTGGACAATGTCGAAAAATTCGAAAGAACTGGTGAGTTCCAACGCCGTCTTTCGATAAGCCTCCATTCGTTCATTTTTAGCTTCGTAGTCGCCGTTGATCTGGTTGGCTACAAGCATGGAATCACAGTGGGCCAAGAGATGTCGTACTCCGATTTCTCTGGCTAGTCTGAGACCGGCTAACAAAGCTTCGTACTCGGCTGTGTTGTTAGAAGCCGTGAAACCTAGTTTGAATGACTGTTCTAATACCTCGCCGGTTGGTGATATGAGACGTATCCCTATCCCGGCTCCTTTTTTAGATGAAGCCCCGTCTACGAACAGTTTCCAATTTTTGTCTTCTGTCTCGGTACCGACATCCAATTCAGGTGATAATTCGACAAGGAAATCAGCTATTACCTGCGACTTGGCGGTTGTCCTGTTCCTGTACTCGATGTCGTACTCACTTAACTCTATTGCCCACTTGGCTAGACGACCGGACTGTCCCGGGCTATGAAGTATCGTTCGAAGAGGTTGACTGCTTAATACAGCAATCGGATGTGACTGAAAATAAGGTCGCAGCTTCCGTGCCGAGATGACGATTGCGAAAGCCAGTTTTTCCATTGCAGGATACCTGGTTTCGGCTCCGTTCATTGTTTTGCTGACGTAGAAGATCGGCTTCTGCTCTCCTCGGTCTTCCCGTACTAGCACGCCACTCACTGCTGTTGTTGAAACGGCGATATAAAGCAGTAATGTCTCACCATTTTCGGGTTTAGACAGTATCGGTGGGTTCGACAAGTAGTCCTTGAGTTGGATGAAGGCTTCTTGACACTTCTCGTCCCACACGAATCTTTTGTTCCCTCGTAGGAGCTCGTAAAAAGGCAGACATTTGTCTGTTGACCGAGATATAAACCTGTTCAAGGCGGCTATGCGGCCAGTGAGGCGTTGTACTTCTCGAGTGTTTTTGGGAGATGGTAAGTCGATTATGGCTGTGATCTGTTTTGGATTAGCTTCTATTCCTCTCTGAGTTACCATGTATCCTAGGAATTCTCCCGATGTCACCCCAAATGTACACTTGGTTGGATTAAGTTTCATGCCGTATCGGTTAAGGACGTTGAAACATTCCTTTAGATGACCGACATGCTGAGAGGCAATCAGAGACTTAACTAGCATGTCGTCGATATAAACTTCCATTGTTGCGCCAAGTTGTCCTGCAAACATCCGGTTTACCAGCCGTTGGTAGGTGGCGCCGGCGTTTTTGAGGCCGAAAGGCATGACTTTGTAGCAATACGTGCCTCGTTCAGTGATGAAGGCCGTCTTTTCTCTGTCGTCTGGGTTCATGAGGATTTGGTTATATCCTGAGAACGCATCCATGAATGATAGCAGTTCGTTCCCGGCCGTCGCCTCAACAAGTCGGTCGATGTGCGGCAGCGGGAAACTATCCTTGGGGCAAGCTTTGTTGAGATCCGTGAAGTCGACACATACTCTCCACTTCCCGTTTTTCTTCTTCACGACCACTGGATTGGCCAGCCAGTCAGGATATTTGACTTCTTGGATTGAACCGGCTTCGAGTAGCTTCTCTACTTCGTCGTTGACTGCTTTAGCTCTTTCTGGGCCGAGTTTTCGCCTCTTTTGCTTGACTGGCTTGTAAGTCGGATCGACATTCAACTCGTGAGTTGTAATGGTTGGGTTGATACCCTTCATATCCTTCATCGTCCACGCAAACGTTGTAACGTTTTGCTGTAGGAAGGTGATCAGTTCCTCCTTGATGTCGTCCGGTAATCCTGCACCAATGCCCACACACTTGCTTGCATCTGATTCGTCAATGATGACTTGCTGGATTATTCTTTCTCTGGTCCTTTTCTTCCGTGTTCTGTGTTGATCATGCAGGAAGGCACCCTGATCTTGTGTTCTCTTGCGAAACACGACCGACTTGCACTCTGGCATCCTTTGACTGTCTGGATTCCTTTAGGTGTCGGGAATTTCAGACATTGATGGTATGTCGAAGACACCGCCTTCATGCTATATAGCCATGGAGTTCCAAGGATCACGTTATAGATGGTTGGCTTGTCAATGACGTGAAACCTCACCAATCTGTTAACTCCTCCTGCGAAGACAGGCAACTTGATCGTTCCAATTGTGTACGTCGTCTCACTCGTGAATCCGGTGAGCGGCTTGGCCTTCTGCTTGATATCCTCCTCCTTAATGTCCATCTTCTTGAGTGTATCTAAGAAAATTAAGTCTATTGAACTCCCGGTGTCCACCAGTATTCGAGATACTTGGCAACTTCCGATCAGAAGCTCGACCACCAGAGGGTCGTTATGGGGATAATGAGTTCCATAGAGGTCCTGGTCGGTAAAGATGACGGGCGGATCGTCTGATAGGATTGGTTGAGGCGCTTTTTGCGCGGCCAATGCTAAGCGTTCATAGACCTTGATTGACCTGACCGAGTCGTTTACGGAGATTAGACCGCCCATGATCATGTTGATTCTTCGGATGGTTTTGGGGGTTTCTTCTTCGTCGTCCTCCCCTTCTGCTTCATGGTTACGTTTCAAAGCTATGCTTTTGATACGCCGTGGCGGTTTATCTTGCTTGGGAGCCTGCTCGTCGGCTTTGTCTTCCTTCTGTCCCGATTCTTCCTTCTTCAACCTTTCGATGGCCGCCTTGATTTCTTCATTGGAAAGTCGGGAGTAGAGTGCGTTTCTGAGATTCCGACATTCAGCCGTGTCGTGCGACGTAGCTTGGTGGTATTCACAGTACTTGTCTCCCGTAGCGGAGGCTGCTTGCGCCTTCTTTGCCTCCTTCCCTATTTTATTCCACGGCTTTGATGACCGGGATTTGTCGGTGCCGTCCACAACCATTGTTTTGGCGCTTTTACCGTCGTAATGCTGCCTGGGTTCTCTTTCTTCCTTCTTATCTGCCTGTTTGCCGGGACCGAACATCTTTGCCAACGCGACCTTCTTCTCCTCTAATTCCACGAATTTGTTTGCCCGATGAAGTGCGTCCTCGATGGTTAGTGGCGGGTTGATGACTAAATCTTGGTAAAGTGGTGATTCGTGCCAGACGGCGTTTGTCAGGGCTGCGATAGTGAACTTATCCGGTGCCTCAGCTCGTGTCATCACCGCTCTGAACCTTTCTATGAAATCTTTCAAGGTTTCCTTCTTCTCTTGCGTCATCGACATCAACGCGCTTAGCGAAGTGTCTTTACGGATGTAGGCAAAGTGATGCCTTACGAATGCCCATGTGAGGTCCGAGAAGCTATCAATTGACTTGGATGGAAGTCGGGAGAACCAATTTAGCGCGTCTCCTTCCAGAGTTTCGGTGAATAGTTGGCAGAAGCCGATGTCGCGCTCCTCGCTTGATGAGAACCGTGCCTTTGCCGCCATGATTTTGAACGTTGTTAGATGGGTCGCTGGATCTTTGGTGCCGTCATACATCGGTAGCCTGAGCTTCTCTCTTTGCCTGATATATGTGTTCGTGATGCGCGAGGTGAAGGGAGTCCTACGAGTTTCCTCGATGATTCGGTCTATCTCGGGTGCGGACCCCTTCACGCCATGGACCTCTCCTTTTAATTCTTTTAGGGTGTCTTTGAGCTCAATCAGTTGTTTTTCGACATGGTTGCGACTTGCTCCGCGAATGGACGTTCCGTGAGTTTTCTCGTATGACATACCTCGCTCGTGGCGATGGTTGTCTCGGTGCGAGCCATTCTCACGTCGCGAACTTCGTCTGTGGTGCACGTCCCTTGTCTGGTGACTGGTATGTTCCTCTCTGTCGGGTGAATACCTCTCATCACTTTGGTTGTTATGTCTCTGACTTTCGCTCCGTTTGGGTCTTTCAGAACCTTCCCTCCGATGTGAGCTCCGCTCGCGAGTATCCTTGTCGTTTTCCTTCCGCGGGTTGCTCCTGGATTCGCTGCTTTGGCTCTGTTCATGGTGGCTTTCCTCAGATGTGCTATAGACCAGTCGTCTAGCGACTTTATCTTTCACCTTTGAAGGCACCTCTCTCCTGGGTTTCCTCGACCGTTGTCCTGAAAGGATTTTTGCTTGCTCTGTCTGCAGTAGGTCGATTTTCTTTGAGAATGTTTTGATCAAGTCGTTCTGTGACTCGATCTTGGCCATTAGAGTGGCTAAGGTCTTGTCTTGCTCGATTTGAGCCTCTGTTTCGCTGAGTGACGGGGCATGTTTGCCGTCATCCCGAGCTTTGGTCTTGGCGGAGTTTCGCGGCTGCTTGCCGCCTTTAGCTGCATCGTCTTCGTGATCACTCTGGTTGTAATCACTTTCATCTTGAACACTTAATTCAACCATAGGGTTTTCTTCGTCGTTCTCCTTATGATTCCCTGACATCTCGTTTCAGAAATTTCTCTTAGAAATCCCCACAGTCGGCGCCAAATGTAAGATCTCAACTCGGTCTATCTAAAGATAGAAAGAGTTTTAGGGTTTGTAAATTAGGGATTCTAAAAGAAGGATTTAAGAACGCGGTGAGATTTGGGAATTTAGGGTTTAAAGCCGGCGTTTCCGAGGTGGAAGCCGGTAAAGAATGTTATGAAAGTCGCCGGAGAGATTTTAGGCCAAATATCGCTCTAAAGTCTCTCAAGCCGAAAATATTAAGAAAAGCGTGTCTATTGAATGAATATCGAGTTCCCTTATATAGGGTTACAAGTCGGTTTACATGAATAAGGAAAATAAGAGATATCTACAAATATTTCCTAATATCCGGATTCTACTGAGATATGGAATATTTCCATATTATTGATGTCGGCGAGCCGCCTTGGTCTTCTTGATCGAACACCTTCCAAAACCCTAATGTAAACCGGTTGCTCCAAGTCCAGTTTAACCTAAGTTTTACCGTCTTGGGCCTTTTACCGACTTTCCATTGCTGGGCCGACCTATACTCATGAATAGGCCTTTTTAGGAAAGTGCTAATCTTGACTCCAACAACGAAGAAAGATATTTCAAAATAAAATTTAACCTTTTACACTGCTGACTTTTTTAATGGCCGCGTGAACTAAAAGCAAACAAAGCTATAAAGTAAAATATTTAAAAACAATCCTTTAAAAAAAACAATCTGGATGTTTGTTTGTAATTATAATTTTTAAAAATATATTATGGTGAAAATATGATTGGATGATACTAACTTAGTTTTTTGCTTTTGCCTTGTTCGAAAATTTGCTAGGCGTTGTACGTGCGGCCGACCCGGACCTAGCGTATAAAAGGAAAATCAGGGATTATTCGGAGATTAGTCGGGTCTAGTTTTATAGCTATTTAATGTCTTGAAAACATATTAATCAATTATAATTAACTATTTTGATATAATATAGAATTTAAAATTGCATTAAACACATAAAAATAAATATTTAAACATGAAGCATATGATATTTATTAAAATTATGAAAATAAGTTAAAAATTTAAATTTTAGATTCAAAATTTTTTTTTTCAAAAAAATAATAATAAAAAATTAAATTAGACGGTTAGCTAGGCGGAATTAGGCGGTCTAGGTGGAATTAGGCGAAACTACGCGGATTTAGGCGGTCACAAAATCGACTAGCGATTTATTCAACCGATCGAGACAAAATCGGGGCGGACGAATACTGTCTAGCGTCTAGGCGACCAAGTTTTAGATAACAAAGAAGTAGTTTAGATAGTTAAATATTGATAATAAAAATATTATTGAGCTAAATTTGTAATAACAATTATTATTTATTTAATGGCTTATATTTAGTTTCACATTTATATGCAATGAAATGAAACTGTAATGAGATGGAAGCATATAGTATTATTTTAGGACAATGAAAATCATAAAGAAAAAAAAAACAAGGGCAAATCGCATTAATAGCACAAAAACATGACTTGTCAAAAATATAGCACCAAGGAAGAACAATCATAAAAATAGCACAAAAACATGTTTTGTCACTAAATTAGCCCTAACCCTAAATCTTAAATACTAAATCCTAAACCCTAAATACTAAACCCTAACCTTGAATAATAAACCCTAAACCCTAAATACTAAACCCTAAACCCTAAATAATTAACCCTAAACCCTAAATTATATAATGCTATAAAAGTCTTTATAATTAAAATAATGCTAAAAATGTGAATTATTTCTCTTGGTACTATATTTATGATAACGTATGTTTTTTGTGCTATTTTATGCTTTTTTCAAAAAACAATTGGTGGAAAGGGGCAAATACGAAACATAACAAATATGTAAGGGGAGACGTGTTTGCACATAAGCGATAACCGTCTCCCATGGCGATCGTGAAAGCGATCGTGAAGACGAGATGAATTCATCTTGACAACAAACAAAACCACCCCTGTAAATCTCATTTTCAATCACATTCCCCTTTTATGCACTTGTTTCTTCTTAATTTCCAAATGACTACTTCCTCATTATTACTTCCGATCATCATCTTCTCCACGTCGAAGATAGTTGATTCCGAATTCGGTGTCGGAGTAGAGCGGATTCATGACGGTTCTGCTACTGCATCTTTCATCTCCGTTGTGGGAGTTATGGCCCATTGCGATGAAAAATTAGTCGGTTTATGGATTCGCCTCTTAACCGCTTTGCTTTGGAAAGAACCACCATGGAAACCACCATGGAAAAGAAGACAACTCGGAAGCACTGTTGATATATTCTTGTTGTTGTATGGTGATATTCTTACAATCGTTCAACATTGGCAATCCCAAATATTATTTCTATCGATCGAATCAATAAATTGGATTCCTGATCGAAGAAATTTTTTAAATTCAAATTGGGAATTGGTCAATGTAATACAACAAAAGAAATGGATGATATCCAAAGATAAAGATCACATCAGATCGAATGTGAAGACGGAGAAGGAAACAAACAGAGATGATATCCTGTTAGCGTTTACTTTCTTTGATTTATTGTCCTTTCAAAAGTTTAATTATGCATCTTATTGTAATTTTATTATTTTCTGTCTTTTTCATGTCATCTTGATTTTTATATAAATAAAATAGATGTTATAAAAAAAAACAAATATGTAAGGGAGACGACACTAACTGAAATTTACCAAAAATATTCAGAAAACTTTGGTATTTTTTTTTGAATGATTATAAGGATTTGGGGCCGTAAGTCTCTTTATCTTTCTAGGACAAAGCTTAAATCATGTTCAATTTATTCTCTTTTGAAAAGGAAACCCTTTCCAACAAAAATCAAATCCAAATTAGCGAAAAGTTACTAATTAACATTTATTAACTAAGCCCTTTTTATAAAAAAAAAAAAAAACATTTATTAACTAAGCCAATTCTGATTGGTCAACTTTGGTATTCTACGTAAGGTAATTAACAATTTAAGAAAATATACCGGGGGCATGTGCACCTGTGCTTCTTAAGTACGTCCGCCTCTTATCAAGATCTAATTTGATTCTAAAAAGGAAATATTTGCATGAGGCTTAAATATACTCCCTCCATTTATTAAAGAGTGTCATTTTAAGACTTGATTTTCGTTTCATAAAAAATGTTGTTTTACATTTACGATGCAAAAATTTGAATAAAATCCAGTTTTAACCTCATTTTTAGTGTATTAACTAGAAAGAAAAATGATATAGTGCATTAATAAGGAGTAAAATAGAACTTTTAGTAGTTTTTTAAAAATGTGTGAAAAGTTGTAGAAATGACACTCTTTGTGAAACAGAAGGAGTATGTATTTAGGATATTGGTTAATACTTAATCTGAGTTAAAATTTGACGGATATCCGAAAAATCCAGAATTTTACTTAAATTTGAGTGATATCGATTCTTACAAATATTTTTGGATAGTCTTTCGAACATTTTTTTATAGTTTCAATATCTTCATATATTTTTAGATATTTTTATGAATTTTTAGATAATTCAAATATTTTTTCAATAGTTTTGTATGTTTTTGAATATTTTTTCAGTGTTTAAATAATTCTTGACAATTTCGGATATGTTTTTGAATATTTTTTCAGTGTTTAAATAATTCTTGACAATTTCCGATATCCTAAACGTAAATGAAACTTGTAAAAAACCGAATCTAAATAGGTTTTGTGATCTTAAACCCAAAACTTGAAAAAAAAAATGAATGACTTCTGAGTACTAATGTCCAAACCTACTCATGAGTCAGTGATGGATTCGAACATTCGGGAGAAGAAAGGAAAAATAAAAGAAAGGCAGCACGAAAAATCATGGGGGACCTTGATTGATGATGACCTAATTGTAATTAAATCCAACGGCTGCTAAGAGCCCGCCATTGGAGAAAAGAAACGCGATAAAAATCATCACACGAATCAATGTGAGATTGATACCTTTGATGCGATTTACAGTTTCCATCAACTAAAGCACCAAAAGACAACAACAAATATTGTTCCTACTATTACACACAAGCCACTTAACAATGGGAATCCTAATCTTTAAAGGGGAAAAAAGAACGAAACGTTTCAAAACGACTACATTTTCGTTTTATTTTATGAAGTCAGAGAGATTTTTCAAAATATGCTTCTTCGACAAATTTACTACAGAATCGCCTTTGATCAAAAAAAATAAATAATAATTACTACAGAATCGCCCTTTTGTACGATTCTCATCAAAGTTTGTGTAATGTTTTACTCGTTCCGTTTCACAAAGAGTATCGTTCTAGCATTTTTCACACATATTAAGAAAATAATTAAATTTTCTGTTTTACCCTTAATTAATTACAGTATATAATGTGTTCACACTCATTAATAAGCTAAATGACAAGGATAAAATTGAGAATGTATTTAAAAATTTACATTGAAAATGTAAAACGATACTTATTTTGAAACAAAAATTTAGCCTTAAAACGACATTTAATATGAAACAGAGAGAATATTATTTAAATAATGCTAAAGTCTTGATCGTATTCGTATGATTAATAGTGGTAACACAAATTTCAAGAAATAATTTACGTGCAAAATAATAAGAAAACAAATTAAATCAAGAAAATGATATATACTGTACAATAGTGTCCACTCTCACTCTCCAGGCTAAAAAGGCACTTAATGCTTGCAATTTCTCTTGCCAATGCGTTAACGTTAATTTTTCTTTTATTAGACAAAACATTCGTCTTAAGTTAAAAGATATCTCTATTGAAAACAGAATTAACAAGTCAAAATGGTATTGACGCATGAAGATGCAACAAACTAGATGAAGAGCTATGATAGCATCTGATTCAGTCAAGACATAGAATACAAAGTGAATCGACGGCAGAAATCGTCTTTACAATAAATTAGAGTTAGAGGATATAAAAGTTGAAGATGCTTGTAGTTGACTATAACAAGGTAAAAAGAAAGTAGTTAAGCTGGAAAAGTATCTTAAAAAGATATACCCGAAGATATTTTTGAAGAGATTTTAGAAAATGCATACTTTCCTAAAATAAACAATATGAAAATATTCCTTGGGTAATTATGAAAGTTGTAAACGACATACAGAGTTTAAATAGGTCTTTTAGGGCGTTCGTGTGAGATGCATCGTTGAGTGAAAAAGATTGCTATTAGTAAGGTTTTGAGAGTTTTTGTAAGGGAATCAAACTTGGGTGATAAGAGTGAATTTGAGTGCCTTTGAGATCAAGAGTGTAAATGGTATTCATTTTTTGGAATGTTCTGAATAAGAGGGATAAATAAAAATGGAATACAAATAAATGGAATAGTGCAAGTTATGGAATAAAATGAATGGAATAAATAGTTGCAGACTTGCAGAGAAATATTTTTGTAATGCAAATGGTAACTTTTTAAAGGAATACAATGGAATATAAATAAATACAATTCAATTATATAACAATAGATGAAATCATTATATTAATAAAATATATATGATTTTAAGATATATTTTATTAATATTAATAAAATGATGCTGAAATTTTTTTTAGAGGAAAAAGAAAATATAGTTATATTTTAAATAAAATATTTTGGAAAATTGAACTAAAATCTTAACAATTTTCATGGCTTAACAAAACAACAAAAGCTTTTTATGATGTTTGAAAAATCTGTTAGAAATAAAAGAGTATTATAAAATTTAACAAAAAAATATATTTTCTTTTTATTTTTTTTCTGTATATTTTTTTTGATTTTTTTTTAAGAAGATGGACTATGGAAAAACATATATAAAGCGTAATATATATACATATATATTATATATATGGAAATACATATACTACATATATTGTTACATCCCGCGTGTATATAAAGTATCATTATATTGTTAAGTTTTTTGCTCTAGCTTAAAATTATTGTTACATTTAATAATATATATGTTATTTTATTTTTTATCCCATTGATTCCTTTCCATTCCTTACCTATTCTAGTTCTGAATGATTTTTAACTTGATTCATAATTCATTCCACTTATTCCACAGGTATTTATGGAATCAAAAATAATTTTAATTCCACATAACTTGTTATTTTTTTTGTGGAATTCAAAGGAATAGTTAATCCCACAAGATTTCATTCAGAAAATGTGTAATCCAGTTGCAGCTCAAGTGTATGTAGAAGGACGAGGTTGTTAAGGTGAAACTGTATGATTTGCAATAAAAATCTTGAAAGAGAATATCTTGTGTTACATCCTCTATCAAGTAGATTTCGCTTTTTTCATTTGATATCAAAACAGACACTTGTTTGTTTATATACATGTGAGATCCCGTGGAAGAAATGGAAAACTACAATGAGCTATATAATCAACAACTCCAAAGTGATACTGGAGGCAAACAACTATGGCTTTTGGAAAGCACGTACGATGTCAAAATCAAAGCATCGACCCACTTGCATGGAAAGCAGTCGAGACTGGTTGGAAATCTTCTACTACCAAGAATGATGATGGAGTGGATGTACCCAAACCAGAAGAGCTCTGGACAGAAGTAGCACTTATGTTGTCCAAATACAATTCCAGAGCACTCACTGAAATTCATTGTGGTATAGCAAAGAAGAAGTTTGAGCTAATTCAAGGGTGTGAATTGGCAAAAGAAGCATGTGACATGCTTCAAACACACTTTGAAGGAACATAAAAGGTTCAAAATTCAAGGAAGGATCTTCTGGCTACAAAGCTTGAGAACTTGGAGATGGAGGATAATGAATCAATTTATGACTTTAGTGCTAAAATCAGCTCGCTAGCTCAAGAGGTTTCACTTCTCGGAAAGAAGTAAAAGCATAAAAGGTTGGTCAAAAAGTTCATAAGGTGTCTACTTCCAAAGTATATGGCATACAAGGCAGTTCTAAGTGTTTCAGCTGATACATAGAGCATGAACTCTGATGAGCTAGTTGAAATGCTAAAAGTTCATGAACTGGAACTCGATGAAGTTAAGAAACCTAAGAGCATCGAATTTGTGTCACAAACAAAGACAAGTCATGAGCCAAATGAAGATGATCCGGTTAGTCTTATTGTTCGAAGATTTGATCGCGCTCTAAGAAGGGTAGAGCAAGGACAAAGCTCTAATAAGTTCAATAAGAAGTCCTTTGATGGTGACAAGGCAACCATAAAGCGGAAATGCAACGAAATGAATGCAAAGGATTCAGTCACTTCAAAAATGAATGTCCAACAATTAATATGTGTGAAATGAAATGCTTTAGGTGCAAAGGAACTGGAAAAACTCATGTGGACTATGTTAATGATCAGAAACGAAGACAAGAGAAATAAATGATGTGAGTGAACGATGATGAATCCGAGAATGAGAGTGACAAAGAAGAAGTGAATAACTTTGTGGCATTTCTAGGGTCACATAAGATTGCCAAAAAATCTTTCTTAACAACACTCTCTGATATTTGAAAATCCGCAGAGTTTTGTCTCTTGTCTGCATATTCCACTTCCAATCTAGTAATCCTCTTACTAACCGCAAAATACAACCAGAAAACCATCTAAAAGATTCCCCGCACCTACTAAATTCTTTGCAGACGACACAAACATAACCCTCATAACCTTCAGACGGAGCATACTTTCAATAGCCCACATCCAACCTAATTTCTCCGAAGCAATTTTTGAGGAGACATTAGTATAAGACATGCGACCGTGAGTCAAAATAGTACCTTCGTGATTCCTAGTAACCCATGCCGCTCCACAGATTTTTCTATGCTTTTCCCAAGAAACCCTTATGTCACATTTGATCAAACCTTCTTTTGGGGGTTTCCAGTCTCTGTTCACCGTTCTAGCTATCGCCTCCACCAGCTTTTCTTCTCCGGCGTCAAGGACATGCGCTTTTTTCCAAGCCTGCATATCGTCTGCTGCTTTCAAAATAGAGTTAGTAGGATAGAAATATATATCGAATATGAAAAAATTGATGTTCTTCCAAAATTTCCATAAAATCCAAGGAAATGATAGTTTAGTCTCAATTGGGATTCTTTTATCAGATCCAACAAAATGTTTATGTTCTGAAAAACTGATCTGGGATCAAAACCAAAATTTGACAATGGTATATTCGATAAGGCACATGTCTGTAGATCAAGAGGACAAACAAACAGAACGTGATTCTCAACTTTGATTTCAACCCCACAAAATTGACATCTTATATCCAGTTTCATATCTCTGGAAGCAATTTTTCCTTCTACATGCATTCCTCCACTGATTACTTTCCACATAAAAACCTGAAACTTTGAGAAGATTTTCAGATTACAGATTTTATCTTTGAGGCGTTGAGCGAGGGCAGACTTTTAGCTTCAATCTTGATGTCCTGATTCATTGATTGAGATCCTAACCAGTATCCTGACTTTACTGAGTAATCCCCACTAGCATTGAACCTCCAATAGCAAAAATCATCACTATCAGTTGCTGGGAAAATGTTGATAATTAACTCATCACGGGGAAAAACATTTCCTGAATAAGCTCATTCCACCATGATTTTGTTATCGGATCAATCATGTCCGCCACCAACAGTTCTAAGTCCGCAAGAGAGTGTCTCATAAAGGGAGCTCCCAAGATCACTCTAGGCCCGAGCAAATCCCAATATCTTTGGCAGAAAAGACCCGCCAGAAAGTCGATGAGATTTTTATCTACAAAGTTGAAGGTAATCTCAAAACTCTTCTTCCAAACTAACGCAAGACCTCTACACGATCCCATCAGATCCACCGTATAGACAAAGTCATAACCAAGCCAAACTTAAGTATCTATAAGAATATTACAGCTCTAAATAGTTTCCATAAGAAAAAATACCTCAAGGAAATGTTTTTGACGCATTTCCATGAGTCTAGGAATTGTCAAGTCTTATGCCCGGCCCAAACCTTGGCAGTTCCAACTGATGATGCTCATTAGGCTTTGAACAGTCCCTCATTCGAGACCGCCTCATTTGATTTTCGCTTTGCGACTTGAGCCAAAAATACATCATCTTCCTCTTCTTTACACTTCTCTACACACTTCTCTGTGTTTTCCTTAGAATTGATGCCTCCATTCAGATATGAGTTTGCACCAATCTTGGGTTTTCTCACATACGATCTCTTCCTAGGTTTAGGTTTCTTATTAATAATAGCCCTGGAAGAACTGGCCTCAATGAGACTTGTTTTGTTTACCGTTGAGCCATTAAAAAAACATTCTCCACCATGTAAGGGTGACAGTACGAATTCTCCTGAATCGATGGGAAGGCAAGTCTTCCACTTGCAAAAACTCCATTAGCTTTGATCGCCGAGCTGAGGAATTGTTGGAGGTGGGTTTATCACCCCTCTTTAGCACGGCCCACTAATAGAACGGCTCATCAAGGATCAAGCACAAGCGATAAGAGGTCATCACAACACGGAGTAGCTCGGCGATGACGTCCCATCCAACTTGCACCAAAAAGACAAAATATGTTAAAGACAAATTAACATATTTATTAAATGGAAGAAGTTAAATACAAATATTCTTAATGAAAAGAAAATCTAGGTTTTTTTTTGGATTTTACATAATAATATCAAAGAAAATGTAGGAAAAAAACCCTAGATTCTCTGGTATAACTATCATTTTCCTGCGTGGAAAAAGACTAAGTTCACTTTTGTACTCAAACCCTAGAGCTAGACATCGATTCGATTTCGATCTTATTCTAATAAAAACTAGATTTTCCAGTCACTTCTTGTTATTTCTTTTCGGTCCTTTGATATTTATTATCAAGGTCCCTAATCTAAGATCAGTTTATTGAATTGATCGTTGTGATTCTCTGAATAACAATTGGCGCTGTCTGTGGGGACTTTGGGTAAATTCATACGACCAAAGGAATGATCAGCAATAATGATATTCATGCATTTTCATGCATTTAGACTTGTGTTTTGTTCTTGTTTTAACTTTATTTCACTTTCATTCGTGCCATCTTATTGTCCTTTGTTGCATTTAGAGTCTAGGAGCGTCTAGAGTTAGGATTTAGTATTCTAGGATGTTTTTGGAGTGTTCTTGGTGTTTTTCAGGTGCTATGGAGTTTAGGTGTGGCTAAGGAGAAAGATTGGAGCTCAAAGGATGAAGAGGAGAATGACATAGAAGAAGTATCGGTCTATGTATCGGCTTGGAGTGGCCGATACATCAGGTTCTGAAGATCACGAAAAATAAAGAGAGCTCGTATCGGCCTAGATATCGGTCTGACAGGCCGATACACTTCCCATGCAGAAAACATGAAAATGGGTAGGGATGACGTATCGGGTTGTGTAACGGTTTGACAGACCGATACATCTTTCTCGCAGAAGCAACATATTGGACAAGGATGTATCGGCTTGTGCAACGGTCAGAAGTGGCCGATACATTTCCCAGCGAACCTGTTTTGATCCAATTGAACCGGGTCAATACCCGGTTTGTCTCGGGTTGACCCGGTTCTCCCCTCTTTACTATTTAAAGCCAAAAACCTAGATTTTTAGTCTCTCTTAAGCTTGTTTTTGTTTGAATACCCTTTTGTAAGACAAGTTTGAATCTTTGGTGAATCTAAGTGTTTCTCTTTGTGATTTCTTCATCTCCTTCTTTTAATCTTTTGCTAATTATCATGTTTAACACTATTCTCATGGATTTTGTTGAACATAACATGATTTGTGAATAGTCTTCATCAAGGTTTATGGGTTATGTAGATTAGGGCTGATTAGAGTGAATCAAGGATGCTTAGAGCTTATTTATGATTGATCTCACCCTTTTAGATGTTCTTAATGCTAGGTTGACCATGATCAAGTTAATCTAGATGCTTTGGTTTTTATTGCACACCATGTGTTCGATGAAATGCTTGATAGAGTCTTTAAGGGGATTTTCATATTCTAACTCATGAAAATGAATGTTTAGAGTGATTATTAGCTTAATGGAACTTGATCTTAATGCTTGCCTTGTCTTCATTCACAAATGAGAATTTGTTCTTGATTTATGATTAGGAAAAATAATTAGTGCTAAGATATTGGATTAGTCAATTGTTTAGTGTTCCTTGCTTGAGATTAACATCTTGTTGATTGAATTAATGTCCTTGTTAGCTCTAATTAGTTCTAGTCATTGACCTTAGCCCATAGCCTTGTTTTCTAATATTGATTTATAGTTCACTTGTTTTGTTAATTGCATTTCACTTTAGGTTGGTAGACCCTGAAATTGGAATGTTAGCTTGACTATAAGGGTTTAGTGTATTCACTTTGGCTTGATCCTATCCCAAATTGGTTCGATACCTCATTGCTACACGATAAGCTTGAGGAATTGATACCACACTAGGATTGTAAAATCCTAGTTATCAATTTGGCACCGTTGCCATTTTGGGATTAAGGATTGATCAATTAGATTTCTATTCCTCTTTAGTTCAAGTCTTTGGTTACTAATCTTGCTTCTTCATTTTGCTTTGATGATAGGTGCATGAACCTACGCAGCCGAGGACCTACGAACCTAGTTGCACGAGTAGAAGACATCAAAGCACACGAACGAAGGTTAGCAAGAGAACATAGAGCATTAGAGAGAGCTGCACACTTAGAAAGACTTGGGTTGGAACCAGTTGTAGAGGTTCAACAAGACTTTGTGGGTATTGAGCAGCCAGTTATGAATCATCAGGATCAACAGGATCATCAGGATCAACAGGATCATCAGGATCAACAGGATAATCAGGATCAACTGGAGCAAAGACGACCGGTTCATCCCGAGAGGCCAGCTAGAGCCATTGGAGATGGGGATGCTCCGGATACAAATGCAAAACGACATGGAATCATTCCTCCTCCGATTAACAACAATAATTTCAAAATCCGAGCTGTTCTTATCAATATGGTGCAGAACAACCAGTTCCACGGGCTGTCTTCTGAGGATCCTCTGCAGTATTTAGACACCTTCGATAAGATTTGTGCCACTACTCGCCTTAATGGTATCAAATATGACGGCTTGAAAATGCGTCTCTTCTTTTTCTCATTGGCGGATAGAGATAAGGAGTGGGAGAGTAACATCCCTCCGGGATCGATCACTACTTGGGATGAGCTAAAGAAAGCATTCTTAAAGAAGTTCTTCTCCTCTACCCGGACAGCTAGATTCCGTAATGAACTGTTAGGCTTTATTCAGAGGAACAATGAAAGCTTCACTGAAGCTTGGGAGCGCTTTAAGAGGCTCACCAACCAAGGCCCTCATCACGGCTTCTCAAAAGAGACACTCCTCAGTAATCTCTATAGAGGAGTACTCCCTAAGATGAGAGCTATGCTAGATTCATCAAGTAATGGTCATTTTCTTGGAAAAGGTGTTGATGAAGCTATTGAACTCATTGAAAATCTAGCTATCAGCGATGGCAACTACAATGAAGACTACGACAGAACGAATAGGGGATCATCATCAATGGAAGAGAAATATGAGAAAGAGATTAAGTCCTTACATGATAAGTTAGATAAGATGATCAACTCTAACCAAAAGCAAGTCCACTTTGTCGGAAACCATGATGAGACACAACCTTTTCTTCTAAGTGAGGAGGATGACATGACTCAAGAGGAAATGAATCTCATAGCTGGCCAAGGAGGATTCAACAAAGGGTTCAATCAGAACTATATGAATCATTCCAACTTCTCTTACAGAAACCCAAATATTGCAAATCCTCAAGATCAAGTCTACCCTCAATCAAATCAACAACAAGGGCACCAACAGGGCTTCAACCAAGCTACTCAGCAAAAGCCTTATGTTCCCTACAATACTCAACAAGGGTTTGTCTCTAAGCCTCAATTTCAGGGACAACAAGGCTATGCTCCCAAGAAACAATACCCTCCACCCGGTTTGGATAACAACAACCACAAGCCTCTTCCTCTTCAGGTTTGGATAATGAGCTTAAGGGTATGATGCAGCAGTTCATCCAAGGGCAAGCAAGTGGGGCATTGGAAGTAAAGAACTTAAAGAATGAACTGCAGCATTTGACTTCTTGCTTGATTAATGTTGAAAACATGCACGCTTCCACTTCTAGACCTGCAGGTACATTGCCCGGAAACCCGAAGAAGAACCCCAAAGAGTACTACAGTGCAATCTTCTCTCCTGTTAATCATGAGAAACCAGACCATGAAAGAGAGGTTGATGAGATAGAAGCACTTCTCTATGGTTATGCAATTCCGCATGCTGCCCCGGTGCTTCTCAACGAGATGAAGGCAACTGAAGTTGTGTCTCCTTCTGTTGAACGAGCTGAGGAGTTGAGTGCCACTGAAATCTCTGGTGAAGATATTGTGCCTACTGTCCAAACAACACTAAGGGTACTTCCTAAGCTTGGAAATCCGGGTAAATTCACAATCAATTGTACCTTGGGAGACTTAGAGATTAAGGATGCATTGTGTGACTCCGACTCTACTGTGAGTGTGATATCTCTTGACATGGTGGAAACTCTTGGGATTAAGAGCATGGAAAGGTGCCCATCTTCTATTACATTTGGAGACTCTTACTCCAAAACTCCAATGGGAATGCTCAAAGACTATCCACTGAAAGTTAGTGAGTGCACTATTCCAACTGACTTCATTTTCATGAAGATGAAGAAGAGTACCCAATTTCCTCTTTTACTTGGTACCTCTTTCCTCAACACCACCGGAGCTTGTATGAATTTCAAAAAGAAACGTGTTGTGCTGAATAATGTTGATAACAAGGCTTATTATCCTTTGAGGAGCACATCTTTCCACACTTGTGGTGTCATCCTATCTCCAAATGAAGATGATGTGTCCGAGGAAGCAAGGCTATTTGCAAATGTAGGCAAGGAAGTTTGGCCTAAACCCACTACTTATGGATCATTGAGTGAGCACATGGGACGTGCTCAAACGGAGGGGGTGGATAGAGCTATTGGAACTCCTCTTATGACCAAAAAGATTGAGTATGTTGGATCCATCTCTTTAATGAAGCTGACCACCAATGAGGATAAAGCATCAAAAGAGAAGGTTAAGGATATGTTGGAAAAGAGTTCTCCAAAGGTTGCACTTTCTGGAAAGGATAAGGTCTCTAAAAATCATTCCAAGGCTCAAGAGTATGAAAAGGAGATGATGGAGGGTGATAGTCTACAATCTTTGTTTGATGAGCATAATGGAAATGCTCCAAACAATGGATTATATGGAGTTAAAAGAGCTGAGAAAGGACATAAGGATAAGCTGAAAACTCTAATTGCTATTGAAACTCCCTCATCTCTCAACTGTATCAGCTTGCATCCATTGAGTCTAAAGGGTAACTACATTGAGTACAAGGTCAGGTTTAAGGGAAAGTCTAGAACTTTTTCAAGTGTAAAGGCTTCGATCAGTCCAAGGTTCCAAGGTGATTCAGTCAATCTCAGTGAGCTAACTTCTCAGGTCCTGGCCATCAATCTTGAGGGCATTCCACACTCTTCAACCGCCTAAAAACCGGTTTTCAAAGTCGAGCTTAACGACTCTAACCAAAAGCGCACTTGGGAGACATTCCCATGTCTATCATTGTAAATATTTCCTTTAGTTTGTCACTTTTGATCCTTTTCTTTGAGTTTGTCAGGTTTTGGGTAAATATGTGAAGTTATGGGCTAATTGGTATGAGCAAAAGCCATGGAAAATTGGAGGAAACAAAGACAGGAGCAATGTATCGGTTTAGGTTTCGGCCTAATCTAGCCGATACATTTCAACGGATAAAAAAATGCAAATCCCAGAGAGCTCGTATTGGTTTGGATATCGGCCTGACAAACCGATACATTTTTCCCGAAACTCACTTGAAAATTCCAGAGAGCTCGTATCGGCTTGGATATCGGTCTGATAAGCCGATACAGTCTTCCTGACCAGTTTTCAATCACTCATATCTCTCTCAATTCTCAACCGAATCTTGTGATTTCAAGTGATAAACCTGCGATTTTCCAAGCTCTTTCACAATCTCTAGCTGTTTCTCCCACTCTTTCACCAACAAGCAAGGAAAATTACTAGAGCATCCGCCAACACGAAACCCAAGTCAAGAGCGCCAAGGCTAGATGAAGGACGATGATGATTTTTTCTTGTAGATGCTCACCAATTAAGTTGCTCGTTGCTTTAGTTGATTTTCAAAACAAAGGAAAACCCATTGCTTGACCTTTAGACTCTGAAACTCCCTATCTTTGTGAAGCTTGCATGAACTTGATCCAATTCCGTGATAATGGACCTAATTTGACTTTGAAATATCTTGCTTAGGGGCTTGAAATGCAATCCCATGATCCTTGTCCGAGTTATACTTTCCCTTTTACACTCTTTTGATTAACTCGGGCAGCCATTGATCTTATGATCATGGTCTCCCTTACCCAAAGACCCTAAACCTTTCCTTGAAGCCTAAATTGATTTGTGAGTGAGGCTTGTTCTTGATATCTTTTGGCATGTGCAAAAACTTGAGAGTATCGGGAACGACAATTGTCTTTTCTCATTATTAGCTAGCTCTAGGGCCATGATATACAATGGATTTTAGGGCTTTTAACCATGGTATATACCTTATTTATCGAGTCTTTTATTATGTTTTGGAGTCTTTTATCTATGTTTACAGGTCTAGATGCGTTTGGAGCAGATTTGGACATTTTGGCGCTTTCTGGAGCATTTTGAGATTTGACCCGAGAGATGGAGTTCACTGTTGATTTCACAGACCTGTGTCGATCGACACAGTATGTGCATCGATCGACACAAGGTCCACGCAGATATTCTCGCGAGCGTTTAATGAAGAGTTTGGATTTTGCACAAAAGCCCAGAAGTTTCCCATAATTACAAAGAAGCCCCAGCCGAGTTTAGACCATTATATTAGGGTTTTTAAGCCATTGTTTAGGCAACACTTTCATACGCTTTGAGTTCTAAGTTTTATTTTATTTCAGAGAGAGTTAGGGGCTGATCTTGTTCTTGAAAGAGAGAGGATTTTGAACCCCAGTTTCTTTATCTGTTTTATGATATTTGGTTTTCTATTCAACATGTTTTCTGTTTCGATGATCATGTCTGAGTAGTTTACCAGTTAGGTTTAGGGATTCTCATTAGGGATTTCATGGAATTATAGGTTGATCAATCTGTAGGGATTCATATCTGTTAGTTCTTCATCTAGGGTTGTTATTAATGCTTGATCGAACTGGCCACTTAGATTATTGATGTTAGGTTGATTTCCACAACGACAGTTGGTTAATTAGCTAGAAAGAACTTAGATGAGCAATTTGATCTACTCGTAAAGAAATTTGGTTTAGAGGAATTGTGAACGAAAGAACCTGAGATTAATGCTTGTTTAGAACTCTAGGATTCGCAAAGAAATTTGGTTTGCTAGGTTGTTAGACATAGATAATATTAGCAACGAAAGTTGGTGTGTTCTCTCGTAGGGGAGACCAATTTTACCCCGACCTCAGATCCTTGCCTCGAGGAAGCTTCATCGACGTGGAGTTTCCACCTCTTGGCGGAAGCTGGGTCGAGGTCGATGGTAGGTGGGAGTTCAATTATGAAGTCAGCCACTACTTGCGCTTTAAAGCACGTCCGAGTCTTAAACTCGATGTCGTACTCGCTGAGTTTGATAGCCCATTTAACTAGTAGACCTGACTGACTTGGACTGGGAAGGATGGTTCTTACCGGTTGAGAAGTCATCGCTATGATTGAGTGCGATTGGAAGTATGGCCGGAGCTTCCGAGCCGATGTGACCAATGCTAAAGCAAGTTTTTCCATGGCGGGGTATCTGGTTTCAGCATCGATTAAGATTTGAGCTGGGTGAATGCTTCTTCGCACTTTTCGTCCCAAAGGAACTTTTTGTTCGCTTTGAGCAAGTGGTAGAAAGGTCGACATTTATCGGTCGACCTCGAGATGAAGCGGTTCAGAGCGGCTATTTTGCCAGTCAGACGTTGCCTGTTGGACTTCTCGCGTCATTTTGGGAGATTTTATCTCCATAAATGTCGTGATCAATTTAGGATTCGATTTGATCCCCCTTTCGGTTACTAAGTAACCGAGGAATTCTCCTGATGGGACCCCGAATGTGCACTTCGCCAGATTGAGTTTCATCCCGTATCTATTGATAATGATGAAGCATTCTTTTAGTTGGGTATATGATCCTCGCACCTAGAAGATTTTACCAGCATATCGTCGATGTAAACTTCCATGGTTTTACCCAGGAGTCCCGAAAAAATCTTGTTGACGAGGCGTTGGTAAGTTGCTCCTGCATTTTTTTAGCCCGAAAGACATGACTTTGTAGCAGTATGTGCCTCGATCAGTTATGAACGAAGTCTTTTCTTGGTCCTCGGGGTTCATTAGTATTTGGTTGTACCTCGAGAAGGCATCCATGAAGGATAGTAGTTGGTGCCCGGCGGTGGCTTCGACCAGTCGGTCGATGTGTGGAAGTGGGAAGCTATCCTTCGGACATGCTTTGTTGAGGTCTGTAAAGTCAACGCAGACTCTCCATTTCCAGTTCTTTTTCTTGACCACCACGAGGTTTGCGAGCCATTCGGGGTATTTTACCTCTCTGATCGACCTGATTTTCAGTAGTCGGTCGACTTCGTCATTGATGGCTTGGGCTCGTTCCGGGCCGAGTTTTCGACGCTTCTGTCTGACCGTTTTGTAAGTTGGGTCAACATTCAGCTCATGGCTGGTTACATCGATGTTGATCCCTTTCATGTCCGCTCAGGACCAGACGAAGGAGTCGACGTTCTGTTTAAGGAAGGAGATCAGTTCGTTTTTAACTGATTCCGATAGGTCGACTCCGGTGCCGACGAATCTTTCAGGACGAGCGTCGTCTATGCAAACTTGAGTCATGAGGTCCTTTGGGGGTCCTTTCTGGCTTGGGTCGTTTGACCTTTTGGTTTGCATTGTGGCGAGCTCTTCCTCTTTCTGTAATTGCTATGCGTGGGACTTCTCAATCTGCTTGTACCGTTCATGTAGCAATTTCGGGAAATCTTTTGACTTCCATAAACGGTTTGTACCCCTTTCGGAGTTGGAAATTTTACGCATTGATGGTAGGTCGATGGTACAACTTTCATGTCATATATCCAGGGTCGACCTAAAATTGCGTTGTAGGGAGCCGGTCGATCTACTGTGACGAACTCTGTCATTCTTCGAACTCCTCCAGCTATTACTGGGGCGAAGACAGAGCCATTGAATATGTTGTTTCGCCAGCGAACCCTACTAATGGTGTCTGTCCTTCGATGATCTCGGAGTCATTGAATTCCATCTTTTTGAATGCGTCGTAAAAGAGGACATCCACCGAACTTCCTGTTTCTATCATTATCCTTGAGAGTTCGACATCTTCGACTACTAGGCAAACGGGGAATGCATCATCGTGCGGTTTGTCAAGGTTGCTTGTCTCTCTCTCGCAGAAAGTGATTTCATGGTCCGGACCTAGCATTAGGATTTTCTCCCTTTTGTCGGTCTCGACCCTTCTTTGAAGAGCTTTGATCGAATTGGCCGAGTCTCTTCATAGTTTGGAGCCACCGAAGATGAAGTCGACTCGTTTAGGAGGTATGGACCGTACACCCCCTGCAGAGACGAGGGAGATTGAGTCGTGAGCGTAAGCTCTTAATAGGAGCTGGAGGCAGGGATAGCGCCGAGCCTCCTGGGGTGCCATATAAGCTGAGTTCACCGAGAATAACCTCGACTCATTTTCGCGACCCTTAAGGGAGGGCTTCGAGAGATCCCGACTCCTTAGACCGTTCTCGTTTATTCTGAGAAGGCCTTTTGGTGTTCGACTCTTTGGTCTGTTTATTGTCCTTTTTGTCAGATGGAGTTTCCTCCTCGACTTCCGATTCTTGGTTGTTTTCGGACTCTCGTTTTTGACCTCGACCTTAGCTCGAGTATATCACTCTTTGGTCGAGTGTCCTTTTTTGTTGTGAAAGTCACATAATTTTTCCTTGTCGAACTCGAATTTCCTCGAGCTCTTCAAGTTCTCGACTGCATTAACGTTTCCAGATTTACGGGAATCCTTTTTTGAGTTCGAGTTCTGCGATCCCGACGGGTTCTTTTCCTTTTGGTGTTTTTCTCTGAGGGCCGTAGTTTCGTCATAGAGGCGAGCAAAGGCCGATGATGAAGGGTGTCATCGAGTGTTTGAGGTTCGCGGACCGTTATTTCCTCGCGGAATTTGGTTGAATACCATAGTCCGCGTCTTAGTGCCTCTATAGCCACTTCGTCATTAGGGTTCGCGATTTTGGATTTTATCTCCTTGAATCGGTCGATGTATGAACGAAGTGTTTTGTCAGGTCGTTGAGACACGCCAAATATGGCTGCTTCAGTCGTTTTGACCTCGATAAAGACGGAGTATTGTTTGAGGAAAGCCGTCATGAAATGGGTGAAGTTATCGATGGATATTTCTTCTTGTCCGGCGAACCATTCTAGGGCGGAGCCCGATAGGTTCTTGTTGGGAATGTCCTGAAATCTATTGTACTTGATCTAAGTGAAAGTCGTATAGTCGAGATGAGACAATCACATAACACTAGGTAGTCATAACGCTTTGCTAGAAGCCACTTATGATCAATGAGTTGAGAACTCATTGCTAGTGTTATATGATCCTACAGGGTCACACACCTAAGCAAACTGGACGTTAAAGACGAGGTTGATCATTAATGTAATGATCTAGTGAATGCATATTTGATATGCATTCGATATCAATATTCTGGGGCAGTGTCGATCGATACAAAGAGTGCATCGATCGATGCAACTCGCGGATTACCAGATTAATTCGGTTTAATCGCTGGTTAATTTCGTTATGGTTTAAGTCGACATATATAAGATATATGGTCGACCTAAACTGATTTTTAACCTAATTCACAGCCACCAGAACTTGAATAGAAACCTCTGAAGAGATTGGATCTCTATAGGCACTAGCATCCCTCCTGTTCAGTTTGTGTGCGTGTGGATACCAGTAGAGGCGCAGCACTTGAGGCGCTTTAGATCTCGATTATCTGTAAATCTTCCGCTGCTAATCATCAGGTAATTCTGAGATCCTATTGATTAAATTACATGAACCCTAGATCCTAGGCTTGGAATTCAGACCAGGGTTGCCTAATTGGATTAGGAACTGCTAGAAATTCCTTCAGTTCTCAGCGAAGAGTCTGCAAAAAGCGGGCTCCCTTTCCTCGTCTGTGAGGTATACCCTCGACATCGCTAGCCTGAATGCCCTGATGTGGGCTTTGGGGTCCGATTTTCCCAAAAATTTTGGGAATTTCGTTTTCTTGATTTCTCGGATTCTTGCAAAGGCCATCCGGTCTGTGAATGGCGTTTGTTCCGTTTCTTTGATCACTCGATCGATGTCAGGTGCCGCGCTTGTTGCCATGTGGACTTTCGAGCTCAGGCTGACAATTTGGGCGTTAGCCTGCTCGATGTATTTCCTTAGCATGTCGTGTTCGTCGCCTGCTATAGGCGCGAACTGTGTTTGCACCTGATTCGACGTTTTCCCGGGGAAGACCGGGTCGAGGAGATCGATTGTTGGAATCGATCTCGTCTGGTCGATATGTGGTGCTTGGAATTAGAATCGATCTCGTCTGGTCGATATGTGGTGCTTGGAATTGTATCGGATTCGATCCGCTAGGGTACCCTGAGATCGAGGCGAAAGCGGAGCCTCCTAGTTGCCTCGGTCGGATATTGGAATTACTCGGGAAAGGTGGTGGTCCGGGTAATGGTCGGTTTCCCGATCCGGTTGGATCTGTGACCATAGAACTCGAACTGAATGGAGTCGGTGTCGCACTAGGGATCGTTATAGGGCGGAAACCGCTATTCGACGTGCTAGCAAAAATTTCTGACGTTCCAGGGGGTGATGCCACCTGGGAGAAGTCCAAGCGTGTTCGCGGTGGAGGACTTATGGGAGGTCGTGGATCGCGTATTGATCGACCTCCTTGGTTTTGGCTAGCAAGCTCTTCGAGATGGGCGTTATTGAGCCGTTCTTGTTCATCGAGCTGCGTGGCCAGAGCACGATTTGCGATCTCTTAGGCCCGGGAGTTTGCCTCGTTGCTTCTCGTTCGGTTTACCAACAGGTTCAACATTGAACGGATTTCAACGAGGTCGTCCGGACTTTGTCGCGGTGGAGCAGGAGGCTGTGGCGGGTTAGGCCTGAGCGTTCCGGATCCGCCTCCTGGAGCGTGGGCGGAAGTTGAATCGTTTCTCATCCATACCCAGTTCCTGCTCGGGTCATTAGTTCCTAACAAAACGTTTGTCGGAGTCTGGCTCGTCGCGATTGTTTGAGCGACTGAGCTGGTTGGTGCCGAAGTCGTGGAGACTGAGGCAGAGCTCGTCGACACGCCATCGGTCTGACCCATGGTCCTTACCCCGGTGGTGTTCTGAGGAACGTCGTCGACTATTTGAGGGTGGTCGACTGGCGGAGTGGTGCTGGGAGAGTCAGATTGGTCGGGATTCATCTCGATCTATCAAACCTAGGATCTGATTCTTAAGATAGGAAAAACTCCACAGTCAGCGCCAAATGTGAGATCGAAGATTCTCGCCAAGGATTTGTAATTGTGGATTTGGACTTTTGGATATAAAGATGATATAGATTTCTCGCCAAATCAAAGACTTTATTGAGATTGAACGTTGAGATAGAACAAACACAATCGAATAGAGAGTACAAAGTATGAGAATCGAGCTATCTAGTCGAAGTGTTCTTGATTAGGGTTGGAATGTCAGATTCTGCTCAAGTCCTCTGTTCTTGTCTTGTTCTTGCATAATAGTTGCTTGCAATTCTTCAATTTTGCTTACAAGAGTTTTATTCCTTTCTCTTTCCTTGATGAGTTCTTGTTCAAGCTGATCTTCACCTTCACTTACTTCCTCAATGGTAGGTAACTTGTTTTCAGGAGGTGTTAGTTCCATTTGAAGAATGTTAACCTGAGCTTTCAGCATAGCTTTTTCTTTAAGAAGTGAGAGATTCTCATGGCTCAGCTTAGTCCAGTTCTCATATAGAGTTCGATACTCTTTTTCAACATCCACTTCTTCCTCTGAATCTGAATCACTAGTATCGATTACTCCTTTGTCTTGAGATACCAAAGCCACGAAATTCAGCATGCAATCTCCATCGTCTTCTTCTTCTTCCGAATCAGTGTCACTAAAACATAAAAAGGATTTTTCTTTTCCTTTGTTTGTACTTGGACATTCAGGTTTAGTGTGTCCAATGCCTCTGCATTCACTGCATTTAAGTTCTTTTCTCTTCACCAAAGGACATTCGTTTCTGAAGTGACCAAACCCTTCACATTCATGACACTGCATCTCCTTTTTCCTTGATGATCTCTCACCTTCAGTTCTGAAGTTTCGGTTTGCATTCCTATCCAACTCATTCTTTTGAAATCGGTTGAAAGTCTTGTTCTGACCCTTTTCAATTCTTTTGAACATCTTGTTGAAATTCTTAGCTATTAGTCCCATATTTTCCTCCAGTTTATTGATCCTCTCATTGTCAAGTTGAGCATTGAAGGCTATTCCCTGACTCGGTTTAGTCTGATCACCCGTTACCTCCATTTCTTGAGATTTCAGCATCCCTACTAATTTATCAAACTTCATCTCGTCCGTGTTCATCGAGCATTGCAGAATCGCTTTCTGAGCTGAGAACTTTGCAGGAAGACATCTGATGAGTTTCTTAACCAGCTTTTTTCATTATACTTCTTGCCAAGAACTGAAGCTTCATTGGCAATTGTGATGAGTTTTGCTGTAAAACTGCCTATTGTTTCGTTTTCCTCCATTTTGAGATTCTCGAATTGAGAAGCTAGGAAACCGAGACGTGTTCTTTTTACACTTGCATCTCCTTCAAAATGATTAACCAATGTGTCCCACGATTCCTTGGCTGATTCACAACCTTGAACTATTTTGAACTGCTCAGTGTCCACAACTGACATGATGGTGGATATCGCCTTGGAGTTGTACTTTGAAGCCTTTCTTTCATCCCCAGACCATTTTTCAAGAGGTTTTCAAACCTTTCTTTTATCTTCCAGTATCTCCTTTGGTTCTTCCCAACCATGCTCGACAGCATGCCATGTAGTCTCGTCGATAGATCGTATAATATGTCTCATTCTGACTTTCCAGTGACCAAAGTTGTGTTCATCCAGCATGATGTGTTTCAAAACCGCCAACAGATCCTTTGTCTCCATATCTTCTCCAAGATCTCAACCTGTAAGATAGATTGCCTGCTCTGATACTAAATGAAATAACAAAAGATATGAAATCAAGATGTTGATTTAGACTAAATCAGAAACCAAACTTTTATTAGAATTCACTTGAACAAATTACACAGTAATCTTGTTCAATCAGATTAACACGACTTCACAACTTGTGAAACGCTACTGACCAAATCCTAATCTACCCAAACTTACCGTACAACAACAGTTGCACTTCTCTCTTTTATTCACTCATCGAAAAGCACAAGATCTTAATTGCGTTAAACACACTAACTCTTTTTCTCTCTTAGCAAGCGTAACCTAATCCAAGTCGGCTCATCTCAATATATATATGCAGTCGATCTTGGAGAATCTCTTCTATGGAAATCTTCTATATTTTCGTGATATAGAATATTTCCAAATCTTCTATTTCCAACTTCCGATTGCTTCCTTGTATAACACGTCATATCTTGTTCAGATTGCTTCCTTGTACTCAACGTCACATCTTGTTCAGTCCTTGTGTGTTAAGCAACATCGTATCCGATAGTATCTTGAACTTTCAAGCTCAGCCTCCCTTTGCGATTGAACTTCATAGAAGTAACGATGGCCATGGAACAAAGTGTTGCCATCACTATCCCTTGTGATCCAAGAAGCTCCACAAATTCGATGATTCTTAGACCATGACGCACCAACATTGCACTTGCGAAAAGAGACATGAAGTTTACTCCATCCACTTCTAGTACTATGCCTTGAGGGCTATAAGTTTCCATCGTAAGTGGTATGAAAGCCCTGAATTCCAAACCAAAATTTTTCATCTTCCAGAGCCTTTGAACATCCTGCTGCAGGTTCAATTCTTGTCCGTTCAAACACCAGCATATTCCTAGACTTCCATATTTTCCAGATTAGGGTTCAATATGCTTGAGGCTGCTTTCGATCAGAAAATGCATGTTTAAGAATACATAGTTGCTAGAGAAACCATTTGTAGGGAGAGGAAGACCAGATTGTTCCCACAATTCTTTGGCCTGACTGCATTGAAACAACACATGACAAGTGGTTTCAAGACCAACTCCACACACTGGGCATGTGGTGTCCACATTTAGACCACGTGATGCAAGTCTCTCTTTTACCGCCAAAGCTCCTGCCAAGGCTTTCCAGAGGAAATGCCAAAGCTTGGAGGGAGTTTTAAGCTTCCACAATTTCTTCAAGAGAGCACTTTCAAGAGGAGATAAGGTATGTGTTGTTGGGTCATTGATTTCTTTTATAGCTTATAACATTTTATACCCACTTTTCGAACTGTATGCGCCGTCTGTTGAAAATCCCCACACCATTTCATCTTCACAAAATCTGGAAGGTTTGATACTCAATATCCACAAAGCATCCTCGTGTGTGAATGTTTGCCTTACCAATTCAGCATTCTAGATACCTGAGTCTCCTACCAATAGATCTGAAACCTTCAAAGTGAGGTCTATGGTGCTGTCTGGGCGATAATTAGGTGCCTGAGCTATGACATCCATGATCCACTTATCCATCCATACATTAGTGCTGATCCCATTACCTATGGCTTTGATCAAACCTTTTTCGGTAGCTCTCTGCCATGGAGAATACTACGCCAAGCATAAGATGGTAGTTGTCCAACCAAACTCTCTAAGAACGAAGATTTTTGAAGTATCGATGCTTCAAAATCCGTGCAACCAGGGATTGAGGATTACTCTATATGCGCCAGGCTTGTTTCGCTAGCAAGGATTGATTAAATAAAGTGATGTCGTGGAAGCCTAAACCACATTTTTCGTGCCACTGCTCCACCAATACTGAATAAGTACGCTTGTTATTTTGTCACAAAGGTTTTTGGGGAGTTTGAAGACTGACATGGTGTAAACCGGCAATGCAAGAGCAATGGATTTGATTAATATCTCTTTGCGACCATGATCCAAAGCCTGAGCAAACCAACCTTTAACTCGTCCATGTAGTCTCTCAAGAATGAAATTCAGCACTTGACTTTAGGAACCACTAAAACATTCTGGGAGACCCAAGTAAGTTCCTTCTTCACCTTGCTTATCGATACCCAGTATTACCTTGACTGCATTTTGTTTTCCTTCTTCTACTTTTGTCCAAAAAATTATAGAAGATTTCACTTTATTATAAGCTGACCAGACGCATCACCATGGAGTTTAAGGCATCGTACAATCTCACCAGCTTCTTGTTCATTAGCTTCGCACATCAAAAGACTGTCGTCGGCGAAGAGTAGATGATGTACCTCTGGTCCCGAAACTCCTAAGTGAATTCCATGTAAGGAGCCAGATTGCTCAGAATAATTCAGACGACCTACCAATGCCTCAGCCGCTAGGATAAACAAGAATGGGGATAGCAGATCTCCTTGGCGGATCCCACGTTCATGTTTGGTAAATCCATGGGTGCGACCATTTAGAAGAACTGAGTACGATACTGAATTCACACAGGTCATGATCCAGCATACCCATCTTCTGTCATAACCCATTTTTCAAGAGAGTTTCAAGAAAACACCATTCTACTCGGTCGTATGCCTTTGACATATCAGTTTTATTGCCATGGAACTTTTTGATACACTCTCATTCGTACGAAGTTCATGCACCATCTCATGAGCAATGAGGATATTATCTGATATAAGTCTTCCTGATACAAATGCCCCCTGCGTTTATGAGATTATCTCCGACAATATTTGTTTCAGTCTTTCACTTAAAATCTTCGATATAATCTTGTACTGCACTGAACATAACTGATTGGTCTCATGTTTGTCATGTGGGTGGGATTATGTACCTTGGGCAGAAGACATAGATGAGTGTGATTCCAACCAGCCGGAATTGTCGTCGATGAGAAGAAGCTTTGTATATCACTGGTTAGAGCCGGCCCAACAATATTCCAGTATTTTTGAAAGAAGATCCATGTTAAACCATCCTCTCTAGGAGCACTGCTCCCCTTGATATTTAAGGCTGCTTTTTAATTTCCTCAACCGTAACCTCACTCATAAGTTTTGCATTCATCTCCATTGACACCTGAGATTGAAATCCTTCGAACATTTCCTCCATCTCGTATGGGTTAGTACTCATAAACAAATCCCTGAAATACGAGACGGCCACATTCCCTTTTGCTCCCTCCGAGAAAAGTTCCTGGTTGTCATCATCCATGAGCATAAGGACATGATTCTTTATCTTCCGACCTTTGAATGCATTAAAGAAGAACTTCGTGTATGCATCTACCTTCTTTAACCACTTCTCGCGACTTCTTTGACGCCAAAATAAATCCTCATCCTTATACGCCACTGCCAAATCATGCTTAAGCTGGCGCATAATCTCCATGTTCTGGTGTTGCTTAGAGATTTCTAAATCGAGCTCGAGCTATAGACGTTGCAATCTGGTTTTTGAATTGCAGTCATTACTTCTCTTCCATTGCACCATTTCCCTTCTACAAAGGGTTATTCTGTCCATGACACTGACGTTGGAAGCATTCAGATCACCCCAACTAACCACTTCTTTAAAACCATCTTTGGACATTAGTCGCTTATCAAAATAGAAACGGCCTCTATTTGGGTTTTTCGTCTCAAGAGAGAAAGCTAATCTTATAGACCGGTGATCCGACGCGCATGAAAATAGATATTCTGCTTGAGATCTTGGGAAAAGATGAAACCATTCAGAATTCCCAAAACTATAATCGAGCCTGCATTGAACCCAAAAATTATCCCGCCAGCCCGACCATGAAAGGAAATTTCCAGAGCTGCAAATTTCTTTTATCCTGCAGTTTTCTGCCATTGATCTGAATCCCCAAAATGTAGATTCTCTTCTTTTTTGACCACCTAACTTTTCATCGTTGCTCATGAGTTCATTAAAATTGCCAATGAGTACCCATGGTTCATCTCTTAACAAGCCAATACGAGAAAGTTGGTCCCAAACATCTTATCTTCGTTCTTTAACAGGATCTCCATACACACAGGTTAAGTAAAATTGTAAAGAGCCCATCAAAACTTTCATATCTATTATTCTTGCACTTTTGGAAATAACATCAACTTTATAACAACTCTTCCACATAACTGCTAAGCCTCCACTAAGACCTCTAGGCTCAACAGTAGTAAATCCATCATAACCCAAACTAAGCTTCAAACCTTCCATGTAACTAAATATTTGCTTCGTCTCCATAAGAAACATAAAATCCGGGAAGTACGTACACCGTAGTTCCCGAATACGATGAATTGTCGCAGTGCTTCCTGCACCTTGACAGTTCTAGCTCAGTATGCTCACTGGATCCGTAGCTTGATGATTTTCATGCATCTTGGGAGTATGAATTTTCTTCAGTAAGGGGCATTTGTTCTTCTCGTGGGTCAGTGATAGGGTCTAGTTTTAATCCTATTCTACTGCAAGTGCACAGTTAAGTGATTGTAGTATATAGGGTATCGAATCCACAGAGACTCTGGTCTCGATAGATAAAGAACCGTAGGAATTTAAACTAAGAAGAAAGCAATTTGTATTAAACTAAATAGCAAAGCAAGAAAGTAAACAAGTAGCAGATTGTTGGTGGTGAAAGCAGTTAATTAGAGGCGCTAAGTCTAGGGCGTTCTCAGGAAATCAGACAAGCAGACAAATCAATCAGTCATGATCTAATTAAGTACAGTTCTAGAACTCAAATCACAGAATTAGAATTAACCAAATCTCTTTGCGAGAATTCTCTAAGTATAAGTGCAGTAATCCAAATCTCTTTGCAATTACTAACAGATTAAACCATCATTAATTTCAAGTTCGATATGTTCACAATTAAACTAAACCAAATCTCTTTGCGAATAATTTAATTGCTCAACCTAAATAGTTCAGATTCTAAGCCACACTCTCGTGTCGTATTTAGCAACCTAAGATCTAGATTCTAATTGATCAGGTTAGAACTAGCATTAAACTCAATTTAGATCGAAGAACATTCTAATCATGTGAATCCTTAACTGAATTAAACAAGTCTAGCAAGTCATGAAATCCTTAATGAGAAACCCTAAACCTAACTATGAATCTACTCAGACATGATTAATGAAACAGAAATCATAGAATTAATAGATTGCATATAAGAAATTAAATAGATAAAGGGGTTCGAAATCTTCTCCAAAATAGATGAAGTACAGGAATAGATCAGCCCCAAAAGCTCTAAAAATCTCTTAGCTCTAAGTATGAAAGCGTATCTAAAATAAACACCAAAATCCTAATTATATAGGCATAATCTCGGCTGGGGCTTCTATGTAAATACTGGAAACTTCTGGGCCAAAGTGAAAAATCTTGAATCTTCATTAAACCGCCGAATCAGCCCATCTCGCTAGTGTGTCAATCGACACCAAAGGTGTGTCGATCGATGCATGATCTCAAAATCGGACAGTGAGCTCAATCTCTCGGCCAAGCACTCCAAAAATCCCCAAAATGCTCCAATATCTCCAATTCTGCTCCAAACCTGATTATACCTGTAAAAGACTCTAAAAGAACACAAAAGAACACTAAAACACAATTATATCATGGCATAAAACCGGTAAAAACCATGATATATCAGTCAGCCGGAAACAATATGAGCATTTTCTTCTGATCTGTTCATACTCGTAGGTAACAACCACAGACTCGCCCGTTGGTAGATTCAACACTTTCTTATTTCGAGCTGGTTTGGCTATATTATACACGACCATGGCTTGGATAAAGTCTGTTCTCTGGGAAGCTTTAGGGTCATACACCACTTCTTCTACCTTCCCGATTGCCTTTGCTAACTCGTACATAGTCTCAAGCGTGTAATAGACATATGGTATGTTTCTTATCCGAATCCAAACCTCGAATTTGGTAAGGAAATCTGCAGGCGGTGTAGCAGTCCATCTTTCCAGGAGCATCGTCCAGTGATTAAACGAACATGGTCTGTCTCTCAGCACTCTCTGAAGATCTTCTTCTCTCTCAAAGATAAACTGAAACTTATCTTTCGATAATGCAATTCCACAGACCTTTTCATAGACACGCTAGTGCCTAGGCATGTCGTTTATCATTCTAGACATTGACTACTCGTCAGGATTGAGAAGGCGGCCAAGCATGCTGCACGAGTTCTCATCAAAGATCTTGAATCGAGGGTGTTTTATCAAGGTAATCGGTTCGTCATCCTCAAGCGTCATTGCTTTCATGGCATTGTGAAGGATATCCGAAATTATTCCCAGGGAAAAAGCGTCGTCACAGAATCAGAACCACCGTAGAAGGTTCTTTTTGGGAAGTAGGTCAGTGGTTTGAGAAGCGGAAATCCCTTTGAATGGGCAGAATTCCGAAACAATCTTGAAAGAAATCATAATCGTAGCAATTCTACACTTAATGAGGGGAGTAGAAGAGGAAAACTTCCAAGTCTGTGAGATTTTTAGAAGCAGAATTAAGGAAAAGAGAGAGAAAGTTGTATCTTTTCTTTTGTAAGAAAGGAAAGAAGAAACGTTTAGGAAATTTAAATAGACCGTAGAAATTTCTTGCCGGGAAGGGAGCTCTACTCGACGGTGAGAGAGGAATGATGGAAAAGGAAGGTTCAAACCTTCTAATTGGACCTAAGAGTCCTAAGCAAAAAAGGCATGCTTATAATCTAGAATTTTTAGGTCGTGAAACTAATCTACTTAGTGTTGAATTACATATAATTTAAGAGTTGGAAATTTTAAATTAGCAAGACCGTATGCGAGGGAAACCCTATGCTCCCAGGTGAGTTTCTCGAGGTGACTCTCTGCTGCGCTGTCCAGCCGCTTCCTCTCTCTGAAGATCACCTCCTCCAAAATTGAAGCTCCCCTCCTCCATGGCATTTGTAGCTGAAGCATCCGCCGTTCCTCCTCCACCATCTAAACCACCGGAACCCGAGCCTCACCTCTCCTCTGCCGTCAGGCCCTCCAACTCCTCATGTTTCGCCAGATCCACCGCCTTTGGGTCTCCCTCGTTCGTCCTTCGTCTCCGCCTCTATCCTCCTCCTCGCCAATATCCCTCATTGTCGTCCTGGTAACGCCCCTTTCCCGTTATCCGCTGACCGAAGAGCCGACCGGTCAACAATCAAACAAGAACATGACCGATTGAACTCGAGCAGGCCAAACGAGAAACATTCGTCACAATACGAAGCCAGTAACGGTCCAATTTGAGTCAATGGCTCGAACCAAACCGTCCTTGACTCTGTTTACCTCGCATCCACAATACAAGGCTTTTCAACCAGTATTGCTTCGACGATTTGTGTCGGTTTGGACTAAACCTAATACCAGAGAAACAATTTCATTTTTAAGGGTTAATAAATCCTTTAGCCTATTTAATTCTAATTCCAAAACATTTAAAACTCAATAGGCGCCATAAAACCCGAACCTAAATAAACCCAATAAAAAAATTTAATCAAACTGTGGCCAAGCGTTATCCCAAGACTACACCAAGATCCTCCCACGTCCGCCGAGCTAAGCCAAACCTGAAAACAACAAAAAAGTCTAATGAGCGATCTAAGATCACCCAGTGAGTCGGCTCCCCACTACTAGGCTGCTAATGATCTACTAAACTAAACCCCAAAATAACAAGCAAAAGATCAAACAGAAGAAATGGCTGATCACGTGCCACCATGACGTGATGAGCCCAAAACACACAAGCATTCTCTATCAATGAAAGGTAACACATATATCGAGATCACTGCGGCACTTGATCTCGATCGAACTCAATCTAACTGACGCGGAAACTAACACCACACCACTGGTCCCACTATACGAACTCGGTAACATCCACGGGAACACTTAGCTACTGCCATGGTAACTAAAACTACCCCACGACTCCTAGACGTAAACACAAAGTTCTACGACCTAGGACATTGTTCTCTATCCATAAATACACAACGACTCGGGCTACCCCTAGATAGCCTAAGCTTCAATGCAGTCTGGCCCTACGACATGACCCTGTATTCTCCGGACCACACTTCTACAGGCGTCACTCAGTAGGTTAACACCATAACCAGAATCACAACCTGAAGGCACGTGTACCGATCACGCAACTACCTGAGTATCCAATCGGGTCGGAAGTACCAGAACGCTTGCATTCGACTTGTGGGATCTAACGTACCCTAGAGTCCTGATAACAATAAATAAAAACACGCTGACTCTCTGGGACTCTACAAAGCACACAAGATCGACAAGGCCAAACATAAATAAACAAAGCAGACAAACACCCAATCTATCTCGCAAGTCATATCACCAGCCAACACCGGAATAGACCAACACAAGCATGCATTAGATAAACACCAAACCAAACATCACAATCCAATCAATAAGACCCTTAGGTTTATTAGTCTTTTAATCTTATTCGATCCATCGGTTTAAGATTAATAAACTTACTAATCTCCCGACATCTCATTTTTATGTAATTAAATCCATTTAACCCGATAATCCCAACTATTATCAAATAATCCATCCTTTATTATATTCTCTGTGTGCTAGGTATTTTAATTTCGTATTTTAAATCACTCTTAATTCATCGTATATAAGTTCATTAAGTACGTTCTTACTATAAGAAGATGGAAACAGCCCCATGAAATCGATGCCCATAAGAAGATGGAAACGGCCCCATGAAATCGATGCCTCAGCAATCAAAGACTTCAACCTCGAGGATAAAGTTTTGTGGCATCTCGTGTCTCTTGCTTATCTTCCCCCTCCTCTGACACACGTCACACTGAGAGACAAATGACTGAGCATCTTTGAACATTGTAGGCCACCAGAAGCCTGCTTGAAGGACCTTGGACACTGTCTTGAATGTAGCAAAGTGTCATGCATACTCAGAACCATGGCAGTGGTATAGCACATTATCAAGTTCAGACTCTGCGATGCAACGTCTATAGGTACCATCAAAGCAGTGCTTGTATAGGTAGGGTTCATCCCAATAATAACGCCTAACTTCCCTAAGGAACTTCTTCTTAGCATAGCCTTTAAATACTTCAGGCTCATCCTCTGCAGCAAGGTAATTGGCTATATCGGCGTACCAAGGTCTAGTAGAGAGAGAACCTTGGGCGACTGCAGCTATGAACATGTCAGGTTTATCATCCAGAACAACTTCCTGCATCCGCAACTGGTGTCGACCGACACTGAAGTTGGTGTCGACCGACATTGACCCCAATCGACCGATTGATGTCGGGTTCGATCGATTATCGTTCGCTTTCTCGAATATAGTGACGACCAACATGAAATGGGTGTCGACCGACACTCGTCCTGCAACCCGTGTAGAAAACAGTGAACTCGCAGAAACTACCTGAAATCCTGTCTCAACCTTATAGATATTCTCTTATGGTAGAAAATCATCTATAGGAACGTCCTTATCGATCCTAATCCGTGACAAGTGATCAGCAACACCATTCTATACTCCTTTCTTGTCTCTCACCTCTATGTTAAACTCTTGGAGTAAGAAAATCCATCTCAGCAGCCTTGGCTTAGCATCTTTCTTCTGCATCAGATACTTAAGCACAGAATGGTCAGTATGTACAACTACCTTGGATCCAATCAGATAGGAGCGGAACTTCTCGAATGCAAACACAACTGCCAACAACTCCTTCTCAGTGGTTGCATAATTTATTTGAGCATCATCAAGAGTTCTACTGGCATAATAGATAGCATGGAGCTTCTTGTCCTTCTTCTGCCCAAGCACAGCTCCTACCGCATAATCACTAGCATCACACATCACTTCAAAAGGCAGACTCCAATCTGGTGGTTGCACAATTGGAGCCGAGATCAAGGCCAGTTTCAACTCCTTGAATGCAGCATGACACTCATATGTGAACTCAAACTCCACATCCTTGCAGAGAAGTGCAGTGAGTGGTCTAGCTATCTTGTTGAAGTCTTTAATGTATCTTCTATAAAAATCAGCATGCCCAAGAAAACTCCTAACTCCTTTGACCGAATCTGGCGCCTGCAGCCCTGTCATCACCCCAATCTTAGCTCTGTCCACTTCAATTCCTGCCTCAGAAACTGATGAGGACATCGGATCCTCCAGACCCGGCCCGAACGAGCAGTACGTACCAGCCTCGACCATGAGGTTGGCCGAGTTGTTCCCGACCCCGCGGAGCATACCTGAGGAGGTTCAGAAGGCCAATGCATGTTCTGCCCAACTCAATGACGTGGTATCAAGAATTCATAAGCCAATAGCATGTTTCAGGAGTCATGATCATTCCAGAACCCAATTGGAACGATCCCCATTGGAAACGGTCGACAACCGACCTCCCGGAGCCCTAACCGTGTCCTGGAAGATGTCCATAGAAGAGTTGGTTCAAGCCAATCATGCCAGACTTGATATTCATCATAAAGTATGCTATTTGGAAGAGTTTGGTCAGAAGGAATCAGCTTGGGTTCGTGATCAACTAGGAGGATGTCTAGAAGCTGTTCAGTTAGCCCTGTCCGCGGATATAGGTGCATTCAAGAGAGGATTGTGAATGGACCAAGATTAATCAATCTGCAACTCAACCTGTTATGGAAACCTGACTCATCTAGGAATCTTCATAAAGTTGAATCACATCAAGACCATTTTCTATGAAGACGTTATGCCCGTTTCAAGACAGGTGATTTTCAGGGAACGCGATAAATACCGACTTGCACATTTTGGAGTGCTCAGAAAGAACCAGGATGAATCAAGGAGTAAAGGAACTTGTTCTGGATTCTTGATTCATCATAAAATGCATGAGAGTTGGAATCACACCAATACCAGCTCGGACCAAGAAGATATGCAAGATCAAATCCGAAGGTTGCTGGACCTGCCTTATTTGGAAGCTGACGGACTTAGTGGGCTTCAGACTTATGTATGGCGACCAGGAGTACGAGCAACATCTCCTTGGGCATTGGTTTATACTCTTTTTTCCTTAAGTGTGGTTTTGTCCCAATTGGGTTTTCCCACTAAGGTTTTTAATGAGGTAAACCAAGGCCCGCTTCAAGAGAATGAGAATATGGCCCGTCCAACCTTCTTTCTTGTTTTCTATTTTTGTAGTTTCGACCAGGCCTCTTTATGGCCCTTTTTTAATACTTGTAACCCTAGTACCTTGGCTATTTAAAGCCACTCTTTGTTTTCAATAAAGTTAAGTAAGTTTTAAGCTAAGAAAAACCTAAAGGTTTGCAATCTCTCTCTCTATTGCGTGGTTGCCCCTCTAGAGAACTATAGATCTCTTCGCTTCTTGCTTACTTGTTTCGATTGTTCTAAGTGTTCACAAGATCAGTATCTTGAAAACCACCTTCGACCATCCACTGACTTAGCTGAGAGCGCCTTCGGCCAGCAGCTTCGTTCAATCCGACTATCGTCCTGCTCATCGCTTCTCGACCATCTCGACCACCACGAGCCCATATCATATCAGAAACTCTATGCCCAAGTACAATGCCATTTTTTAACATAAAATGACATTTCTCCCAGTACAAAACCAGGTTCTTTTCCTCACAGCGAGCTAGCACCTTGCATAGATTATCAAGACAAACATGGTAAGATGGTCCGTAGACAGAAAAATCATCCATCAAGACCTCCATAAAATCCTCAATCATGTCTGTGAAGATAGACATCATGCACCTCTGAAACGTCGCAGGAGCATTACACAGTCTGAATGGCATTATGCGGTATGCAAAGGTGCCATAGGGACATGTAAATGTGATCTTCTTCTGGTCTTCTGGGTAGATAGGGATCTGAAAGAAACCAAAATAACCATCCAAAAAGCAGTAGTAAGGATTATTCGCCAACCTTTCCAACATCTGATCAATGAAAGGGAGTGGAAAGTGGTCCTTTCTGGTGGCTGCATTCAACTTCCTGTAGTATATGCACATCATGTGACCAGTGATCGTCCTTGTAGGAATCAGCTCATTCTTGTTATTCTTCACCACTGTGACTCCTCCTTTCTTTGGAACCACATGAACCGAACTGACCCAATCACTGTCTGATATAGGATAAATAATCCCAGCTTGCGGTAATTTCATGATCTCCTTCTTCACAACCTCTTGCAGATTAGGATTCAAACACCTCTGATTCTCAATTGATGACTTGCTCTCATCCTCAAGGTGTATCATATGCATGCACAAGTTTGGAGAGATACCTAGAATATCATCAAGAGAATAGCCAAGAGCTTTGCGATTCTTGCGCAGCTTGCTTAGCAGTAACGTGAGTTTTTCGTTATTCAAATCAGCATTGACAATAACAGGATAAGTGGAATTGTTACCTAAGAATGCATATTTTAGGTCTGAAGGAAGCTGCTTCAGCTCAATCTTCGGAGCTTTCTCCTCGCTCCAGTCAATCGCGATGGGTGTAAACTGATTCACGTGTAGTGTCGGTCGATACAGTATATCATCGGTCACTTCCAAGTTCATTACATGCTCAGTAGAATCCAGTAGTCTCGAGCACCCAGCTGCAGCATCATCCTCCAGCTCCAAATCACGCTCAGAATTCATCAAAGCTCTCTCCAAAGGGTCAGCAGGATGCATCTGAATGAAGAATTCTGCAGCCAGATTTTCAATTGTATCAACATAAAAGGTCTGCCCATCAATGGTGGGGTGTCTCATCAGCTTATCCATGTCAAAATTCATCACTAGATCACCCACATTGAGTCCAATATTCCCTCTTTTCATATCAATGATGGCACTAGCTGTAGCCAAGAATGGTCTGCCTAGGATAAGAGGGTCCTTAGGCTCATCAATGTACTGCAAAACTACGAAGTCAGTTTGGATAACGCATTCACCAATCTTCACCGGTACATCCTCCAAGAGACCTTCAGGAATCCTTATGGAGCGACCAGCTAGAATCAAGGAGATCCTAGTAGGTGTGAAATCTGTTATTCCCATCTGCTTAGCAACTGAATATGGCATCAGATTGACACTTGAACCTAAATCACATAGTGGCCTCTCAAATCTGTCGCTGAAGATGGTACAGTCCAAGATAAAGCTCCCTGGATCCTTTTGCTTCTCGGGAACTCTGTTTAAAATGACAACACTACAGACTCGGTGATCATCATCACACACTCCTCATCTCCCATGTCAGAAGTCAACATCTGCTTCAAACACCTCTTCAACACTGGGTTGTTGTTGAGTGCGTCCATCAATGGCATTGGGAGAGTGAGCTTGCTCAGCATATCCATATACTTAGCCTTGAACCTTTCAAACTTGGACTGCTTCGGGTTTCTCGGGAAAGGTACCTTGGTTTTATACACTTTCCCATCAGCTACAGGAGTTTTCTTCGCAGCATCAGACTCTGTACGTTGCTGGTATCGAGCAACACTGGGTTGGTGTCGGTCGACATCGCTCGATTTCGTTCTGTCATCGACCTCACAATCGACCTCGGTCGATTTCCGTTCGTCACGAGAATTCGAAAAAGTGGGTGTCGCCCGACATTCAGTAATAGTGTCGGTCGACACTCGTCTTTCAGCCTCGAACTCTTCCTCAAATTCCTCTATCTCCTCGATTTCCTTATCACTGATCCGCCTAATGGGGATAGTTTGCAGCTCTTTCCCACTCCTCAGTGATATTGCATTGCAGTGATGCTTCAGGTTGGTATATGTGCTTCCAGGAAGGAATCCAGCTTGCCTCTTAATAGCTCTAGCAGTTTGAGCAACTTGAGAGTCCAATTGCTTCATATGTGTACTCAAGGATTCAAACTTCCCATTTAGATCAGTGTAGACAACATCTATCTTCTTGTTGAAATCCACAGCAGTCTTCGTCTCACCCTCTAGCAACTGCTCCATCATAGCTTCCAACTTACTCTCATGAGCACTAGTAGCAGGAGGTGTCTGATAGGAAGATGATCCATAGGTTCTCTGATAAGAGTTGTTCTGCTGAAAAGGCTTTTGGTAACCAGCATTCTGACCATATCTAGAAGAGTTTTGATTGCTTGTGAAAGCACTCTTCTGTCCACCAGTGAAGAACTTGTTGCCTTGCTGATTTCCAAACCTGTTTCCCTGAAATCCAGACCCACCAATGTAGTTCACATCTTCTTCTTGGCAGCCATCTTCAGGTTCAATTTCCTCAACCTCTTGAGCAAAATGGACAGCCTTCTTTCCAGTCAGCAAGCTATGAATGGAGTCCAGCTTACTCTTCATTTCAGCAATCTGGAAGTTGTCTACTTTTCCACCAGACTCTTTCCTCTTCTTGTCAGCATTCTTGGTGCTGTTACTGCTCACCAAGTTCTCAATTAATACTTTGGCCTGCTCAGGAGTTCTTGTGTTGAAGTTGCCATTGCTAGCAGCATCCAACGCAGACTGGTACCAAAGATCCACACCTCTGAAGAAAATAACCAGCAGTTGAACTTCAGAGAATTCATGATGAGGACAGTCTTGTTGGTACATCTTAAATCTCACTCAAGCAGTTTTAAGAGGCTATGTAGGTCCCTGAGTGAATGTCAGAAGGTCCTGTCTGAGCTGATCGGAGCGAGCATCATCATAAAAATGCCTCAAGAAATCTCTCTTTACTGCATCCCAAGTGGTTAACTTCCCAGGTGGAAGTTTCTTAAGCCAAGTTGCAGCATCTCCAGCAAGAGAATATGGGAAAAGCTTGAGGTATAGGAAGTCATAATCCACTACATTATGCTTCATTCCAGTGATGAAGACTTCAAAATCCTCAATGTGGTCCATGGGTTGCTCATGCGGAAGACCATGGAAAGGGTGCTACCTCAGAAGTGCATAGTAGGCAGTCTTGAGCTCAAACTCATTCCTCTCAATAGGAGGAGGTACAATTGTTGATCTGTTGTTGTAGAACACGTCAGGCCTATTGTAGTCAACAAGAGTCCTCTATGGAGGAGGATTAGGTGGTGGATTAGCTCCAGGATTAACCATTTGCCTCTCTTCTTGAGGCTGGTCAGGTTCAGGAATTACATTTCCTTGGGCATCAATCCTTTGCCCCTGAGCATTGTAAGGATTGTTCTGCCGGTCTCTCAGAACTCCTTCAGCATCGGGCATCAAAATCACACGGTTATTCACCATCCTTGAAGTTCTATGAGCTTTTCTGTTCGTTCTCTCAAGTTTAGCTAGCTTCTCAAGTCTGAGGTTAACAAGATCTTCGTTCGGGTTGCTTCGGGTGTGTCGACTTGGCATACACTGATTTCAGAGGTGAAATCCGCGCTTGGTGTCGGGCGACACTAGGTTGATGTCGGTCGACACTGAGTGCTTCTGTTGATTCTTGCAGCAACAAAAACAAGCCAAACTAGAGAATGTGAGTAACAAAAGAAATAAAAACAACTTAGACTAAACCTTAAAACAAAATCTATCGGCGAACTCAAATGAGTCCCCGGCAAAGGCGCCAAAAACTTGATAGGTCAAGATTACTCCCTATTCTACTGCAAGTGCACAGTTATGCAAATGTAGTATTTCAGGGTATCGTATCCACAAGGACTCAAGATTCACACGATAGATTATATGTCTTCAAGTTAAGCTAAGCCAACCAGGAGAAAGCAGTAAACGAATGCAAGTAATTTAAAGAGTGTTTTCAATGGGAGAAAGGCGTCAGACTTAGGAAGTTCTCGGGATTTATACAATGTCGGATACTTAACTAACCGGATTCAGACTAAGCGCAAGTTCAAGAACTAGAAACACAATGATAAACAATCCAACTCTCGCTGAGATTATTTCTATATCTAGCAACCTAGCGATCCAAATCTCTTTGTGATCCTAGAGTTCTAAACAAGCATTAGGAACAGGTTCTTCGGTTCACAATTCTCCTAAACCAAATCTCTTTGTATCTAGTCAAATTGCTCACACTAAGTTTATTCAGATTATAACTCACACTCTCGTGCTAAGTTAATTATCTCAGATATAAATCCTAGGTGATCAGTCCAGAATTCAGTATTAAGTGCAACTTAGGCGATGAACGAATAGATTTAGAATCATAATCAATCAAGTGTCTAAACAAGTATAAAACCCTATGAGAATTCCTAAATCTAACTAGGTTACTACTCAGACATATTATCAGATAAACAACACATCATTGAATAGAAAACCAAAGACTGAATTGATAGATAAAAAGGGGTACGAAATCCT
>CM058237.1:90412394-90535815 GCA_030180135.1 Orychophragmus violaceus
ATACGGATGATTTCTATCGTGATGACGAGAGGATATAAGGCATACAGAAACAATATATAAGCCAATACATTTATATATATATAAGTTATATAACACATCTTATTTATAAACAATTACCTTGCATAAACATTTGTCACATCACCACATGTTTTACAATTATATAAGGGTTTGGACTCTTCGTCATCTTCTGAATCAGATCCATACTGAAGTACTTTCAGTTTGCAAACTTTGCAAGCTTGAAAATACCACTTTTTCGAATTGTCAATTGAGACAATTGTGGCACACGTAACCATCTTACCATGCTAAACAACAATAAAATCAATACGTAAATAAAACCATTGTGGTTTCAATTAAACCCATATATATTTGGAAGTTTAATATTATACTAACCCTTTCCGATTGCTGAATCCCAAGTAGAGTCATCCTACTATTCTTGATGAAAAATTCAGTACGCAAATCCAAAGGTGGAACCGAGCCAAAAGAAACCATGCTTTTCTCATACTTGATAATTAAAGCTTGAGATTCTTTTGGTATACTGTAAAATATAATTTTACTGAATATATCTACTCTTCAATTTAAAACTTTTCAGACACATATTCAAAACATAATGTATCACATTACATATCCAACCACTTTGAAATCTCATGGTCATTTTCATCTCCAAATGTGAGTTGAGTCGAGTTGTACGCATTCAGATGTACAATTTCCCAATATTTATTAAAATTTAAATTAAACCATTAATGTTATAAAACAATAATTCTCCATTAACATATCTGAGTGGTTATCTCCATATTCTTTGATCCATGCAAACCGGATAAGAACCACCACATGAGATGTGCTATTGGTGGTAGTATGCTCAATAACTTGCTTGGCATAATCTCTCCACAAAGTTCAAGACAATGCATCATCTCATTATTTATATACACGATAAAAAGATCATATAAAGTTATTTATTTATTATATTCCTAATTACGAATAATTTTTTGACCAATTATTATCCAGGTATAATTCAAGTTTGGTGATGTTTCCTGACTTGCTCTTAGTCTTCACATCTTCAATAGCACCCATGTGGATAATGACTCACATGACATCATATTTAGGTAAAACAACAATTAACAACGATTGTCTGAAAGTATAATATAAGGAATAATACATATATTACAAAAAATCATCTTACCAATCAAAACTCTTTTATCAAAAGTGAATGAGGCCCAAAAGCCCAAAGCCCATCCCAAAACCCTGGAGTTTCACCTTAACCCCATATAAATTAGAGTTGTCTCCAATAGAAAAGTGTAGAGATATTTTAGAAGCAAAGCCCTACAGAGATCCTGAGAGAGTAGCTGTCGACCAGATGAGACAAGCCGACGACCGCCTGGACCAGCCGTCTGCCGCCGTGAAGCGCCGCCGGCCATCCACCGTGAAGAAGCCGCGCTGCCGTCCTCTTCTTCTCGTCCCATGAGCCATTCCCGTTCTAGAATCTTGAGCCATCGTCTTCTAGATTTGTTTGAGTGGCATCTTCACGGTTCTTCTAGAGATTAATGTAAGATCTCGAGACCCCGAGCCTTCTTCTTCTTTCATGCTCGATATCTCCCGGAGTTTTAGATCTGGATCTAACTCCGTTCTCTCTTATTCTTCTCTTTTTCCATGTTTAGATATGAGATCTAAAAGCCCTTTTCCTAGATCTGAACCATGAATCTTATCCTCTTCTCTCTCTCTCTCTCTCTCTCTCTCTCTCTCTCCTCTCTCTTCTCTCTCTCGCTCTCTCTCTCTCTCTCTCTCTGCTCTCTCTCTCTCTCGTCTCTCTCTCCTCTCCTCTCTCTCTCTCTCTCTCTCTCTCTCTCTCTCTCTCTCTCTCTCTCTCTCTCTCTCTCTCTCTCTCTCTCTCTCTTCTCTCTCTCTCTCTCTCGTCTCTCTCTCTCTCTCTCTCTCTCTCTCATCTCTCTCTCTGCTCTCTCTCGTCTCGTCAGCTCTACTGTCTACCGTCGTTCTAAGGCTAAGGTGAGGACTGGTCATGAACTTTATCTTTATCATTTGAAAATAGCAGGACATAAGTCCATTGATAATATCAACTTATCTAGTTTGAACAATAGATCTAGTTGGTAACTTGTGGTGATGCAATTGAACACACCTGGAACATTAGGTTATCACTAAACCGAGAATGTTGCTTGATTGTATGAATGGTGTTTCTATATAGTTTTTGTTGTGTAGAGGTTGTAGTATATATCTCTCTTGCTTGCCGGAAAGGTGGGCCGGGAGGTGATGTGTTCTTCGCGGGCGGCTTTGGCGAGCCTTAAATGTGGTTGCCTCTGATCTAGGCATTGATGTTACCACGGGGGCGTCCAGGGCTGTGACCAAGGGAGGACACATGGGGCATAAAACCTGCACTCACTGGGTAATCCAAATTACTCAGCCCTCTCTTTCTTGCAGATAATCCAGGTAATCCCAAAGAGTTGTCGGAGTACACGATCATGTGCGGTGCCATGTTTTGGGAAAGCGGGGTGTCTTTTCTTATTTCGTTTTGAAAAGACTTGTGTTGAATCTTTTGGTTTTCTTTAAAGTTGATTCGGTTTTGGATTTGATTTGTAAGACGTTTATGTTGAGAGTTTAATAAAATGTTAGAGTTTGACAGATTATTGATGATGATTGTGGGGTTGTGGATGTGGTTTACAATGATGTAAACGGTTGTTGTGGTAGTTGGAAGGTTTTTTCCAGGAACCGAAGGGACGGGGTGTTACCCATAACACAGTCGTTCCGGCTTACCAGTGACGCGGTGTTACATTTTCGATGTTGCTGCATCTCGAAGGTACAAATTAATCCTTTAAATCAACTTGTTGTTTATTGCTCTCTTCAGCATCATACATCCTATGTATTGTGTAAAACACCAAACTAAGCCTTTTTAATAGGGATTTTCAAACAGTTTAGTAGTTTGAGCTTCTCCTTTAATAAAAAACTGTATCTTTTCATCTTTTTCTCATCAATTTCCTTAGTGCAGTTGGAATCGGAAGACTGATTATGTGGTTGATTTGAAGGAAGCTCGGAAACTATTACGAGAAGAGCCGTATGAATGGCATAATACTGGTCTTAGTGTTGATTGGGCAATAAGCTTTGAGTAAGGAAATGGCGGCTTATCAAGGGAAAAATAGGAAATGGTGCTTTATACGGTGCATTGTTGTATACGGTGACTCACCATTCCTTCCTTCTTTCGTAAGTAATATCTTTCTACAATAGAAAGTTGATGAATCTTTTTGTTATATATATACTATAAAAACAGGAGAGCATTTAAGAAAATAACTTTGGTATATCGTATTATATTACGAAGAATGCCATCGCGATGGTTAGAAAACTTTAATATTCATTAAGGGTAATTTTGGGTTATTTGAAAATTGGTCAGCAAAAACACGCGGATTTGTTTGGGTTATTTTTTATAGTTATTTTCTTTCTGGCAATCTAGTTTATTCTTTGTGTTGCAATATATCCCGGAAAGGTTCTTTAAGAAGTATATACTTGGAAAAACCGATGTTACAGCCGGTAAACTCGCATCTAATATTTCTCAACGAGAGTTCCTTATCAAACGAGTTGGTGATAGGCTTACTTCACGGTTCTTCGAGGCACATAAATTAAAAGACTTTGATCTTTTAATTTTTGAGTACTGTGGAGGTGCCGATTTCCATATGGTACAACAGTACGGACCCGACTGTTGTAAGATCAAATATGAAATCTGCCTCAAATGGAGACAGGAGAAGCAAGCACGAGTAAGTGTTTTTCTTTTATTTTCGATAAAAATTGTTCACTCTTTCTAATATTTTGACTAATATTTTCCTGATTTTTGAAGGAACCGAGGAGAAATTTGTTACCTTGAACCTCACGAGTGACGACATCAAACGAAGCAGAATCGTAAGTTGTTCCTTTGTATTTTGGTTTTAAAATATTGTTACATGATCAGTATTTGGATTTTGCAGTATCTTTCTAAGTCCTTTGTGGATGCAAACGATTTAGAGAAGGTCATATCGATGGTCAATGATTCGTGAGAGATATGGTCTGTTGAGCTTGCATTCCATTCTGATAGTGACAGGTGACATATACGTTTGAGTGGTGGCTTAAGAGAATTTTTGTTGACAAACAATGTCAAGGTCAACCAAACAATCGTGCTTCAACTTTTCTGGGAAAATGTCACTGCTCCTGTCTTAAAACTCTCCTCCAAAAATTTCGACTTGGTCTAACTCTATAAATCCTATGTTTTAATACTGTTTAGTTTTTGTCAAAAACTTATGTTTAATTCTTTGCTTGGTTTTGATGTTTGTTTCATTGGTACTATTTTTTTTGGTTATGACTTCTGTTCCATGGCAAATACTTAAATTACTATTGAATTCTATGTTTCTATTTTATATTTTGGTTTAAATTTTTGAAACCAGAAATCGCCTATTAATATAAATCAATGAAATTCAAACAATAAACCCTATAAATTTAAACAAGTCTTCACTTTAAATTCGTCTATTAAAGGAGTATTGTAAATACATTACTTAGAATCCTAGAAAATATATCTTGCGTACTTTTTAAATCTGCTGCCTGAGCTCAATATCCCGAAGAAAACCTAAAAAGATACAATCATAACTACAAATGTTGTAGAGCCACCAATTCGGTTATGTATTAATTAACTGGTTTCATATTTTGGACATATGTTTATATTATATGTTGTTGTCCTTTAAATTTATCTTACCATAAAATGCATATTTTTCTAATTTTATCAAACTTTTAAAATTTGTAGTTATGATTGTATCTTTTTAGGTTTTCTTCAGGATATTGAGTTCATGCACCAAATTTATAAAGTACGCAAGATATAGGATTCTAAGTAATATATTAACCCGCAAATGGTTGGGTTTGATCGTTTTTTAGGATAACTTATGAAAGTTACATGTTCTATTCAATAATGAAATTTTGTCATTCTTATAAACCAATACTATATACGATAAGCTTAATGTCATTCTGATAAAATATATTTTTTTCATAAATCCAATTACCTTTTTGATAAATTCATCATAATATTATTTGTTTTTAAATGTACACAATAATGGCGGTTTTAAATTAAGAATATTTCATATCAAATTTAAACTAATTATGTAAGTTAATAAACAAAATATGAATCATTTTTCCAATATATTAAATTTCATGATTTTAATTTTGATTTGACATATACCTACATGCATCATTGCTTTGCATACAGATTAACAAATGTCACCTAAATTATTGAAACCAAAAATCGAATTACATTTATTTATAAATTCACCATAACATATTTTGTTATTCAATGTATCACATTAATGGTAGACCAAATTTCGAATATTCCATATCAAATCTAAACAAATTGTATCAATTAATAAACTAAATATGAATTATTTTCCAATATATAAAAAACAAATTTAAAATATATTATGTTTCAGTTGAATGCTCGATATTCGGATTTGAATATCTTTTACATATTTAAACTAACTATAACCTAAAGAAATCTTTTAGGAATAAAAATATGAATATTATAGTTTTGAAATATTTTTAAAAATTTAGCGTGATAATAAATGGAGATGTTAATATAGAGCCGATAATTTGTAATACATGTTTTGAAAACGAATATCCAAGAATCACGGTATTAACACTCGAATAATTATTTATAATTTTATGTCCAATTTATTAAGGAAAACTGATATTCCTGCAAACATTTAATGTACTTATGTTTCACGACAATGTGAATAATTATTTAACTTAATAAATGTTACACATTGAATTATTCCCTCAATGACATATTTATAGTTAATTTTCTTTACTTATTTTTAAAGAAAATTTTCATGTTCAATTAGCACAATAAATGTTTCACATTCAATTTATACCAAACCTTTAAACCTACTCGAGATTTCTGAATAGTCTATATATATTTGCATAAAGAAGGTTCTTTGGCTTCATAAAAAAAAAAATCTCACGAGATCATCTCTTATATTGTTAAACTCTTCAAACACAAAAGAAAATATGGTGATTTCATAGATTTGTATGAGCTTGATGGTACTGAACCGTGTCTAAATATTCGAGGAAAGATCATACGGAAGTGGTTCACAAATGATTGCATGAATGGTCTTCAGATTCATGTAATCATAGCTGATGAATATGTAGGTTTTCTTCACTCAAAATTTACATAATACTTTGCTGTTTTTGATCTATATTCTAGACATTTTGTTAAGGCCTTTTATTTGTTTGGAAAATTATTTTGTTACAGGGTTACAAAATCTAAGTTATCATACCACCAATGTTTATAGACAAATTCAAGGAAAAAAATGAATAGGGAAATTGGACGGGTATCAAGAATTTAGAAGTGATTCATATCAACTGAACCTTCAAAAACACTTATGCTGAAAAGAAGATTTTGCTTGAGGAAGAAAACCAAGTTGACAACTACTACAATATATTTAATGATATGTATTATGAATTTGTGATCTTCAAAAACATTTTGCAAGGCAATGTTGAACATCTCTACAATATTGGTATGTTTGGTTTAATTTTTTAAAAAAAATTGTTTGTTGCATGTTTAAAAAATCTTTTATAAAAATCGTGCTTTTATAAAAATCGCGAGATTTGGTCAAAATTTTATGTTATTTAGATGTAATAGGTGCAATCATGTGGGTTGGACCTCAAACCACAAATCAAGATTACAAATTCATTTTAAGATCAAGGAAAGAGAATAAACATTTGGATATTTTATTGATGCATGAATTATATCTAATTTCTTTAAATTTTATGAAGCAACACATTCATTAATTGTGTTGCAAATGGTAGGGATGCTATGAAGTTCAATGATCTTTGGAACTCAAGTGGGATTTACAAAACTGTTGTGTGTGTAAGATCTCAATCCCGCGTATCTGAAGATAGCAAGAATTTTAGGGTTTGTAATTAGGGATTCTAAAAGAAGATTTAAGAACACGGTGAGATTTGTGAGATTAGGGTTTATATGGCGGTGTTTCCGAGATGGAAGCCGGTAAAGAAAGCTATGAAAGTCGCCGGAGAGAAATTAGGTCAAAGTCGGCTCTAAATCTCTCAGGCTAAGAATATTAAGAAAAGCGTATCCTTTCATTGATTCATAAGGCTCCCTTATATAGGGTTACATGTCGGTTTAATCGATTTAAGGAAAGAGAAGATAAACGCGAATATTTCCGAATATCTCGGCTATGTCGAGATATGGAATATTTCTGTATCTCGACATTGCTGCGCGCCGCCTTCGCTCTCCCTTTGGTTTGTACCTTCCAAACCCCTAGACGTAAGACGGTTGAGCCGAGTCGGGTTTAACCCACGTTTTACCGACATGGGCCCTAAACCGTCTTTCCATTCTGGGCCGACCTAAATTCGCTGAACAGGCCTTTTTAGGAAAGTGCTAACCTTGACTCCAACAATAAGCCCCCCCCCCCCAGTGCAACGACTTTGATTTGTTGAAGTCGGTGTTTACGAAGAGAACTTATGGTTTGGGAAGTAATTTTTTGTGGGCCCATATTTTTCATTGTAATGAGCCCTTTAGGCCCGAATCTTGGTGGGCCGATTCCAGCTAGGTTTTTGTCCGAAATGAACTCGAGCTGGTTGGGTCAGATGGGAATTGGTTTGATTTCCAATTAGCTTGGTTATCACCGGTTTCTCCCTAACCGGCTGATTGTCGCGAGAAACGAAGCGCCGTCTAGGTAATCATGATTGTAGTGTGGAAAACGAAGCGCCTCCTAGCTTCTCAAGCACGATGCCTTCATTTCTTCTATATATTCGCTCCTCATTTCTCGTTTCTTCATTTCTGCTCGAGTGAAGATTTACTAGAGGTAATTTTTTTTTTTTGCTCTCCACCGGTTTTTACTTTCCGTTTACCTCCCGCCGTTGCTCCGTCGCAATTTTAGGTTTTTCTTTTTAGATCGACAAACTTGTTGTATTTGTTCATCCTCCGTGATAATGTCGCTGGTCCGTTGCTCCGGAAGCAAGGACAAAGAAGTCGTCTCTGTTTCGTCCGCAGATGAATCGTCAAGTCGTCATAGTAGTTCCTCGGGTTCGTCTTCTGCCACCACTTCTTCTGACTTGAGAAACCATCCCGGCTATTTCGCAGCTGAGGCTTATCCGGCGTCGCGAGTTGTCACGACATACCGATAACACTCAGGTCAAAGCCAGTTTGTGACTCCGCAACTCCGAGATTTGGATCTCGATGATTCCGATCAGGACGTAGATATTGAAGGAGTTGGATCTGATGTCGACATTCCGTCTTCTGGGTTATTGGCTGCTCCTAGCGAGGCATACGGAAACGTCTTTGAAACTCGCTCTAATGTGAAATCGGTGACCGCTACACTCCAAGGCTGTGGAGCCGACCCGAAGATCAAATTCCTTATTCCCTGTACGCTCGACCGTCCTTGGAATCCTCCACCGGGTTATATGACTCTCTATGAGTCTTATTTCGATAATACCCATACTGGTGGCTCCCGACTCTGGTTACCTTTGCCTGACTTGCTGGTTTCTTACTGCCATCGTCGCGAAATTGCCATCTCTCAGCTCTCGGCCGTCGTGGTTCGCCACATGGTCGGTCTTCTTGTACTTGGTGCTGTGGCCGATGTGACGATAACCATTAGTTTTTTCGAGGAGGCGACTTCAATCAATCCGATGACGAAAACCAGCCCGGGTTGTTTCGCGGTCAAGCTGAAGAGCGGCAATCGCGTAGTGATGGACGCGCCTAACAAGATTAATAACTGGCATGCAACATTATTTCTACGTCGAGATGTCTTCCTTGGTCGTTCCTGACGACCATAAGGAACTTATCCGAACGTCATGGAACACACAATTTGGTAGATGTCGTTCTGTCAATGTTGATATCAATATGGATGATTTACTCAATTCCGTTTTGTTTTTGCAGTGCATCATCCGTTTCTCAAACCGTACCCGAATCACTTTTTTCCGATCCTTCAGAAGATTCAAGCTCTTGGCCTTCGCAAGTGGTCAGACTTTACTCGGCAACGTATCAGCGAATCTCTTCCTCGGATCTCCAAGGGTAATTCTATTTTTAGCCGTCTTTGTGAATGCCGACGCCCATATTCCGAGTTCTGAATTTTTTGTTTTCAGTTAAGTGGAATACTAAGGCGAAGGTGACTCCTGATCAACTCGTAAAACCGAAGAGGATGGGCAAAGTACAAAGGATCGTATCGGTTGATTACTCGCAGAAGATTTCGTCCAAATCTTCCTCCTCTGCTAAGCCGTTGGCCAAGAAACAGGATGCGCCCATGCTGCCCGAAGGCGGTACTCAGTCTGCTAACGACGCTGAAAGGTCGAAGGCTGCTCAAGTCTCGTCGGGCGTCGAGCCTAACGCGACTCGTTCTTCCGCGCTCCCGCCTAAAGCTCCGTCTCGGAAAAGAACTGCTGAAGACAAGCCCGGCCAAGAGAAGACGGTAAAGAAAGCCGCGATGGCGGTCACGTCTTCCCAGGAGACTTCCGCTGAGAAGACGGCTTCCGAGAAGCCTGCTTGTGCCAAAGACCCGTGGCAGCGGTGTTATAAGATTGAACGAGACGTGGTCGACTCTACTGGGAACGCGAAGCCCTTCTCTGCTATGAAGGATATCGTCTTGGTCAAACCTCGGCGTGAGTTGAAAGAGGGTGAGGTTCGTCCATCGATTCATAATTTTGCTTATCAATATTCGAACGAGGTTCCGCTTATTGATAATCCCCAGGCCTGCTTTGAAATGCTGACCTGCGTTCGTGGAAATGAATTGGACTGGCCGGTTTTGCGGGAGCTGCCCCATTCTGATGCTATCCTTAAGCTGAAACACGCTGAGGCAACGATAAGCGTCTTTGTTGGCTTATCCGTTTTATGATGTCTATTTTCCTCTCTTTTTTTTTAACGAAAATCTTCCCTTGTTTTATTTTTAGATGATTGCGGCGTCGAACCGCGTTGCCCTTGAGGCCGCTTGGAGTTCTTCCAAAATGACGGAAGCCGTGAAGAACAGGGAAAGCCTTCTTTCCAAGGCGAAAAAAGAAAAGGAGAAGTTGGAGGCAAACAACTTGGTTCTTGCCAAAAAGCTTCGCGAGACAGAGGAGAAATTGCGCCTTGCTGAGGAGAAGTCGAGGGCTGATCTTCTTAACTTCCAGTCGGATAAGAAGAGTCAACAGAAGTTCTGTGCCGAGTTGGTCCAGAAAGAGAGGAATCGCGTCGAGGCCGCAGTCAGGGCGAAGGTGTTGGAATTATGTCCAGTAATCTCGGTATTGTCTCTAGAAAGTAAGAGTATGTCGAGATCAGACATAAGTCATATAATACTGGGGATCATGATGGCTTGCTAGAGTCCGCTCATGATCTATAAGTCTTGGACTTATTGCCTTTATTATATGATCCCATATGGGTCACACGCCTAAGCTAACAGGAAAATGTGTTGGAACGGCTTAGCAGAAGTACGACAAAAGTGCTAGGCATTTGTCGTACTAAGAGAGAGATTAATGGGTCTGATTAAATGGGATTTAATCAGATTGGGCCCAAAAGCCCAAAAGGGAAAGAGAAGGCTTTTAATGACTAAAAAGCCAAGTCCCTTCTCCCTAACCCTAACACCCAGCCGCGATTCTCCTCTCCCTCTGCGCCTCTGTTCCTTGTGGTCTAGCAGCCATTTCCTTGTGAAGCGTGTGTGAACCTTTGGAGGATTCATCCCTCGGTGCATCTCCCTGATCTCTGACCTGTTCTTCCTTCCGCTGCAACAAACAGGTAAAAGGTGAGATCATGTAATGTTTCTAAATAAGAACACCTAGATCTGATGCATGTTTAGGTTGATAACAATATGAGAATTGAATCAGGATCAACTGAAACTTCCAACAGTGGTATCAGAGCCATTGGTTCTTAGGTTTCTTGTTTTAGATTCATGTTTAGGTTGTTTAATCTGTTTAGAATTGTTTTTGAATCAATTACTGATAAGATAAAACAGTTAAGAAACATAATTGAACTCTAAACACACAAGAAAAATCGCAAAACATGAGCTATATGACTCATATTTGCGATCGGCCGAGTGAGTATCGACCGGCATGGCCGGTTGGTCGGATTGGACCGGTCGGACGGATGGATCGCGGGTCGGACGGTCGGGATGGTCGGATTGGATCGGATCGTATCATACGATCGATCGTGATCGATCGTTTCGTCGCGTCCGATCGCTCGTCTCGATCGCGTCCCGGCCATGTCCCGTCCCGCTCGCGTGCTCGGCATCCCGATCGCTCGGCGATCGTGGAAGCGTCCCGTCCCGGCTGCGTATCGCCTCGATCTCGGATCGGTTGGCTCGCGGCTGAGCGGCTGGCCGATGGTTTCTTGGGAAGGAAGCCAGGTCACGACCAACTCGGTTTTGGTTCGTGACCAAATCGGTTCGGTTCAGGGTTCGGTTCAAAAACTTGATTAAAATCATCATTCTGGTTTAATAAACAGATTTTAATAATTTTATTAAATCTGGTTAAACCGGAATAAGAAATCCAATGTCGAAAGAAATATTGGATTTAGTGCCTAAACCAGGAATTTCTAATTTGATTTGGTTGGACCAAATAAATTGAGAAATTCCGGTTTAGTAAATAACCGGTTGACAATTGTGGTCATCGTAGTAATTGAAACTTGGTTAGACCAGTTTTAATGAACCAGACCGGTTATGTCAATTAATTGGACAATTGGGTCATGTCTTGGACATGGACCAATTCTTGGGCCTCGGGCCAAGAAGTTAAAACAATTGGGCCAGTTAATTGAGTCTTTCTTCAGATTAATTTAAAATCTATTTTATAAAATTATAAAGTCGTTTTTAAATTAAAGTTTCCGAAATTTTGAAATTAGAAAGTTTCTTAAAATAGAAGTTTCTGAATTTGCGGGTTTTGGATTTTAAAGAAATTTCTAAAGTTAGAAAGTTTCCGTTTTTAGAAAGTTTCCAATTTTAGAAAGTTTCCAAAAATAGTAGGTTTCCATAAATAGAAAGTTTCCCGAAATAGTAATCTTCTATTTTGGGAATGATTTTAATAAACCTACGAACCTCAAATAATATCAAGCGTTGGATGTCTTGTCCAGGCTATGTCAGCTGTCAAAGCCCATTCAATTGCATTCATGGCCTTACAGTGTGAGGATGTCTGCTTTTGCGTGGGTAAGACGGTTTGTGATTCATAAATATCATTGGGAGTCCCAGACATTAATGATTACATGACTGTATAGTCCGGTTTTCTTGACTAGGCCATCGGGAGTCCCGGGCCTTGAGACATCAGAGTGGATTGGGCCTCGGGCCCAGATTCACAACCAAGAGTTATATCACGGATATAATTAGCCGACATAGGGCTTACCGATATAAGCTAAGGTTGGGTGACGGCCAGTGGCCCACTTTGATCTTAGTTATATGTGGATCTTGGAATCATTATATTCTATTGAGGGTAACTTATGTTATTGAATATAATGCATGATTAATCATATTATACTTTAATACGAGATTAATCATTTTGAACATATAACTAATAACCTTTTTATTTATATATTTCAGATATGACTACTACAAGCACACAAAACACATTCTCGATCCGGTCTGTTCTCGAGAAGGAGAAGCTGACTGGAACGAACTTCCTGACATGGTCAAGGAACTTGAGGCTGGTCCTCAAGCAGGAGAAGAAGGATTATGTCCTTCGAGATCCCCTCCCCGAGAGGCCTCTTGCCAATGCTGCCAGGACTCTGCACAATGCTTGGGAAAAGCATTCGTCAGATGAAAATGATGTTTATTGCCTGATGTTGGTGACAATGACTCCTGAGCTGCAAAAACAGTTCGAGAGTGTATTGTCTCCCATTGAGATCATGGCAAGCCTGAAATCGCTTTTTCAGGAGCAGGCTAGGACTGAGAGGTTCCAGACAGTTAAGAACCTCTTGGACTGTAAGTTGGCTGCGAATGCGGCAGTGAGTCCTCATGTCTTGAAGATGATGGGTTATCTCGATCATCTTCAGAAACTCGACTGCCCAATCAGCCAGGAACTTGCCTGCGACATCATTCTGCAGTCTTTACCTGCAAGCTATGATCAGTTCATCCTGAACTTTAACATGCATGGCTTGAGTAAGACACTGCCTGAGCTTCACGGAATGCTCAAGACTGCAGAGCCCAACTTGAAGAAAACCGCCAAGGACCCCAATGTACTTATGGTACAAAAGGGCAAGGGGTTTAAGAAGTCTTCTGCTAAGGATAAGGGAAAGGCCAAGGGTGTCCAAGTCGCTGACAAGGACACGCCAAAGCCCAAGCCCAAGTCCAAGGCTGGGCCTACTGACATGTGCAGGTTCTGCAAAGAACTGGGGCATTGGAGAAGAGATTGTAAGAAATTCCAGGAAGGTCTAAAGGAATTAAAGAAGAAGACTTTCGAGACTTCTTCATCAGGTATTTTTGTTATAGAAGTTAATACAACTACTTCTGATAATACCTCATGGGTCATGGATACTGGTTGTGGGGCTCATATTTGTACTAATATGCAGGCACTCAGCAACAGTAGAAGGCTGAAGCAAGGACAAGTGGAGCTACGAGTTGGGAATGGAGCGAAAGTTTCAGCACTAGCTGTAGGAACATACTTGTTGTCTTTACCTTCGGGATTGATTTTAGAACTTAATAATTGTTATTTTGTACCTGCTATAAGCAGAAATATTATTTCAATTTCTTTGTTGGATTTGGAAGGTTATGATTTTTCAGTTAAGAATAAATTATGTTCCTTCAATCGCAACAATTTGTTCTATGGTTCTGCCCCTCTTACGAATGGGCTTTACATACTCGATCAATCCGCGCCAATTTATAACATTAATACAAAATGGTTTAAACCTAATGAGGAAAACCGAACGTTTCTATGGCATTGTCGTTTAGGGCACATCAGCGAGAAACGCATCAAGAGGCTCCATTCGAATGGACTTCTTGGCTCATTTGACTTTGAGTCATGTGAGAAATGCGAATCATGCATGATGGGCAAAATGACACGGGCCCCCTTTAATAAACCTAACGAGAGGGCCAGTGACTTATTGGGCCTGATACACACTGATGTGTGTGGCCCAATGTCCACAAATGCAAGAGGAAACTATCAGTACTTCATAACCTTCACTGATGATTTCAGTAGGTATGGATATGTTTATTTGATGAAACATAAGTCTGAATCTTTTGAAAAGTTCAGAGAATTCCAAAATGAAGTACAGAACCAACTTGGCAAAAGCATTAAGGCTCTTCGGTCCGACCGAGGAGGAGAATACTTAAGCCAGGAATTCAGTGATCATCTGAGAGAGTGTGGGATCGTATCCCAACTCACTCCTCCTGGAACACCTCAATGGAATGGTGTGTCTGAGAGGAGAAATCGGACCTTATTGGATATGGTTCGATCTATGATGAGTCACACAGACCTTCCAATATCCCTTTGGGGATATGCTCTGCTAACAGCAGTGTTCACTCTAAATAGAGCGCCATCAAAAGCAGTAGCAAAGACACCATATGAATTATGGACTGGAGAAGCTCCAGTGCTGTCTTATCTAAGAATTTGGGGTTGTGAAGCCTATGTTAAGAGATTAATCTCAGATAAGCTTACACCAAAATCTGATAAATGCTACTTCATTGGTTATCCACGGGAAACCAAGGCTTATTACTTCTATCTACGTTCCGAGAACAAGATCTTTGTTGCCCGGGATTGTAACTTTCTTGAGAGAGAGTTTCTCTCTAAGAAAGACAGTGGGAGTAAGGTACTGCTTGAAGAAATTCAAGATGAACAGGATACTGCTCAACCTAATGAGGAAGAGCAGCAGGAGGATCTACAAGAAATTGTAGAGCCTGAACCTGTAGTACCTGAAGTTCGAAGATCCGGGAGGATCCGTCACGAACCCGAGAGATATCAGGGATTCCTCGTGACTGACTGTCATGATCTTTTGATCATTGATGGTGATGAACCATCGAACTTCAATCAAGCCATGATGGGCCCAGATTCCTCTAAGTGGCGCAAGGCCACTGATTCCGAAATGGACTCCATGTCGGTCAACCAAGTGTTTTCGTTGGTTGACTTACCCGTTGGTGTAAAAGCCATCGAGTGCAAATGGATCTTCAAGAAGAAGATTGACGTAGATGGAAATGTCCAGATTTACAAAGCCAGGTTGGTGGCAAAAGGTTTCAGACAAGTTCACGGTGTGGACTACGATGAAACCTATTCACCAGTGGCTATGATGAAATCTATTCGGATTCTACTAGCAACTGCAGCTTTTCATGATTATGAAATTTGGCAGATGGACGTGAAAACCGCCTTCCTGAATGGTATTCTGGAAGAGGATGTGTATATGACACAACCTGACGGTTACATAGATCCGAAGAATGCTGGGAAAGTATGCAAGCTTCATAAATCCATTTATGGATTGAAGCAAGCATCGAGGAGTTGGAATCTTCGTTTTGATGAAGCGATCAAGCAATTTGACTTCATCAGAAACGAAGAAGAACAATGCGTGTATAAGAAATCTAGTGGGAGCAAGATTGTATTTCTTATTCTGTATGTCGATGACATACTACTTCTCGGAAACGACGTTCCAATGCTGAAGTCTGTAAAGGACTGGCTTGGAAGTTGTTTTTCCATGAAAGACATGGGTGAAGCCGCATACGTTCTTGGAATTAGGATCTATCGGGATAGACCTAAGAGGCTGATAGGCTTGTGTCAAGACTCATACATTGACAAAGTCCTACAAAGATTCAGCATGAAAGATTCCAAGAAGGGCTTCACGCCAATGGTACATGGCACAACGCTAAGCAAGAAGCAGAGCCCTACGACGGCTGCTGAGCTCGAGCGTATGAAGAACATTCCCTATGCATCTGCAATAGGATCTGTTATGTATGCCATGATCTGTACTCGTCCTGATGTTGCTTATGCATTGAGCATGACGAGTAGATACCAGTCAAATCCAGGTGAAAACCATTGGATTGCCGTAAAGAACATCTTGAAGTATCTAAGACATACTAAGGATAAGTTCTTAGTGTACGGTGGAAGTGATGTGCTTAAAGTCAGTGGATTCACGGACGCAAGTTTCCAGACAGACACAGATGATTTCCGGTCACAGTCCGGTTATGTCTTTTGTCTGAATGGCGGTGCAGTAAGTTGGAGAAGCTCCAAGCAGGACACCGTTGCTGATTCCACTACAGAAGCTGAATATATCGCCGCCTCGGAAGCAGCGAAGGAAGCTGTTTGGATACGAAAGTTCATTATGGAACTAGGTGTGATACCAGATGCGGCTGAGCCTCTGGCACTGTTTTGTGACAACAATGGTGCTATAGCTCAGGCAAAGGAACCAAGATCACACCAGAAATCCAAGCATGTTCAAAGAAGATATCACTTGATACGTGACATCATTAATAGAAAGGAAGTCAAGATCAGCCGAGTTCCGACAGATGATAATGTCGCTGATCCGTTGACAAAGCCACTCCCAAGGCCTAAGCTCGAGTTCTTGACTGAAGCTGTAGGCATTAGAAACATTGAAATGTAATCTAAATTTGAGTGGGAGTTTTGTGAGCTTTATTTTAGTTATTTGATATGTTCTTGTAAAACATTATTTATGTTTTAATGAAATTATTATTTCAAGATTATTTTAACTGTGATGAAATAATCGTTCCAAAATGATTTGAACCATCTTATAGGTCATCGAAGTAAATGACTTGATCTTGAGTCATCAAAGTCATTTAGCTTGATCATGAGACCCTATATTTGATAGATGTTTTATATCATCCTGTCCCTAGTCGAAGGTTGTTGAAATTGGAACAACAACAACCGTGAGAGACTAGATTGGTACGTGACTTATGACAAAGTCTTAATGTGTCATAGATGCACGGCATCAAAGTCAGTACATAGGTGTATGTTGGGAACATACGACCGGACAAGACCCGCTTATAAGAACTCTTCAGGATATTTATATCTGTGTCATAAGAGATTCTTACTACGACTATAGAGTATAGTCCTTAGACCTGAGTTCGCATGCATGTGACTGCATATGGACTGATGCACTTTGATCATTGTCTAACGCTATCGTTCCGCGATAGCTATAAGGACCTTGTTTGGGCACATCATGAAATGAGTAGTTTACAGTGATGGAACAAGATGGGATTGGAAATAATGTTGGAACGGCATAGCAGAAGTACGACAAAAGTGCTAGGCGTTCAGACAAAAGACATAACCGGACTGTGACCGGAAATCATCTGTGTCTGTCTGGAAACTTGCGTCCGTGAATCCACTGACTTTAAGCACATCACTTCCACCGTACACTAAGAACTTATCCTTAGTATGTCTTAGATACTTCAAGATGTTCTTTACGGCAATCCAATGGTTTTCACCTGGATTTGACTGGTATCTACTCGTCATGCTCAATGCGTAAGCAACATCAGGACGAGTACAGATCATGGCATACATGACGGATCCTATTGCAGATGCATAAGGAATATTCTTCATGCGCTCAAGCTCAGCAGCCGACGTAGGGCTCTGCTTCTTGCTTAGCGTTGTGCCATGTACCATTGGCGTGAAGCCCTTCTTGGAATCTTTCATGCTGAATCTTTGTAGGACTTTGTCAATGTATGAGTCTTGACACAAGCCTATCAGCCTCTTAGGTCTATCCCGATAGATCCTAATTCCAAGAACGTATGCGGCTTCACCCATGTCTTTCATGGAAAAACAACTTCCAAGCCAGTCCTTTACAGACTTCAGCATTGGAACGTCGTTTCCGAGAAGCAGTATGTCATCGACATACAGAATAAGAAATACAATCTTGCTCCCACTAGATTTCTTATACACGCATTGTTCTTCTTCGTTTCTGATGAAGTCAAATTGCTTGATCGCTTCATCAAAACGAAGATTCCAGCTCCTCGATGCTTGCTTCAATCCATAAATGGATTTATGAAGCTTGCATACTTTCCCAGCATTCTTTGGATCTATGTAACCGTCAGGTTGCGTCATATACACATCCTCTTCCAGAATACCATTCAGGAAGGCGGTTTTCACGTCCATCTGCCAAATTTCATAATCATGAAAAGCTGCAGTTGCTAGTAGAATCCGAATAGATTTCATCATAGCCACCGGTGAATAGGTTTCATCGTAGTCCACACCGTGAACTTGTCTGAAACCTTTTGCCACCAACCTGGCTTTATAAATCTGGACATTTCCATCCACGTCAATCTTCTTCTTGAAGATCCATTTGCACTCGATGGCTTTTACACCAGCGGGTAAGTCAACCAACGAAAATACTTGGTTGACCGACATGGAGTCCATTTCGGAATCAGTGGCCTTGCGCCACTCCATTTCTCTCGCTGACTGCATATGGACTGATGCACTTTGATCATTGTCTAACGCTATCGTTCCGCGATAGCTATAAGGACCTTGTTTGGGCACATCATGAAATGAGTAGTTTACAATGATGGAACAAGATGGGATTTGTCCCTCCAATATAAATGGAGTGAATATCTCTAGGCCAATCGGAGATTTGAATACTGGAAAACGCATGGCCATGCTCAAACGGACTTTCCCGAGTCGTTTGGATTGTCAGTATCAAATCAGAGTCCGATGAACAAGATTAGGCTTTATAAGGATGACACTAATCTTGCCTTATGACTAATCGAGATATTGTGACAAAAGGATTATGAATACAGAGATTCCAGTACAAGTGGGAGATTGTTGGAATTATGTCCAGTAATCTCGGTATTGTCTCTAGAAAGTAAGAGTATGTCGAGATCAGACATAAGTCATATAATACTGGGGATCATGATGGCTTGCTAGAGTCCGCTCATGATCTATAAGTCTTGGACTTATTGCCTTTATTATATGATCCCATATGGGTCACACGCCTAAGCTAACAGGAAAATGTGTTGGAACGGCTTAGCAGAAGTACGACAAAAGTGCTAGGCATTTGTCGTACTAAGAGAGAGATTAATGGGTCTGATTAAATGGGATTTAATCAGATTGGGCCCAAAAGCCCAAAAGGGAAAGAGAAGGCTTTTAATGACTAAAAAGCCAAGTCCCTTCTCCCTAACCCTAACACCCAGCCGCGATTCTCCTCTCCCTCTGCGCCTCTGTTCCTTGTGGTCTAGCAGCCATTTCCTTGTGAAGCGTGTGTGAACCTTTGGAGGATTCATCCCTCGGTGCATCTCCCTGATCTCTGACCTGTTCTTCCTTCCGCTGCAACAAACAGGTAAAAGGTGAGATCATGTAATGTTTCTAAATAAGAACACCTAGATCTGATGCATGTTTAGGTTGATAACAATATGAGAATTGAATCAGGATCAACTGAAACTTCCAACAGAAGGCGCAGACTTCTTTCGATCTCTTCCAAACTTTCGTTAAGGATCCGGAGGAAGCGACCAAGTTGCAAATCGAGCAAGCTCAAATTTCCGGCCTCAGGATATGTCTGATCAAGCTTGGCGGGGAAGGTGTGTTGATCCCTGAGCCAGTCCTCGATCAACTCGCTTTTGACGAAGATCAAATTAACGCTAAGGTCGATAATTTGGAGGTCGTCACTAAGGAGGAGTTGTCTTTTGTCCTTTCGCCGATTCGTCATCCTCTTCTGAACCTCTATCGCGATTCTCCTCCTCGTGTTCCTAATCAAATTGATGAGTTCGTGACTAATCGCGGGGTGATCCCGGAGGCTGTTCCTGCTGATCTCGTTCAATCTGTCGGCTCAAAGATCGCAAATTTGGTCGGCGCATCTAAGGCGCAGGATATGATCGTCGAGAGGAGTGAACCTGAGAAGGTTGACGAGCCTGAGAAGTCGTCGGCTGGGGATGATTAATTTCCTATCTTTATTCTGTATCGGCATTGTAGAATCTTTTTGTGAAACTTTTAATCCTCTTGTTATGAGGAAAGTTTAAGTTGTTTTTATCGTCTGAGCCTGATTTTGCATTTCGAGTCGATTTATTATTTTTGACAAATTCACCCAAGTAACGACTTTCATTATGTGAAGTAAGTCGGACTATCTCTGCTGCTGGCAGATTTAATCAGATAGCGACTTTTGTTAAGTCGGACGTATTAAACTTGTTTTCTTTTTAACAAATTCAAACAGATAGCGACTTTGTTAAGTCGGACTAATCTTGTATTAAACATGTTCTTTGACAAATTCAAACAGATAGCGACTTTGTTAAGTCGGACTAATCTTGTATTAAACTTGTTTTTTGACAAATTCAAAAAGATAGCGACTTTGTTAAGTCGGACTTATCGTGTATTAAACTTGTTTTTTGACAAATTCAAACAGATAGCGACTTTGTTAAGTCGGACTAATCTTGTATTAAACTTGTTTTTGACAAATTCAAAAAGATAGCGACTTTGTTAAGTCGGACTAATCTTGTATTAAACTTGTTCTTTGACAAATTCAAACAGATAGCGACTTTGTTAAGTCGGACTTATTGTGTATTAAACTTGTTTTTTGACAAATTCAAACAGATATCGACTTTGTTAAGTCGGACTATTCTTGTATTAAACTTGTTTTTTGACAAATTCAAAAAGATAGCGACTTTGTTAAGTCGGACTAATCTTGTATTAAACTTGTTCTTTGACAAATTCAAACAGATAGCGACTTTGTTAAGTCGAACTTATCGTGTATTAAATTTGTTTTTTGATAAATTCAAACAGATAGCGACCTTGTTAAGTTCTGCCGTAAGGCGGTTTGCGAGGCATATGCTCGGCTTTATTCTAAGGGTGGGCGAATGTGCGAGGCTTTTAAGTGCTCGTCTTCTTGCCCATCGCGAAGAATTTGCGAGACGGATCTCGGCTTTTCCACACCCCTGGCCAGGAGGTATGATGCTATTGCGAGTCCTTATTGGTTGCTTGGCTTATTGCGAGTTACTTAGACTCGGCTTTTTGCGAACTAAGGAGTTCGGCTTAGGTTTGCGAGTTGAAACTCGGCTTTTTATTTTAACTTTTTTGATAAAAGGACTGACCTGTTTTGGCTTCTGATGAGCTTTCATGGCGGTATATAGGCTGTAAAATAAAATTTATTATTAGATTTGTGACTGTGCCGATGAAGGCTGCCTACGTATCTTCCGAGGAAGAATCAAGTCACTCGTAGTTCATACAGAGGATTTTTTTTTTGTGGCGCCTCGTCTTGCCGTCTTAGAAGTACTCCTTTAGGCTCGCCGAATTCCAGGAACGCGGTAAGGCCTTTGCCCTTCATGGATTCGAGCTCGTAAACTCCAGGTTTGACGACTTTTGTTACCTTGTAGGGTCCTTCCCACTTTGCACCGAGTTTTCCTGCTCTCCATTCCTTTGTATTTTCGTAGACTTTGCGCAGGACGTAGTCTCCGACTTGAAAATGTCGTTCCTTGACTTTTTGGTTGTAGTACCGAGTTGCGAGTTGCTGGTAATTTTAAATCCTGAGTAAAGCTCGATCTCGTTCTTCTTCTATGGTATCAAGAGCTTGGATCAACAGTTTTTCGTTGATCTCGGTATGTTGCGGCATGTGAGATCGGCGGAGTGTGTAGATGTTTGCTTCTGCTGGTACCATTGCTTCTACGCCAAAAGCCAAGGAAAATGGGGTGGCTCCTGTTGCGCGGCGAGGAGTCGTTCTGTGCGACCAGAGGACTCCATCCAGCTCGTCGGCCCAAACTCCTTTTTTGCTTTCAAGTCGCTTCTTGATGCCGGCAATGATGGTTTTATTCGTTGCTTCAGCTTGGCCGTTCCCTTGAGGATATCTCGGTGTCGACTTGCTTAGCCGTATGTCCCACTTCTTGCAAAATCCTTCAAATAGGTTTGAGGTGAACTGCGAACCGTTGTCCGTGACGATTTCATAAGGCAGCCCGAACCGACATATTATGTATTTCCAAACGAAGTTCTGGACTTGGACATCGTGAATTGCGACGTATGCTTTGGCCTCTACCCATTTTGTGAAGTAGTCAGTCATGATAAGTAGGAAACATCTTTGATTAGATAATGGTAGCGGTCCGACGATGTCCATTGCCCATCTCATGAATGGGTAAGCCGCAGTTGAAGTTGTAAGCAATTCCGTTGGTCGATGTATGAATGGCGCATGACGCTGACACTTTTCACACTTGTTGGAATAGGCCTCGCAATCAACTATCATGGTCGGCCAGTAGTGACCGTTCAATTTGATTTTAAGGGCGAGAGCCCTACCTCCGGAATGATTGCCGCATTCTCCTGAATGTGTTTCTTCGAGCACCCGACTTATTTCCTCCCCGTGTATGCATCTGAGAAGGATTTTGTTGGCCGAGTATTTATAGAGAATGCCGTTATGCAGAGTGTATCGTGCACTTTTGACTTTAAGTCGTCTTGCTGCCCACTTGTCCTCTGGAAGCTTTCCTTCAATTAGATATGTTCTTATTTCCTGTCGCCAATCCTCGTTGTCATCTGTTAAGAGTGCAATGAGGTCGGTGATTTTCGCTTGAATGCTAAGGCACACGCCATCCTCGCCATTTTGTTGGATTGCGACATCAGGTTCTTCTTGATTGCTTTCGGGAGGCGGGATGCTTGGTTCATGGATCGTTTCCACTGGAATTCGTCGGCGGAGATCAGGATTTGATCCTAGGGATGCGAGTGCATCTGCTGGAGCATTCTCTTTCCTCGGTATCTGGATGATATCAAAGAACTTGAAGGAGCTGGTAAGCTCTAATGTCGCCTTTCGATAATCTTCCATTCGCTCATTTTTAGCTTCATAATCTCCGTTGATCTGGTTCGCAACAAGCATGGAGTCGCAATGGGCCAAGAGATGTCGTACTCCGATTTCTCTGGCTAGCCTAAGACCGGCTAGCAAAGCTTCGTATTCGGCCGTATTGTTGGAAGCTGTGAAACCCAGCTTGAATGATTGCTCCAATACTTCTCCGGTTGGGGACACGAGACGTACTCCTACTCCGGCTCCTTTTTTTAGATGAAGCGCCATCGACGAACAGTTTCCAATTCTTGTCCTCTAACTCGGTACCGACATCCAATTCAGGTGATAACTCCACAAGAAAATCGGCTATTACCTGTGACTTGGCGGTTGTCCTGTTCCGGTATTCGATGTCATACTCGTTCAGTTCTATCGCCCATTTGGCCAGACGACCAGACTGTCCCGGACTGTGCAGGATTGTCCGGAGGGGCTGGCTGCTCAGTACAGCGATTGAATGTGATTGGAAATAAGGTCGTAGCTTCCGTGCCGAGATAACAACTGCGAGAGCCAGCTTTTCCATTGCGGGATATCTGGTCTCGGCTCCGTTCATTGTTTTGCTTACGTAGAAGATCGGTTTCTGTTCCCCTCTATCCTCTCGAACTAGTACACCGCTGACTGCTGTAGTCGAGACCACGATGTACAAGAATAGTGTTTCGCCGTCCTCGGGCTTTGATAATATCGGTGGATTTGACAAATAGTCCTTGAGCTGAATGAACGCCTCATGGCACTTATAATCCCATATAAATCTCTTATTTCCCCGAAGGAGCTCATAAAAGGGTAAGCATTTATCCGTTGAACGAGATATGAATCTGTTCAGGGCGGCTATACGGCCGGTCAGACGCTGTACCTCTCGTGTATTCCTAGGAGATGGTAGGTCGATTATGGCCGATATTTGTTTTGGATTAGCTTCTATTCCTCTTTGGGTTACCACGTATCCAAGGAACTCTCCGGATGTCACTCCAAACGTACACTTGGCTGGGTTGAGCTTCATTCCGTACCGGTTAAGGACGTTAAAACATTCCTTCAGATGACCGACATGTTGAGAGGCAATCAAGGATTTAACCAACATGTCGTCAATATAAACTTCCATCGTTGTGCCAAGCTGGCTTGCAAACATTCGGTTGACCAACCGTTGGTAGGTGGCGCCGGCGTTTTTGAGGCCGAAGGGCATGACTTTATAACAGTAAGTGCTGCGTTCAGTGATGAATGCCGTATTTTCTCGATCGTCTTGATTCATGAGGATTTGATTATATCCTGAGAATGCATCCATGAATGACAGTAATTCATTTCCGGCGGTTCCTTCGACAAGTCGATCGATATGCGGTAGGGGGAAGCTATCCTTAGGACAGGCCTTGTTGAGATCCGTGAAGTCGACACATACTCTCCACTTCCCATTTTTCTTTTTGACTACGACCGGATTAGCAAGCCAGTCGGGATATTTTACCTCTTGAATTGAACCGGCATCAAGCAATTTTTCTACCTCGTCGTTGACCGCTTTAGCCCTTTCAGGACCGAGCTTCCGCCTTTTCTGCTTAATCGGCTTATAAGTCGGGTCGACATTGAGCTCATGAGTCGTGATGGTTGGATTGATGCCTTTCGTATCTTTGATTGACCATGCGAAGGTCGCGACATTCTGCTGTAAGAAGGCGATCAACTCCTTTTTGATATCTTCGGGTAATTCCGCGCCAATCCCTACACTCTTGCTCGCGTCAGAATCGTTGATAATGATTTGTTGGATTAGCTCCTTCTCGGGGCCTTTCCTTCCTTGCTCTGCATTGATCATGCATGAAGGTACTCTTATCTTATGTTCTCTTGCGAAACATGACCGGCTTGCTCTTTGGCATCCTTTAACCGTTTGGATTCCCTTGGGAGTCGGGAATTTTAGACATTGGTGATACGTCGAGGACACCGCCTTCATGCTGTATAACCATGGAGTGCCGAGTATGACATTATAAATGGTTGGTTTGTCGATGACATGAAACTTAACCTTTCTGTTAACTCCTCCTGCGTAAATCGGTAGCTTGATGGTCCCGATCGTGTATGTCGTTTCGCTTGTGAAACCCGTGAGCGGTTTTGCTTTCTGTTTAATGTCTTCATCCTTTATTTCCATCTTCTTGAGTGTGTCCAGGAAGATCAGATCTATTGAGCTCCCGGTGTCAACTAGTATCTGAGATACTTGACAGCTTCCAATTAATAGTTCAACTACCAGCGGGTCATTGTGAGGGTAATGAGTCATATAGAGATCTTGATCAGTGAAGATGACGGGGGGATCGTCTCACAGGATTGGCTGAGGCGCCTTTTGCGCGGCTAATGCAAGGCGTTCGTATACCTTGATTGATCTAACCGAATCGTTCACGGAGATTAGACCGCCCATAATTTTGTTGATTCTTCGGACGGCCTTAGGAGTTTCTTCTTCATCTCCTTCCTCGTCTTCTTCTTCTCGGATGTGTTTCAAAGCTATGCTTTTGATGCACTGCTGTTGTTTACCTTGCTTGGGTGCCTGCCCGTCGACTTTTCCTTCCTCTTGCTGTTCAGACTCTTTCTTCAACCTTTCGATTGCCGCCTTGATTTCTTCATCTGAAAGTCGGGCATAGAGTGCGTTTCTGAGTTTCCGGCATTCAGCAGTGTCATGTGAGGTGGCTTGATGGTATTCGCAATACTTCTCTCCTGTGCTGGGAGCGGCTTGATGTGCCTTTTCTTTTCCCTCTTTGTTCCGTCTGTTCCAGGGTTTTGATGATCGTGGTTTGTCAGTGTCGTTGACAACCATCGTCGTCTTGGCCCCTTTGTAGTAATGTTGCCTGGGTTCCTTTTCCTCTTTTTTTCAGACTGTTTAGACATCCCGAATTTACTTGCTAGAGCCACTTTCTTTTCTTCCAGCTCCACAAATTTATTTGCTCGATGGAGGGCATCCTCGATGGTTAATGGCGGGTTGACGAACATGTCTTGATAAAAAGGCGACTCATGCCAAACGGTGTTTGTTAGTGCCGCGATAGTGAACTTATCTGGGGTATCTGCCCGTGTCGTAGTTGCTTTGAATCGGTCTATGAAGGTTCTTAATGATTCCTTATTTTCCTGCGTCATGGCCATTAATGCGTTCAGCGACGTGTCTTTATTCACGTAGGCAAAGTGATGTCTCACAAACGCTCTTGTTAGGTCCGAGAATTCATTGATCGACTTAGGCGGTAGCCGGAAAAACCAGGTCAGTGCGTCTCCTTCTAAGGTTTCGGCAAACAATTGACAGAGGCCGATGTCGCGTTCTCTGGATGACGTGAATCGCGCTTTTGCTGCCATAATCTTGAAAATCGTCAAATGAGTGGCGGGGTCCTTCGTTCCGTTGTACATCGGTAGTCTGAGCTTCTCTTTCTGACGTATGTACGTGTCCGTAATGCGCGACGTGAACGGCGTTCTTCGAGTTTCTTCGATGATTCGATCGATCTCTGGAGCGGATCCTTTAACGCTGTGAACTTCGCCTTTCAATTCTTTTAAAGTATCTCTGAGTTCAGTCAGCTGCTTCTAGACATGGTTGCGATTTGCTCCGCGAATAGACACTCCATGAGTTTTCTCGTGTGACGTACTTCGCTCGTGGCGATAGTTATCACGGTGCGAGTCGTTCTCAAGTCGTGAATTTCGTCTATGATGCAAGCCCCGTGTCTCGTGATCGGTGTGTTCGTCTTTATCGGGTGAGTACCTCTCGTCGTACCAGTCGTCCTGCTCCCGGCTTATACTCCGTTTTGGTTCTTCTGAATCTTTTTCCCGATGCGAGCTTCGTTCGCGAGTATCCCTCTCATCGCGTTGCTTGCGTGAGTTGCTCCTGGATTCACTGCTTTGGCTTTGTTCTCGGCGGTTCTCCTCAGATGTGTCGTAGTTCAGTCGTCTAGCGACTTTGTCCTTCACTTTCGGAGGCACCTCTCTCTTGGATTTCCTTGATTGTTGATCCGAACGGATCCGTGCTTGCTCCGACTGCAACACGTCAATTCTTTCCGAAAAAGTTTTGATCAAATCGTTCTGTGAATCGATTTTGGCCATTAAAGTAGCCAGAACTTTGTCTCGCTCGATTTGTTCTGCCGTTTCGTTGAGTGACGGGACATGTTTACCGTCATCTCGAACTCTCTTTGATTTAGCGGCGTCCCGCGGTTGTTTGCCGTTGAGAACCGCGTTATCATCTTCGTGGTCACTTTGGTCATAATCACTTCCTTCGTGATCACTTAGTTCAACCCTCGGGTTATCCGGATTGATTTCGTCGTTGTTTCTCGACATCTCGTTCAGAAATTTCTTTTAGAAAGCCCCACAGTCGGCGCCAATTGTAAGATCTCAATCCCGCGTATCCGAAGATAGCAAGAATTTTAGGGTTTGTAATTAGGGATTCTAAAAGAAGATTTAAGAACACGGTGAGATTTGTGAGATTAGGGTTTATATGCCGGTGTTTCCGAGATGGAAGCCGGTAAAGAAAGCTATGAAAGTCGCCGGAGAGAAATTAGGTAAAAGTCGGCTCTAAATCTCTCAGGCTAAGAATATTAAGAAAAGTGTATCCTTTCATTGATTCATAAGGCTCCCTTATATAGGGTTACAAGTCGGTTTAATCGATTTAAGGAAAGAGAAGATAAACGCGAATATTTCCTAATATCTCGGCTATGTCGAGATATGGAATATTTCCGTATCTCGACATTGCTTTGCGCCGCCTTCGCTCTCCCTTTGGTTTGTACCTTCCAAAACCCTAGACGTAAGACGGTTGAGCCGAGTCGGGTTTAACCCACGTTTTACCGACATGGGCCCTAAACCGTCTTTCCATTCTGGGCCGACCTAAATTCGCTGAACAGGCCTTTTTAGGAAAGTGCTAACCTTGACTCCAACAGTGTGTTTAAGGTTTCGGCGCATTGATAATTCTTCAAGTAACAAAAAATTCAAGTTAATATATTTTATTTTGATGATATAACGTAACTGTAAAAATATTAATCTATAACCCCCCCCCCAAATTATTTACTATATATTTAGGAGTACCAATACTTCAAGATTCTGGTGATATCTCGGATATTTTCTTTGATTCAGAAATTGAAGAAATCACTTCCATCAAAGAATGATAAATGATTTATATTTAATTGTAAAATTCATCATCATTTAACAAAGCAAATATTAATAATCCAACTTTTATCAGGATTTAATATTGGTGAGCGCAAAAACTGTGGTGAAGACAATGCAAGTATTATGTTCATACTCTATTATGTTCTAGATCTTCTGAACTTGTTTTTTCTCGGCCTGTAATATTTTACAGAATTTTCTTCGATACAATTCTCGGTTATGTATTAAGGTACAATTTATGATTTTACTTTTATGCTTATGATATATGTCGTTGTGATCTGAATTTATCTTAACATAAATTGCATGTTTAGTTATAATCTTTGATGATCTTTAAAATGTGGTGGTTATGATTGTTCAATATTTACTACAAATATTTATTTATTAGAATATATTTTTGATTTAATAAAGTAATTATAATATTTTTAGTGTTAATTTAAGTCTACATTATTTTCAGGAATATCATATATATATATATATATATATATATATATATATATATATATATATATTGTACAATATGTTTTCCTAATTTTGATATCCCTAAGTCGCATGGTCTATTAATAATTATATGCACTTAGTATTTTGGGAGGTCATAACATATAAATGACATTTCTCTTTAAATATTTTGAAACATTATTCTATCAGATATACTAAATTAAGCAAATTTATAATATTTAAAAAATAAATTTACGAATACTAAGTTTATTATGATTTATAGTTTTTCCAATAATTATTTTCAGTAATTTAATAATAATTTTAATATTAAAATCATTTATTTTTGGTAGAGTTATTAATGGATTAGATTGTGATTTGATTTTCCCATTTTGCAAGCAACTTTTAAGAAGAATTCTTAACTACACTACTAATGGACTTGAAATAAGTATTTGATACAAATGAATTTGTTTCTTATTAATGTTCAAATTATTATATTTCATAAATTAAATTATAATAATGATTAATTATTACATCTATACTATTCAAAAACAATTATCATCGTATCAACATATACTAATTAGCATTTTAACTAAGACAATAGCAAAACAAAAACCTATATATATTATTATGTTTAAAAACAAATAAAACAAAATCAAATAAAACAAAATCAAATGTTGTCTAAACTCATTCAAAAACAAACCCAAAAATATATGTTTAACAACTAAAATTTAAACAAAAATAAGAATTAGTTAACTATCATGTATGAATACTAAAAATTATATATTAACAACTCTACATTGTGAAATAAATTAAAAAACACATGCACGCACAGTGCCGGGTCAGACTCTAGTATAGTTTACCAGAAGAATGGTGGTGGCGTCTCTGCTAATTTTATTTGCTCTTGATTTCTTTGGCATTGTGAACTCGTTACTTAAGACGATTTTCTTGGTTCTTGATTGTCTTTATTTTTTTCATTCTCCCTAATCAGGATACGTTAAAGCGAGCTGTGATAGTTGAGGATGGTACGATACTGGAAACCGCACTGCCTTACAGGTGTTTCTTGAATCAACACACTGATTTCGCGTTGATAAGCCCCGGGATTCCGCGTGATGACGTCTGGATCCATGAGTTCATACGCCATGAGATCCCTTGTGTACTCTCGAACTACCTTGTAGAGTACGTTTGCAAACCTGGATATGCATTTGACAAGTACGTGCTCTATGACACAAACATATTTGCAGAAAGGTCATTTAATAAGCTCCAGCTTAGTGCTGAAGATTGAAGAGGAAGAAGAGAAAGAGAAAGAGGAAGTTGTTGGGTCACATAACCTAAACAATGTTGCCTGTGAGTTTGGGAGCTATGATAATTAAATTTCAATAACGTTCGTAACTATGGTTAGAATATTTTGTTGACAGATTTTGTTTCGATATTATATATATATATATATATATATATATCTTAGGAAATTATAATATTTTAAATATCTTTACTCAATTATGTACAAGTTATTTATAAAGTTATTTTGATAACTCAAAAAAAAAAATATAACTACTAATAAATAATATCTGATTTTTTTTTTTGGTAACACAATAATAACCACTTACTAATGCTATCTAATATTTTACGGATTACATAATAATTTCCACAAAAAGAATCCTAGAGGCAGATTTGCGGCGCTAGAAAAATAGTTAAGAACAATTGTACAAAACATTACTAAAATGAAATTATATAAACTTCTTTTCAATTAAAGATATTGTAATCGAATTTGTTATATTTTAAATTTACTTTTTTTTAAACACATATTGCATTCCACATTTTTAGAAACTTATCAATATTTACGGATCATAATATATTTCATTTAATAAATTATTAATTTAAACTAATAGCTCTACAAATTCGAAACACTATATATATATTACCATCATACAAATTTCAACACACCATACAAAATTTATAAATCTTTAATTTCATAACTATTTCATTATCTTAAAGCTTCCCAATTGTCTCTTGCTTCACTCAAACCATATAAGACAAAATGGCGTATTCATGTTAGAGTGTTATATTCATGGAGATATGGCTTGTTTGGAAACTCACTAGGCGATGTACGTACAGTTGACCCGAGCCTAGCAAACTATCTGGAAATCGGGGATTAAGCATGATTTATACATGACATAATTTTTGAACTTTTATATATTATTATTATAATATATATATTACATTATTATTAAGACAAAAACAGTTTATAGCACTAGTTTAGTGGTTTGAGTTCTTATGTTGACCCTTCTTGACATGGCCCCCAAATTTTATTGTGAACTTTTATATGTTATTTTCGATATATATTAAGGTTGTGAAAGGATATACGAAACAAGCAGGGATCATTGGCGGAGCAGGTTCATCTGCTTTTTCTCTCCATTCAACATATTGTGCAATCCACATTTTAAATAATAATAAAATATTGTGAACCACATGTGGTTCATTTTATTGAACGAAAACTGTAAATAATAAGGAGTTCATAATTCACTCCATATTAGAAGCATTTTGAGGGGTTCAACCTCATTTGTGTTTTTTTCTTCTTCTTGTTAATATAATTTAAAAACTCTATTATGCATACTAATTTTACACACTAATATATTCAAACTATGAAAACATATGTATTACCATAACTGTTAGTTTTGTGATGTGTTCTTCACTTTTTTTTTATAAAAAAAAATCTGAAAATGTTGCTAGTTAATTTAATATAAAATATTAACTTAAAATTAAAATCATCTAAAAATATTTGTTTAAATTTGTACAATATTTTGAATTGCTATTTATCCTTTTTTACCATTTAAACATATATAATATACATATTTATAACTATAACTATTTTTATTATATTTATATTTAATTCAATAATGTTTTTATTCAATTTTATATTTTGAACCGCTTGATCCGCATTTGATCTGCATGTTCCGCTTGAACCGCTTGATCCGCAACGCTTGATTCGCTTTCTCTGTTCGAAGCCTAAATTCCTAAAACATATAACATAGTATACTATGTTAGTGAAGTGGTTTGAGCTCGTTGACTCGCTCACTTGTCACCTGTTCGAAGCTCAGGGTGACATTTTTAATGTTTTTAATTTAAAGCATTAAATAAGGGTAAAAATAACATTGCCAGGTCACCTTCTTCCTCAGCTCTGCGCGCTTCAAACCCCAACAATGGCGGCTAATGATTTTTTTTTCGTTTTTCAATGTTTTCTTTCGATTTTCGTTATACTTGTATCCACAATTGCTAAATCTACTCAAGATAACTCGATTTTTAAGTTAGAATGAACGAAAATTTGAGTTTTTTCAAAATCACCGATTTTTCATCCGAGCAGCTACAAATCGCGGCGGCCATGGGGCGAATTGCAATTTTCCGGCATCTAATCAAGTTGAATCGCCGCGTTTTAGAACAGAGGAGATATGTGATGAACAAAAGTGGAATCCCTTGAGTTTGTGATTGCTGATTCAAGTGTACGATTTTTTCTGATTTTTTACTACTTTTTTATTTACATTTAATTTTTACTATTTTAAACTCGATTATATTATTTAACACATTATACTATTATATGCATTATCTATATACAATATTATTAATTAAATTATTTATATATTTACTGTTAACAAGTCGTGTTTGAGAAACTCAAAACTTGAGAATCACAATTTTATAATTTTATAATTTTATATATTTCTTTAATAAAAGTAGCTTTTGCTATCTAACTATAAACAGTTCAATCAATATTAATTTAATGTTTAAATGTAACACCTACAACAATAAAATTTAATATAATTGTTATTTATAGCAATGTAGTTACATGTAAAACCGTTTAAATTTACTAAAAATTTAGGCTTCGAAAATAAAATATTTGTAGCAATAAAATTTAAAGTTACAACAAAAAAACTTACAACAATAAAATTTAAAATCACAACATAAAAAACAAAGATAACCTACAACACAATTTCTATATCAAAACCTAAATTCTCACCTTTTGCCAATCAACTCCGTAGTTGTTTTTACTAAATGTAATAATGGTCTTTCTTATATAATACCATTATACCATATTTAAATATATTTATGTCAAAATGTTAAGTTTAATTTTGTGAGTGATAGAACATGATTGGTCAAGAAAGAATAGAAGGATGATTTCTTAATTTTCAACACATCAAATAAGTTAATTTTAAATATATATATTTAAATATATTTACTTTATTTTAATTTATTTTAATTTTATTTGTATTTTTTATATTATAACCGAAAAACTTCATCAAACGATTTTTAGTAGATTTTAAAATTTGTACTTTTCAGATTTTAATATATTTTCTACCGAGTTGTTGACGAAAGAGCGAGATTGGAATTTCATCCCAAAGAAAACCAGAGATTTTTCTAGAACGCATTCTAAAGTTTTTTCATTGTATATATCACAATTGCATTTTTCTGTGAACAATTCTTGGGTTCATCCCTAGAGGTGAATCTATTTGTTCACCCGCTTTTTTTTAACCAATCAAATCATTTCACATAATCTAGTATTAAAATAATTTTAAATTTTAAAAATTGAAAAATAAGAAAAAAAACAAAAACGAAAAGAAAAGAAAATTTGTTTTATTTAAAATTAAAGATAAACAAATTAATAAAAAAAATAAAACATAAATCTTATTTTCTAAACCCTAAATTATAAACCCTAAACTATAATTTAAAAAACCTAAAATAAAAATAAAAATAAAAACTAAATTCTAAACCCTAAACTCAATTTGTAAATCTTAAAAATAAAAATCTAAACCTATTCCCTAAACCCCTAAACCCTAAATATTAATTTAAAAAACTAAAAAATAAAAATAAAAACCAAACCCTAACTCCTAAACTCTAAACCTCAATCCCTAACCCTAAACCCAAGAGCTTAAATCTTAAATCCTAAACCCTAAACCTCAAAGGACTTAAACCCAAAGGGCTCATACAACCCTAAATTCTAAACCCCAAAAGATTTAAACCCTAATTTTTAAACCCTAAACTTTAAAGGACTAAAACCCCAACCATAAACCCTAGTTCCTAAACCCTAATTTGTAAATTTTCAAAATATATAAATATTGATATATTTTATTATCTGTTTTTATAAAATATTTGAATTTATTTAATTTCTTAATTTTAATTTTATAATTTTATTTAAAGACAATACCACATGTCATATATTTATTGATTAAAATAAAAGGGGGTGGGTTCCTAAGTATTTTTCTTTTTCTGTGTTTATGTCCAAAGTTCAGAATTTCCTTATAGAATTTAGAAATGAAATTTTTTTTTTTTCGCATGCATGTTCAGTAGAGATTATACCAACAAAAGCCAAACAAAATTCAGTCTGACGTAATTAAATATAGACCATGCAGAAAAAACATACAATCGTATTATGTATTTAGAATTTTAGATCCTTGATAACGAGAAACCAAAGTCATTAATTATCAAAAAAAAAAAAAAAAAACCAAAGTCATGAGATATTTGGAGAAACACAGCAAGTAGAAACCACCAAGGAGCAAAAGATAGTCAAAATAAAAATGATAATACATAAGCAGCAAGTAGAAACTAGCAAGGAGCAAAAGAGAGACTGAACAGCAATATAAACATCCTGAATTCGAAATGTTCAACTGAAATCTTTTAGTAATTAAAAGATTTGACAAGCGGTAGAGCATCTTGGCATAGAAAGGATAGCAGACCTTGCCTCTCCCGTGAAAAATAGCAGCGTTAATTTCTCCAAGATTCTTGAATTCTCCATTAAGTATCTTACTAGCTCCATTTCTCCTTCACACTCTGAGATTGAACCCGTACGTTTCAATATCACAAATTTGAGCGATGATATCAAACACTGAGGCACTCTTGAAAACATCACACTTGTTTCTTTCTCCTCTGTCTGGAGAAAGGACACCTCCTTAACTAGTTTGAGATATTGTAGATTTGGGCAGCTCTCAAGAAGGATTGGCAACAATTCGAGATCAGATATATAATAACTAGCATTCAAACGGGATAGGTAAGGAAGCTGAAGCAATGGTCCTGATTTCATGCACAGAAAGATTCCCTGGTAACATGAAAAAAAAAAAGAGCATTGTATAGAAAAACGTACGTGAAAGCTGAAACGCTCAAAGATTGACATACCTTGGATATATTACGACAAATAGCTAGATCTCTGGCCTTGGAAATATAAGTGAGGATTTCGCTAATATCGAACTTAGTAGAGAAGACCTGAATATCTAATTTTGCAGGGAGACGAGAACTGACGATCTTAAAGTTCTTCTTTTCATTGAAAATAAAAGTCTTAAAATATTGGAGTAGAGGAGCATCAATCATAACCTCCGTACACATACATATGTGGATTCTCTTTAGCGTCTGAGAGCGGACTTGTATAACCTTTTCCTTACCACCACTAAGAGATCCGATGATTGTCAAATCTTCCAAAACTGGAGAGCCTGAGATAAGTTTCTCAACAATAGTCTCATAATTGAGACTATAAACATCCTCTAAATACATCATCTTTAAGCAAGGTAGGGAAACAACCTCGGCATTACCCAAAACGACCCGATAGAGTAGTAACTGCACCAATGTCTCGCAGGTATATATGCTCATGGGTATCACATTATTGAAGATAACACTGGGTTTAGCAAAACAAACTTCGAGTTGCTGAATTTTACGCTTAGTCACCGCATCAATCCATGAGCTGAGATGATGAGACTTAATAGTACCATCATCAGAATGATCGTGAATACGTAACTTGAGTTTACTTAACCAAGACTCCCTGTGAGAATCAAAAAACCTGTCTCCAAAATTGACAAAGGCATCAAGACTTGAGAATGCACGTGAGTCTAAGTCCAATGCAGGAACCAATTGCCAATGGTTTCTCCATTTGGTAGACAAGGCGCTTGTTCTCACAGCATCCTTGGTAGGAAGACGACTTAGTATCTTGTCACATATCAGAACATCCGGTAACTTGCTTATCCCTTTCTCCGTTTTCTTTCTATCCACCATTTCCTTTTATTCTGCATGCATCAATCACCAAGAACAAAAATTAAAAGTTTCAGAAAACCCCATCTAGTTTTGGATGAAATACGAAATAGGGAAATTTCAGACACAACCAACCCTAACATACTCACGATTCTCCTTCAGATCTAGAGAACAAATATTTCAAAAATTTCAATTGGCAAAACCCATATATGAATATTTTCCGGAAGACTCAAAACATAAGTTGTAAAAGATGCAGAAGAACACTGAGTGACAAGAAGTAATTAAACTCACATGTGATGGTTGTTAGGTTAGGGTTTTGAAGATAACCAAAATCAAGGAACAGTATAAGAAGAAGAAGAAATAATCGGGTTTAATCAATTAGGGACGGCAGATCGAATCTGTTCGTCTTCTTTACACGGTCATGCAATCTCTGTAGCAGATGATTTCGGTGTGCACGCCCTCCTCGAAGTTCAAGTTTTTTATGGGAGGGGAGAGATGGAAGTGGAAACGTTTAATTAATGCTACCTCGAGTGTGGATATTTCTTTTTGCTTTTTAGGGGAGGGAATTAAAGGAAAATTGGCATATTAGTACCTTAACTATCATCAAATGTGACAATTAATACCCAAATTATATAATTGTGTGTTAGTATACCCAAACTTTTATACCCAGAATTTTAAGTCAACGCAAATTCCTACTTTGACTGAAATGCTATTTATAAAACTGTTAATACTTAGGGCATCTCCAATGAACTATTCCAAAATGGAGTTGAGTTTTACTCTAACCCTACTCCATTTTGGAGTAAAAAATGGAGTGATGACTTAAAAATGGTGTGTTACTCCATATTTGGAGTAATCCCATTTTTTACTCCATATTAAAGTGGAAAATGCAGTCCCATTGGAGATGATTTACTCCAAAATTCCATTTTAAAGTGAAAAATGCTGTCTCATCAGAGATGGTCTTAGTCATCAAAATGACGTGGGTTTTTAAAAAAATATACCAAAATTTAAAAAAAAAACCAAAAACTTCTCTTTTCCAGTAGCTTCAACGCCGCCTCACCTGTCTATGACCACCACAACTAACCATCCTCATATATGCCAATCACAACCACTATCTATGGCTTACATCGTTAGATTATAGAAAACATGATTTTGGCGACAAGATTTGCGCTGTCGTTCTCCTTCTCGCTTTCGTTCATTACTTTTCCCTTCTCACTCACTTCCGCTCTAGATCCGACAAAGACACAGTTTTGTTCCCAAATCTCTACTCGATTTAAATCAGATGATAGAATCGACCAGCACAGCGATGCAATCGAGAACGACATAACATCGTATTGACTGAGGAGGACGAGAATCAGGACACTGAACAAGATCAAGAAGTGGACCCTAATCATAAAAACCATTGTCTTATATCTTCTGGGTTTTACTTGGGTCAGATTAATAAATAATCATAAAAGCTGTCAACAAACGATCGATAAATGGGATTATGATTACACATGTTTCTTTATTAGATCACCTCTAGTTCAATGCACTCCAGACCACTATCAAGTGAAAGCTCAAAGAGCCTGAGCTGGTGTGCGTGTGACACAAATGATGACGAGGATGACACAAAGGACGTGACGTGAAATACAAGTCAGCTACTTATACCGTGGAAACAGAAGATATGGAAAAGATCTTCAAATATGGAAGTAAGAGATTGTGTGGTTGAAAATACTCGAGAATTAAGAGTATATAAGGTGAAAGACCTAAGAGAATAATGTTAGCCGTCTATGGATATCTAGTCGTGATACACAAGTTGAGACGAGCTAGGGTTCTTGGTGAGTGAACATACGAGTGTGTGCAACTGCTGTTGTACGGTAAGGTTTCTGGGTAGATTAGGAATTGGTCAATCACGAATCACTGCTGTGAAGTCGTATAAATCTGATTGAATAAGATTCTTGTAATTTGTTTAAGTGATCCTTAATAAAGTCTTCGTTTGGTAACTCGTGTGTAAAGGTCCTTTTATCAACGTGTTCTCTAAGTTTTCATTTGGTATCAGAGCAAACAACCTTTGGATTTCTTAAATCATTAATCAGGTTGAGATCTTGGAGAGAACATGGATACGAAGGAGTTTATTGCTATCCAGAAACCCATCATGCTTGATGAAGGAAACTTTGGTCATTGGAAATTACGTATGATACATGTAATTCGGGCCATCGATGAGAGCGCTTGGAATGCTGTCCTGAATGGTCAGAGCCTCATGAGATACTTGAAGACAAGACCAAGGCAGCAAAACCTCTTGGAAAATGGACTGATGATGAGAAGACTGCATCAAAGTTAAACTCTAGAGCCATATCAACAATTATGTATGCTGTAAGCACAGAGAAATTCAAGATAATTCAAGGATGTGAATCGGCCAAAGAAGCTTGGGATAGTCTGATGAACCACTTTGAAGGAGATGCAAGCGTTAAACGGACTCGTCTTGACTATCTCGCTTCAAGCTTTGAAAATCTGCAAATGGAAGAGGGCGAAACTATTAGCAGCTTCTATGCTAAATTGAGTACTATTGCAAATGAAGCCTCTATTCTCGGTAAGAAATATCATGAAAAGAAGTTGGTGAAGAAGTTGATTCAATGTCTACCAAACAAGTTTTCAGCTCAAAAGGCTATTTTACAATGCTCCATGAACACGGATGACATGAGGTTTGACAAGCTAGTTTGGGATGCTTAAATCACAGGAGATGGAGGTTACGAATCAACATCAAAGACCAAATCAAGGTATTACCTTCAGTGCAAGTCAAGAGAATGACAGAGTTCAGAAGCTAGAAGAGAATCTCGGCTTAATGGCTAGGAACGTCGATAAAATTATTAAGAAAATGGAGAAAGGTCAGAGTAGGACGTTTGAAAAGAACCAGAGAAGTGACTCAGAGATATTCATAAAGAAGTCATCACGATCTGAATGTGATAGAGCGTCTAAAAAGAAAGATATGCAATGTCATGAGTGTGAGTGATTTGGTCATTTCAATAATGAGTGTCCATTTGTTAAAAGAAAGGAACTCACGTGCTCTGAATGTCGCGGCTTTGGTCATACCAGTGTTGAGTGTCCCAGTGTAACCAAAGGAAAAGAGAAATCCTTTGTCTGCTTCAATGATACTGAATCAGAAGATGACAGTGATGATGCTGAATTGATGCTGAATTTTGTCGCGTTAATCTCTAAAGAAGAAGAAGATGGTGCTAACTATATTGAAGGATTGGAATCTGATTCAGATGGAGAGGTCGATGTGAATCAAGAAAATCAGACGTTCTATGATAATTGGATGAAGCTGAGCCACGAAAATCTCCAACTCCTAAAAGACAAGGCTATGTTAAAAGCTCAGGTGAACATTCTGGAGATGGATTAGACCTCGCCTGGTGAGACCGTGAAAAATATCAGTGCATGGCAAACGTTGAGTTAACGCAAGCTCTGTCTAAAGAGAAGGAGAGAAACATGAAGTTGGAAGAAAAAGCTTCGAGAGTTCAGGAAGCCTTCATTACAGAACAAGAAAGAAACAGAAGTCTTGAACATATGCTGACCGAGAATCATAGGAAAATTAGAATGCTGAATGGTGGTACTGAAAATCTGGATAAACTGCTCTCAATGGGTCAGCCTCCCAAAGTGAACTGGGGATTAGGATATACATGAGGAGCTGAATCAAGTCTCACTGGTGGAATGATTAATTTTGTTCCTGCTTAAAACAAAGTCTTGAAGCAAAATAAAAACATAGTATACAATGAAGTGAACTCAAGGATTGGTTATGGGAGAAGAACACAAGAGCAGAGGATAGGATGCTATGTGTGTGGAAAGAGAGGCCACAAAAGTCTACATGTTGGACCCTCTGGAACCGAATTGTCAAAGCTTGGAAAGGAAATTGTTGCTTTATTGAACCAAAACGGCTTGGTAAGGTATGGATTACGAAACCGATATGTATGGAAGTAGTACTCAAGATGACAAAGCTAGAGAGATAGTACGCAACTTCTCGATAATCAGTAATGTAGCTTATACATCAACCTCAAGAGCAGACAGTAAAGTCTGATATTTTGACAATGGGTGTTCACGACATATGACAAGAGTGTCTGAAGTTTTTGATGAAATATCACCCATCAAGGGAGGACATGTGACATTTGGTGATGGAAGTAAAGGAAAGATTGCAGGTATTGGTAAAATACAGACGCAAGGTAAGCTACAATTAGTAAATGTGTATTTGGTCAAGGGGCAGAAATCTAATTTGATAAGCATAAGCCAACTGTGTGATGAAGGAATCAAGGTAATCTTCACTAAAGTTGACTACCAAGCTGTGAAAGGTACTGGTGAGTTAGTGCTAAATGGAATAAGGTCAGGGAATAATTGCTACATGCGGGAGCCTTTGAAAACATGTCTCCGTTCAGTTGAATCACAATTGGACTTGTGATACAAGAAACTTGGACACATGAGTACACATGGGATTACTAGGTTGGTAAACGCAGAGGTAGTCATAGGAATTCTGAAATTAGAAACTTCAATAGAGACTGTCTATAAAGGATGTTTCCAGGGCAAGCAGATAAAGGTTCAACATAAACACCTTAATGAGATCCGATCTACAAGAGTTTTGGAACTTCTACATATGGATCTCATGGGACCAGTAAATCTTGAAAGCATCACGGAGGCTGCAGAAAGCTTTAAGATTTTAGCACTCGAACTCACGAATGGGAGGACAAGTGTTGCTCAAATAAGAAGTGATCATGGAGGAGAATTCCAAATCGTCGTGTTTGAAAAATTCTGTCGAAGTTAGGGGATTCGACATCAATACGCAGCACCCAGGACACCACAGCAAAATGGTGTCGTTGAGAGGAAAAATAGGACTCTTCAAGAAATGGCACGAGCCATGCTTCATGGGAATCATGTTGCTCCAAGATTCTGGGCTGAAGCTGTAAATACAGCGTGTTATATTATCAACAGAGTTTACGTCAAGCCGGGTACCAAGACAACCCCATATGAGATCTAGAAGGGGAATACACCGAATCTTGGTTATTTTCATGTCTTTGGATGCGTATGCTACATTTTGAACGACAAGGATCAGCTCGGGAAATTCGACTCTATAAGTGATGAAGGTTTATTCCTCGGATGCTCGTCGAACAATACAACCTTTCGTGTCAACAACAAGAGAACCCGGATGATCAGTGAATCAGTAATCGTGGTTCTTGATGATAGAACCAGCTACTATTTGGAAGAAGTAACTCACGAACTTGTTCGTGCCACACAGATGGAAAATCAAGTTCCAGAAAATGCAGAGGAACTCGACAATACGACTTCAGTTGAGAATCCAAAACGAACAGGTTTCAGTCAAGTTAATCGAGATCATTCATCAGACGATGTTATAGGAAATGTATTGGATGATAGAAAAACTAGACATCGAAAGATTGACTTCAAGGAAATGGTGAAGTTAGCCTTTTTGTGTCATTCATTGAACCAAAAACAATTGGAGAAGCTTTGGATGATGATTTCTGGACCGATGCTATGCACCAAGAACTGGATCAGTTTAATCGTTTAGATGTTTGGACCTTAGTACCTTGTCCAAGTGATGTGAACATGGTTGGAACGAAGTGGGTTTACAAGAACAAAATATATGACGATGGGAATGTCATCAGGAACAAGGCTTGATTGGTGGTGCAGGGATATTCAAGGATTGAAGGAGTAAACTCTGACGAAACCTTTGCCCCTGTAGCTCGTATCGAATCAGTTCGATTACTGCTTGGGATTGCTTGCAAACTGAAGATAAAGCTCTATCAGATGGACGTGAAGAGTGCATTCCTTAATGGAGTGTTGCAGGAAGAGGTTTATGTTTCTCAACCAAAAGGATTTAAAGATCCTAAACACTCGACCCATGTTTATAACCTCAAATGAACTCTGTATGGATTAAAACAAGCCCCTCGTGCTTGGTACGAAAGATTGATTCAGTTTCTTCTGCATCAAGGATTCACAAGGGGAGGAGTAGATAAAACCTTGTTCAGCCTTGAAGATGCATGCATAAATCTGATTATGATGATATATGTTGATGATATCCTATTTGGAGCCACTCAAGAGCAACTCGTACAAGAGTTTGTGAGAATCATGATAGAGAAATTGGAGATGACTATGATTGGGAGCTTACTATACTTGACTGCGAATAGACCAAATATATTCCCCAGTGTTAGTTTATGTGCTCGGTATCAAGCTAAACCACGACAGTCCCATCTAATTGCTGTCAAACGAATCATCATATACGTCAAAGGTACGATAAACTATGGACTGAAATATACAACTGACACAAGTTCTAAACTTGCAGGATACTGCGATGCTGACTGGGCTGGATGTCTCGATGATCGGAAGAGCACATCTAGAAGATGCTTCTTTCTTGGTAACAATCTGGTTTCTTAGCATAGCAAGAAACAAAACTGCATGTCACTGTCGACTGCAGAAGCAGAATACATTGTCTTGGGTAGCTGTTGCACTCAACCCATATGGATGAAATAAATGCTCAGCGATTACGGTATCAATACTGAGTCCTTCTTAGTACATTATTATAATGAAAGTGCAATTGACGAAATTCGCAATATGAGAACGACTCGCACCGCGATAACCATCGTCACGAACGAGGTACATCACACGAGAAAACTCATGGAGCGTCTATTCGCGGAACAAGTCGCAACCATGTCGAGAAGCAGCTGACTGAACTCAGAGATACCCTGAACGAATTGAAAGGCGAAGTTCATAGCGTTAAAGGATCCGCTCCTGAGATCGATCGAATCATCGAGGAGACTCGAAGAACACCATTCACATCACGCATTACGAACACGTACATACGACAGAAGGAGAAGCTCAGACTTCCTATGTCCAACGGAACAAAGGACCCAGCCACCCATCTGACGATTTTCAAGATTATGGCAGCAAAAGTGCGGTTCACATCGTCCAGAGAACGCGACATCGGCCTCTGTCAATTGTTTGTCGAAACCTTAGAAGGAGACGCACTAACCTGGTTTTCCAGGCTACCACCTAGATCGATCAACGAATTATCGGACCTGACGAGAGCGTTCGTAAGACATCACTTTGCCTACGTAAGCAAAGATACATCGCTGAATGCACTAATGGCCATGACGCAGGAGAAGAAGGAAACATTAAAAACCTTCATAGATCGATTCAAAGCGACTATGACACGAGCTGATGCCCCTAATAAATTCACTATCGCGGCACTGACAAACGCCGTCTGGCATGAATCACCATTTTACCAAGACTTGGTCGTTAATCCGCCATTAACCATCGAAGTCGCCCTCCACCGTGTAAATAAATTTGTGGAGCTAGAAGAAAAGAAGGTGGCTCTAGCAAGGAAGTACGGCACGACTAAACAGTCCGACAAAAAGGACGAGAGGGAACCGAGGCAACATTACGACAAAGGGGCCAAGGCAACAACGGTAGTCGACAACGCTGATAAATCTCGATCATCAAAACCTTGGAACAAGCGAAAAAAGAGGGAAACGGAAAGGCACAGCAAGCCGCTCCCGTCGCGGGAGAAAAGTACTGCGAATACCATCAAGCTACATCACACGACACTGCCGAATGCCGGAGCCTCAGAAACGCACTCTATGCCCGACTTTCAGATGAAGAAATCAAAGCGGCAATCGAAAGGTTGAAGAAAGAGACTGAACAGCAGGAGGAAGGAAAAGTCGACGGGCAGACACCCAAGCAAGGCAAACAACAGCGGCGTATCAAAAGCATAGCTTTGAAACGCAACCGAGAAGAAGAAGACGAGGAAGGAGATGAAGAAGAAACTCCTAAGGCCGTCCGAAGAATCAACATGATTATGGGCGGCCTAATCTCCGTAAACGATTCGGTTAGATCCATTAAGGTATATGAGCGCCTTGCATTAGCCGCGCAAAAGGCGCCTCAGCCAGTCCTGTCACTGATCCTCCCGTCATCTTTACTGACCAAGATCTCTATGGGACTCATTACCCTCACAATGACCCACTAGTAGTTGAACTATTAATCGGAAGCTGTCAAGTATCTCGGATACTAGTCGACACCGGGAGCTCAATAGATCTGATATTTCTGGACACACTCAAGAAGATGGAGATAAAGGAGGAAGACATTAAACAGAAAGCCAAACCGCTAACGGGTTTCACAAGCGAAACGACATACACGATCGGGACCATCAAGCTACCGATTTACGCAGGAGGAGTTAACAGAATGGTTAAGTTTCATGTCATCGACAAACCAACCATTTACAATGTCATACTCGGCACTCCATGGTTATACAGCATGAAGGCAATGTCCTCGACGTACCACCAATGTCTAAAATTCCCGACTCCCAAGGGAATCCAAACGGTCAAAGGATGCCAAAGAGCAAGCCGGTCATGTTTCGCAAGAGAACATAAGATAAGAGTACCTTCATGCATGATCAATACAGAGCAAGGAAGGAAAGGCCCCGAGAAGGAGCTGATCCAACAAATCATTATCGACGACTCTGACGCGAGCAAGAGTGTAGGGATCGGCGCGGAACTACCCGAAGATATCAAAAAGGAGTTGATCGCCTTCTTACAGCAGAATGTCGCGACCTTCGCGTGGTCGATCAAAGATATGAAAGGCATCAATCCAACCATCACGACTCACGAGCTCAATGTCGACCCGACTTACAAGCCGATTAAGCAGAAAAGGCGGAAGCTCGGTCCTGAAAGGGCTAAAGCAGTCAACGACGAGGTAGAGAAATTACTTGATGCCGGTTCAATTCAAGAGGTAAGATATCCCGACTGGCTTGCTAATCCAGTCGTCGTCAAAAAGAAAAATGGGAAGTGGAGAGTATGTGTCGACTTCACGGATCTCAACAAGGCCTGTCCCAAAGATAGCTTCCCCCTACCACATATCGACCGACTTGTCGAAGCAACCGCCGGAAACGAGTTATTATCATTCATGGACGCATTCTCAGGATATAATCAAATCCTCATGAATCCAGATGATCGAGAAAAGATGGCATTCATCACTGAACGCGGCACTTACTGCTATAAAGTCATGCCCTTCGGCCTCAAAAACGCCGGCGCCACCTACCAACGGTTGGTAAATCGAATGTTTGCAAACCAGCTCGGCACGACAATGGAAGTTTATATTGATGACATGTTGGTTAAATCTTTGATTGCCTCTCAGCATGTCGGCCATTTGAAGGAATGTTTTAACATCCTTAACCGGTACGGAATGAAGCTCAACCCCGGCCAAGTGTACGTTTGGAGTAACATCAGGAGAGTTCCTTGGACACGTGGTAACCCAGAGAGGAATATAAGCTAACCCAAAACAAATCACGGCTATAATCGACTTACCGTCTCCCAGAAATACACGAGAGGTACAGCGTCTGACCGGTCATATAGCCGCCCTGAACAGATTCATATCTCGTTCAACGGATAAATGCTTGCCCTTTTATGAGCTCCTCCGGGGAAATAAAATATTTATATGGGACGACAAGTGCCAGGAGGCGTTCATTCAGCTCAAAGACTATTTGTCAAATCCACCGATATTGTCAAAACCCGAAGACGGCGAAACGCTATATTTGTACATCGCGGTCTCGACTACAGCGGTCAGCGGTGTACTAGTTCGAGAGGATAGAGGGGAACAGAAGCCGATCTTCTACGTAAGCAAAACAATGAACGGAGCCGAGACTAGATATCCTGCAATGGAAAAACTGGCTCTCGCAGTTGTTATCTCGGCACGGAAGCTACGACCTTACTTCCAATCACATTCAATCGCTGTATTGAGCAGCCAGCCCCTCCGGACAATCTTGCACAGCCCGGGGCAGTCTGGCCGTCTGGCCAAATGGGCGATAGAACTGAGCGAGTACGACATCGAATACCGGAACAGGACAACCGCCAAATCACAGGTAATAGCCGACTTCCTTGTAGAGTTATCACCTGAATTGGATGTCGGTACCGAGTTGGAAGACAAGAATTGGAAACTATTCGTCGATGGCGCTTCATCTAAAAAGGGGGCCGGGGTAGGAGTACGTCTCGTGTCCCCAACCGGAGAAGTATTGGAACAATCATTCAAGCTGGGCTTCACAGCCTCCAACAGTACAGCTGAATACGAAGCTTTGCTAGCCGGTCTCAGACTAGCCAGAGAAATCGGAGTACGACATCTCTTGGCCCATTGCGACTCCATGCTCGTTGCGAACCAGATCAACGGAGAATATGAAGCTAAAAACGAGAGAATGGAGGCTTATCAAAAGGCGGCATTAGAGCTTACCAGCTCCTACGAGTTCTTTGATATCATCCAGATACCAAGGAAAGAAAATGCCCCAGCAGATGCACTCGCATCTCTGGCATCGAATCCCGATCTCCGCTGACGAATTCCAGTGGAAACAATCCGCGAACCAAGCATCCCGCCACCCGAAAGCAATCGAGAAGAACCTGATGGCGCAAACTTACAAATTGGCGAGGATGGCGTGTGCCTTAGAATTCAAGCAAAAATCACCGACCTCATTGCACTCTTAACAGACGACATTGAAGATTGGCGACAGGAGATAAGAACATATCTAACTGAAGGAAAGCTCCCGGAGGACAAGTCGGCAGCAAGACGACTTAAAGTCAGAAGTGCGCGATACACGTTGCATAACGGCATTCTCTATAAATACTCAGCCAACAAAATCCTTCTCAGATGCATACACGGGGAGGAAGTAAGTCGGGTGCTCGAAGAGACACATTCAGGGGAACGCGGCAATCATTCTGGAGGAAGGGCTCTCGCCTTCAAAATCAAACTGAACGGTCACTACTGGCCAACTGATATTCATACATTTTCATGCATTTAGGCTTGTATATAGTTCTTGTTTTGACTTCTTTTCTCCATCATTCATACCATTTTGTCGAGTTATTGTTGCATCTAGAGTTTAGAGTTGTTTAGGACTAGGAGTAGGCACTTTAGGCTCGCATTTGGAGTGTTTCTTGTGTTTTGCAGGTGATTGGAGGTGTCTAGGAGCGATGGTGAACTTGGAAGTGGAGTCTAGAGCTCAAGGAACTAAGGAGGAAGCGGATACAAGCCGTACCGGTGTGCATATCGGCCAAGCAAGCCGATACAGCCCCTCGACAGAAGACCAAGAGTCCATATCGGTTGGCGTATTGGCTGGCCCAACCGATATGACCTCTCGGATTAATTTTTGAACACCCATATCAGCTGGCGTATCGGCTAGCCAGGCCGATACGACCCTGCCCAGAAAAATCCGAGAGTCCGTATCGGCTGGCCAGACCATACGGGTCCCAAAAATTGTTTCGGATCCGGGTCAACACCCGGTTTGTTCCGGGTTTACCCGGCTCGCACCCTATTGACTATTTAAGCCAAAAACCTATTTTTTATTGTTTCTTAAGCTATTTTTGATGTTCTAAACTCTTTTGTAAGAACAAGTTGGATTCCTTTGATTTATCTAGTATTTCTTTTGTTATTCCTTCAACAAATCTCTCAATCCATCACTAATCTCCCATGATCAACTCTATTTCTATGAGTTTTGTTGATCTTATGATGTTTAGTGAGTAATTCTTTATAGGCTTATGGGTTAGGTAGGATTAGGTTGATTAGGGCTGATCAATGGACTTCTAGTGATTAATTGTTTAAAATCTCATCTATTAAAGTGTGCTTAGTGCCTAATTAATCTTGATCACATTGATTAGGATGTTTAGAATTTCTTGTTCACAACATGTTCGATGAAATTCCAGTTTCTAGCTTTGTTAGGACTTTCACATTCTAGCACATGAAAGTGTATGTCTAGAGTGATTGTTTGCTGTTCGGAACCTGTTTGAATGCTCATTTGATTCTAATTCACAAATGATAATTTGTTCTTGAGTTAGGATTAAGTGAAGAATTGGTATTAAGAGATTAAACTGATTTACTTGGTGTGTTCCATGCTAGGAGATAGCTTCTATGAAGTTTGAGTTAGGATTCCTTGATCATCCCGAGTCACCTATCCGTTGACCTTAACCTTTAGGCCTTATTTCTGTCATTGATTGAATCCATTTGTTATTTGCTTTTAGATTACTTCTGTTTAAATTGCTTACTTTTAGGATTGTTAGAAGCAAAACCAAACTGTTTGATTTGACTCTGAAGGTTTAGTGTTTGCTTATTGGTTTTATCCATCTCAAAAAGGTTCGATACCTCAAAGCTACATCGATAAGCTTGAGGAATTGGTACCTCAAAGGATTGCAAAATCCTAGTTATCAATTTGGCGCCGTTGCCATTTTGGGATTCTGGATATATCAATTCGTTTTCTATTCCTTTTTAGTTCAAGTTTTTGTTACTAATTTGCTACTTTCTCTCTTTTTGATGTTAGGTGTATGAACTTGCGCAGCAAAGGGACTTTAAACTTAGTTGCAAGATTTGACGACATCAAAGCACACGAGAGGAGATTGGCAAAGGAACGACGCGCACAAGAAAGAGCTGTTCACGAAGAGAGACTTGAGTTGGAACCAACTGTTGAAGATCTACAAGACTTTGAGGGTGTTGAGCAGTCGGTTATGGAAAACAATCAGGATCAGCAGCAGCAAGAGCAACAAAGGCCAGCTAGGGCCATTGGTGATGGAGATGCACCGGATACAAATGTAAACCGGCAAGGAATCATTCCACCACCGGTTAACAATAACAACTTTGAGATCTGGGCTATGGTGATGAACATGGTGCAAAACAACCAGTTCCATGGGCTTGCATCTGAAGATCCATTGCAGCACTTGGACACATTTGACAAGATTTGTGCCACTACAAGGCTCAATGGCGTGACTGACGATGATTTGAATATGCGTCTATTATTATTCTCATTGGCGGACAGAGCTAAGGATTGGGAAAGCACCATCCCTCCGGGAACCATCACCACTTGGGGAGAACTCAAGAAGGCTTTCTTGAAGAAGTTCTTCTCAGCTACTAGGACTGCACGTTTTCGCAGTGAGCTTTCCGGGTTTGTACAACGCAACAATGAGAGATTTGCTGAAGCTTGGGAGAGGTTCAATAAGCTCACTACTCAGTGTCCCCACCATGTTTCACTAAGGAGACACTACTCAGCAACCTCTATCGCGGCGTGCTTCCAAGAATGAGGGCGATGCTAGACTCTTTTAGCAATGGACACTTCCTAGGCAAGGGAGTAGATGCAGCTATGGAGTTGATTGAAAACCTTGCAACAAGCGATGGTAACTACAATGAGGATTATGAGAGGACTAATAGAGGATCATCTTCTTCAGATGAGAAGTATGAGAAAGAAATCAAAGCTTTGAATGAGAAGATGGACAAGATGATCTCCTCTAGCCAAAAGAACATCAGCTTTGTGGGCAGCTATGAGGATTCTCAGCCACTCCTATACAGTTTGGATAAGGATATGGCACAAGAGGAGATTAACTTCATTGCGGGACACGGTGGTTTCAACAAAGGCTTCAACCAAAACTATAGAAACCACCCAAACTTCTCATACCGCAACCCCAATGTAGCCAATCCTCAAGACCAAGTCTACCCTCAAGCTCCATCTCAAGGACAAGCTCAACAACAAGGGCAACAAGGCTTTCAACAACCTCAACAGCAAAAGACATTTGTCCCTTACACCAACCAACAAGGGTTTGGAAATAAGCCTCAGTTTCAAGGTCAACAAGGCTATGCTCCCAAACAACAATACCCACCCGGTTTTGGACAACAACAACAACAACAACAACAAAATCCTTCTTCCTCGGGAGCTGAGAATGAGCTGAAAAGTATGATGCAGTAACTCCTTCAAGGGCAAGCTTCATTAGCTATGGAAGTACGGGATCTTAAGAGTGAGCTTCAGAACTTGACTTCAAGGGTCACAAACATGGAAAACAAGAATGCCTCTACATCCCGCACTCAAGGTACATTACCCGGAAAATCTGAGCAAAACCCAAAGGAATACATCAGCGCTATCACCTTGAGAAGTGGTAAGGAGTTGCAACAACGTCAAGTGCCCATGCCTAAGCTGATACCTTCACTCAATGAGGACATTGAAGTTCAAGAAGGGGAGGAGAATTCTGAAAATTCTGCTCTCAACAAAGAGACTGATAGTGACATGGCTAAGAGGAAAGGAAAGGCTGTAGTTGAAGAAGTAGTGAATGATACACTCAAGAAGAAGGATGGTGTATTTGTGCCACCACCTTATGAGCCCAAGCTACCCTTTCCGGGCAGATTCAAGAAGCAACTCCTAGAGAAGTACAAAGCTCTTTTTGAAAAGCAGATGAAGAATGTTGAGTTGACCATGCCTTTGATTGATGCCTTCTTGCTAGTTCCTCAATATAGCAAGTTTCTCAAGGACGCAATCAAGGAAAGAACCAAGGAAGTGCAAGGAATGGTTGTGTTGTCTCATGAGTGTAGTGCGATCATCCAAAGGAGTATTGTTCCAAGGAAACTTGAAGATCCGGGCAGTTTTACTCTTCCATGTGCTATCGGTCCTTATCGGTTTGAGGGTTGTTTATGTGATCTTGGAGCGAGCGCGAGTTTGATGCCCTTCTCAGTAGCCAAGAGGCTAGGTTTCTCCACCTACAAGGCATGTAGGATCTCCTTGGTTCTAGCAGATAGATTAGTGATATACCCAATTGGTCTCCTAGAAGATCTTCCGGTGAAAGTAGGAGGATTTGAAGTACCAACAGGTTTTATTGTATTGGAGATGGATGAAGAGCCAAAGGATCCTCTAATCCTTGGGAGACCTTTTCTTTCCACAGCTGGTGTAATTATAGATGTCAAGAGAGGGAAGATAGACCTCAACCCTGGTAAATACATAGTGCTCAAATTTGACATCAACAAGGTGATGAAGAAGCCAACCATACAAGGCCAAATGTTCTATATTGAGACTATGGACGAGCTAGCTGATGAACTCCTTGAGGAGTTGAACATGGAGGATCCGTTAGAGGCTACCTTGACCAAGGAATGTGGGGAGTATGGGTATCTTCAAGAGGAAAGATGGGCTTATATGAGAGCGCTTGATTCGCACAAGCCTTTGTTAGGAGAGGTTGAATTCATTGAGATGGGTTCCGATTCAGTGGGTAAGGAGCTGGAGGTGTTTGCTGTGGACATGGGTGCTGATGGCGCCAAAGGAGTCGAGCCGTGCAAGGAGCAACTTATAGCTGATGATTGGAGCGAGCTTAAGGAGACAAAGGTTGAGTTAAAGCCCCTTCCGCGGGGGATTCAGTATGCATTTCTTGGCCCTAACTCTACTTATCCTGTCATTGTGAATGAGTTGCTGAATGATGATGAATTGATTGCTATGACCACTGAATTGAAAAAGTTTAGAAAAGCAATAGGATACTCACTTGATGATATAAAAGGATTGTCACCTAGCTTGTGTACTCATAGGATCCACCTTGAAAATGAATCCATGTCTTCTATTGAGCATCAAAGAAGATTGAATCCTAATCTTAAGGAGGTAGTCAAGAAAGAGATTCTTAAATTGCTTGATGCAGGGATAATCTACCCTATCTCGGACAGCACTTGGGTTTCTCCCGTGCACTGTGTTCCAAAGAAAGGGGGGATTACTGTGGTTAAAAATGACAATAATGAATTGATTCCTACTAGAACTATCACCGGGCATAGGATGTGTATTGATTATAGAAAGCTAAATGCCGCATCTAGGAAGGATCATTTTCCATTACCGTTCATTGATCAAATGCTAGAACGCCTTGCTAACCATCCTTTTTATTGCTTTCTTGATGGATACAGTGGGTTCTTTCAGATCCCGATACATCCTAATGATCAGGAGAAAACGACATTCACTTGTCCTTATGGTACCTTTGCTTATCGAAGGATGCCATTTGGCTTGTGCAATGCACCGGCTACCTTTCAGCGGTGCATGATGTCTATTTTCTCAGATCTTATCGAGGATATCGTGGAGGTTTTCATGGATGATTTCTCTGTGTATGGCTCTTCTTTCTCTTCCTGTTTGCTGAACTTGTGCAGGGTCTTAAGGAGATGTGAAGATACGAACCTCGTGCTCAATTGGGAAAAATGCCACTTCATGGTAACAGAGGGGATTGTGTTGGGACACAAGATTTCAGAGAATGGTATTGAAGTGGATAAGGCTAAGATAGAGGTGATGACAAGTCTTCAGCCACCGAACTCAGTGAAAGGAATCCGAAGCTTTTTGGGTCATGCAGGGTTCTACAGACGGTTTATCAAGGACTTCTCCAAGATCGCTAGACCACTTACACGTCTGCTGTGTAAGGAGACAGATTTTGTGTTTGATGATGAGTGTTTGACTGCGTTTCACAGGATTAAGGAAGCTTTGATTAGTGCCCCGATTGTCCAAGCTCCCGACTGGGAGTTGCCTTTTGAGATCATGTGTGATGCAAGTGACTATGCAGTGGGAGCAGTCCTTGGACAGAGGAAAGACAAGAAGCTCCATGTCATATACTATGATAGTAGGACGTTGGATGATGCTCAAGTGAGGTATGCAACAACTGAGAAAGAGCTTCTAGCTGTGGTGTTTGCCTTTGATAAATTAAGATCATACTTGGTTGGATCTAAGGTTGTGGTGTACAAGGATCATGCTGCGTTGAGGTATTTACTTGCCAAGAAAGATGCCAAGCCAAGGCTTCTAAGATGGATCCTACTGCTACAAGAGTTTGATTTGGAGATCAAGGATAAGAAAGGCATTGAGAATGGAGTAGCAGATCACTTGTCAAGACTGAGGATTGAGGATGCTGTTCCTCTAGATGATTCTCTCCCTGAAGAACAGCTAATGGCTTGCAAGGTTATCAAAGATGCTCATGATACAAGAATGAGGATTGAAGAGGTCAGTTCTATTGAAGGCAAAGAACCGTGGTATGCTGATATAGTCAATTTCCTAGCTGTTGGGAAGGAACCACCAAGCCTTGATAGCTACCAAAGAAAGAAGTTCTTTAGAGATGTCAACATGTACTATTGGGACGAGCCTTACCTCTACACTTTGTGCAAGGATCAACTCTATACAAGGTGCATAGCTGATGAGGAATTGGGAGGTATTCTCCTACATTTTCATGGGTCAGATTATGGTGGTCACTTTGCTACCTTCAAAACGGTTCAAAAGGCTCTACAAGCTGGGTTTTGGTGGCCTACAATGTTCAAAGATGCCCAAGAGTTCATCACTAAGTGTGATCCTTGTCAAAGAAAGGGGAACATCAGTAGAAGGAATGAAATGCCTCAAAACCCCATCCTTGAAGTTGAAGTGTTTGATGTGTGGGGCAATGACTTCATGGGACCTTTCCCATCCTCTTACGGGAATAGCTACATCTTAGTGGCTGTGGATTATGTTTCCAAATGGGTAGAAGCAGTGGCGAGTCCAACGAATGACGCCAAGGTTGTGATAAAGCTTTTCAAGAGCATCATCTTCCCAAGATTTGGAATCCCGAGGATTGTGATTAGTGATGGAGGCTCACACTTCATCAACAAACTATTTGAGAGTCTTTTGAAGAAGTATGGAGTGAAGCATAAGGTTGCAACACCATATCATCCTCAAACAAGCGGGCAAGTTGAAGTGTCCAATAGGCAAATCAAGGCTATCTTGGAGAAGACTGTCGGAGCCTCAAGGAAAGATTGGTCTAGGAAACTTGATGACGCACTGTGGGCGTATAGGACCGCTTTCAAGACTCCATTGGGCACTACACCATTCACCATGCTGTATGGTAAGTCATGTCACTTACCGGTGGACTTGGAATACAAGGCCATGTGGGCTTTCAAGTTGCTGAACTTTGACATCAAGACCGCGACTGAGAAAAGATTGATTCAACTGAACGAACTTTACGAGATACGGCTTGAGGCTTTTGAGAGCTCAAAGATCTATAAGGAGAGGACCAAGCTTTTTCATGACAAGCTGATCCAGAAGAAGGAGTTCAAAGAAGGACATCTTGTGTTGCTCTTTAACTCCCGGTTGAAACTCTTTCCCGGGAAGCTCAAGTCTAGATGGTCGGGACCGTTTAGAGTGAAGGAGGTGAGACCATATGGAGCAGTGGTACTTTTGGGAAAATCCGATGAAGAGTTCACGGTCAATGGCCAAAGACTCAAGCATTACTCCGTCTCAGAAGCTATAGAGAAAGGGACTTCGATCCCACTCTCTAGCCCTCCCTCCGCTTAAGATCACGGTTTGCAAAAGTCGAGCTTAACGACTCTAAACAAAAACGCACTTGGGAGACACTCCCATGTTTATCCCTGTACATACGTCTTTTGCTTGTTATTTTTGATGTTTTGCTTTGAGTTTTATCAGGTTTTTGTCTTTAGGTGAGATTGTAGGCCAGTTGGTGTTGAGTAAATGCCACGGGAATGAAGAAAAATGATACAGAAGTCAGTATCGGGTGCCGTATCGGGTGGTCAGGCCGATACGGTTCTGGAAAATTAATCTGAGACTCAGTATCGGTGTCCGTATCGGTTGGCCAGGCCGATACGGAATCTCGGGAGAAGTTGATATCGGGCACCGTATCGGCTGGCCAGGCCGATACGGACTTACACAAAAAAAATCCGAGAGTCTGTACCGACTGGCGTATCGGTTGGCCAGGCCGATACGCCCCTTCGCCCAGGTAAGTATTTCCGACTCTAAACCGATTTCAAACAGGACTTTGACCAAAAATTGATTTAATGAACCAGATTAAACCGGTTTGGACCGATTTTTCCCTTGTTTTCTCCTCCCCCATCGATTTCTTCATGCTTCCAAGCTCTCAAATCCATTTTTTCTCCTCAAGAACACAAAAGCTTTGAAACCCTTTTTCTCTCTCAATTCAACTCGGTTTTAAGTGATTCCAAGCTCTAAACTCACGATTTCACTAGCTTTTTAATTTGCTCTCGCTCTCTACTACCATCCTTCATCACAAACCAAGGTAAAGTTCTCAAACTTTCTCAAGATTTTCGGATTAAAAACCCCGGAAATTTTGAACTTGAATTTTTCGGTTGTTGATGGTTGATATTGCTTCAAATCCTCCCCAATATGTGTTTGAGTGAATGCCCATAGCCAATTTCACCCTAGGATTGAATGAATTTGATCTTTGATGAATTAGGGTTCTTGAGAAATTTGGATTCCGAAAATTTTGGGGGTTTTCCAATTTGATGGTTTCTAATGATGCATAGGATTGTTAAAAGCTTAAGTTTGTGATACTACTCGATTTTATTGAGTTTCGTTTCACAAAAGATTCAAAAATGCATGTTGAGAGCTTTTGTTTGATGAGAATGTGAATTGCTTGAGAATGTGATTGACTTGTTGTACATTATGCCTTCGGTGAGCTTGAATTGAGAATGGTTGAGATGCTTTAGCTTGTTTGCTCCATTGAAATTGAAAAATTATGCAATTGTTAAGCTGTTACAATTGTTGATCATGGAGGTATCAAGCTATTATTCATTGTGTCGTTGGATTGTGCTATGCGCTGATTCGTTCTTTGAGTTGTCTTTTGTAGGACAATGACTAAAACACAAGCCAAAGCGAAACCGAAAGCGAGTGCACCAAGACAAGATGCAGGTACTTCTTCGAAAGGGAAAGGAGTCGCTGTTGAGGAAGAAGCACCAGTGGTCTCGGGGAAGGTGATTCATGCGTCACCACTGCAATACACTCCTTCTCAAATCAATGACAAGCTAGAGAAGATTCAGTTTTGGCCAACCCGATACCCTCACGTTCCAACCCTTACAGCCCTTGGTCTTTTAGAAGACTACGATCAGATTGTGGAGAATATGGGGCTCAAGACCTTTTTCAGTGTCTCCAGTGATGGTTATCAGAGCTCAGCCTGTCAGTTCCTTGCAACAATGAAAGCAACTTTCAACATGAGAAAGGCAGCTTTGAGATGAGAAGTGAGTCGAGGAAAGATAGACTTTGCGATGGGCAGGAAGAAGTATTCCGTGACTTTGAGGAGATCAGTTCCATCTTCGGTTTTGAGGAGGATGGTGCTCAGCTAGGCCCTTCTATTCCCATTGAAAAGGAATACCTCGAGGGATTGTGGCACATGATAGCCGATGGACCATTCAAGTTGGGAGCTATGAAATCTGTAAGGATCAGACACCCGGCTATTAGGTACGTGCACAAGGCATTAGCCCACACTCTCTTTGCTAGGAAGGAGGCGAACCAAGTCACTGAACTGGAGATGAAGCTTCTGTACATCGGTTTACAGCCACTACTTCGCACGTTTCCCAACGGAAGTACGATACCGCCCGTTGAGCGGCCACCGAGCTACACCGCCATTCTAGTGGAGCAGTTTGGGGTTCACAGAGATTGGGGAACTTCTGTCAGGGATGCTGATCCCAAGTTCACCATGGGTGGTTTAATCACACCCTTACTTAGGGCAAAGAAGATTAAACTGGAGGGCAGTGTGGAGGATAATACATTCGGACAGCCTACACCGGTAGCATGGCTGGACGAACCTCAGCTAATCAGGACTCATTTCCTAGTCTCCAAGCCACCTCCCGGGCGTCATGTATACCGAATGTGTTCAGACACACCGATGGAAGAAAAGTACCTCCTTCCAAACCCCACGATCACAAGCTTTTCAGCTAATTCAGCCAATGTCAGGTTTCTACCGGGAATGTAGCACCAATTCGAACCCCGTGGACCGCGAAGGGCGAGAGCTGCAGCCGAATCTGATTCTTCCGATGCACCTGCTGGGGTGTATGAGCTGCACAGGTACTACATCGAGCCTCTAGATGATCCTATCGCAAACCGGACGATGAGTGCACTAAGGGACCAGAACATGGACCTTCAAAGGCAGAGAAAATGGCATGGAAGAAACATCAAGAAATTAGCCAGCTGCTTGAAGAAGGTCACTGGAGTTCTGAAGATGATAGCCGGAAGGAAAGATAAGAGTAGCACCACCGGTCAGCCATCAACATCAAGAGAGGCTCCCACAGGTGAAGAAGAGGAGCTAAGAGCAGCCACTGAGGAGGTGATAGGTGACGCTGATCAGCTGGTTGCACAGGCAGGTTTAGAGGAGGGGAGATACTCAGTTGCTGGACATGAGACAGGAGGAGCTGCACGCATGGCCTCCGACCCCTACTACGAGCCTCACCGCCACTCCGCACGCGAGGACAAAAGGCGAAAGAGGAGAGCTATGAGGACACCTTCCTGCTCCTCATCCAACCCGACATACTCCATGGGGGAATCCTCACCTCCATCATTCCACAACTAGCAAGGTAACACTCCATCTTTGTACATATTTTTCTTTTCTTTTCTTTGTTTTTTTTGTGTGTTTTCGGTCTTTTCTCCTTTCATAGATCACACAAGGGACCGTGTGATTTAAGTTTGGGGGAGAGACCAGTCACTAATCATGTTTTTGTCTTTGAGTCTCATGCATTGCATCTAAGGCATAGAAAAACCAAAAAAATCGAAAAAAATTTGAAAAATTTTCACAAAAAAAAGGAAAGCATCTTAGGATCGAGTCTAGTTGCATCATATAGGATGTGTTGCATAGGGAGCAATGATTTAATTTCCTCATAAGGTTTAAGCGAGTAAAACTTGTTTCATACGCTAGCTTTGCTAGATAGACCACACTAATGTTGTAACCCGAGAAATGCTTGAAAGCTAGAACGAACCCTGCTTGGATAGCTTGCATTGAACCTTGATTCGATGCTGGAAATTGTTGTGATTTGATGCTAGCTCTATTTAAAAGTGAGAACCTTAACTTGAATTACAATTATCTTGCTCCTTCTTAGTGTTTTAAACTCATGGATACCACCAAAATATTCAAGCATTCTTTTCCCTTATTACCACACTTGCTTGCTTGAATAGCTTCCACGCCCTTAACCACCTTCCTTTCCGCCCATAAACACTCTTTTGAGAGGTAGGCCTCTTGGAATGAGCTAAGTAAATGGTGTTGAGTTTGAGGCGACTAGTTGAAAATATCCGTGTAGACGCAAGCTTGACCACCTTTAGCTTGTACTAGGCTAGGATTGAAGTTTGGGGGAAGGGTTTTGAAAGGGAAAGAACAAAAGGGAATTTGATTTGGGATCCTATGTTGTTGGCAACAGTGTTTTGAAAGAAAAGCTTTTAAGTGTTTTAAAAGAAAAGTGCCTCTTGTTTTGAAATGAAAAGAAGCCAAAGTGCTCAACTTAAAGAAAAAGAAAGTTTGTGAAAAGAGGCCATTGATAAAGAAAGAAGTATTTGAGCTAAGTCTAAAGAAGAAATTGCCACTGTTTTGAAAAGTTTCGAAAGATCCTTGGGAGTATTCTTGGGAGGTGTTTTGGTTGAGAAAGAGGGATGAGGCAAAAATAGCCTTGAAAAAGGGTAGACTCAAACTAGGTGGGCTAGAGTAAGAGCAGAAACCATTAGGAAATGGGTAGACGGAAATCGATTCTAGTATGCACAAATTGCTTCTATACTCTTAGCCTTTTACTATGTGCTCATTCATTTCTTCTTGAGAGAACCTAAATGCTTATGGAGAAGCCCCTCTATTTGATTGAGATCATCTTTATCTCAAAACCTTAACCCTTGCCAAATGAGTTTGAACACTTTGTCGCGAGTAATATCCACTTGAAATGTTTAATCAATGTCAAAGAGCTAGTTGATTTGAATGCTTGTGAACGTTGAAAGTTAAGCTAGAAGTTTTGTCTTGATGAGTATGGCTATATCCTTGGAGTAGGCATTTTCTCGGTTGCACTTTAGTTGTATAGACTTGAAATGAAGTTTGAAACTTGATTGAACCTTTGGATATGAGTTCTCACCTTCAAACCTTTTCCCCAACACATTTTGATTGACTTATGCTTGCTTGTGGACAAGCAAGATTCAAGTTTGGGGGAATTTATATTCATACATTTTCATGCATTTAGGCTTGTATATAGTTCTTGTTTTGACTTCTTTTCTCCATCATTCATACCATTTTGTCAAGTCATTGTTGCATCTAGAGTTTAGAGTTGTTTAGGACTAGGAGTAGGCACTTTAGGCTTGCATTTGGAGTGTTTCTTGTGTTTTGCAGGTGATTGGAGGTGTCTAGGAGCGATGGTGAACTTGGAAGTGGAGTCTAGAGCTCAAGGAACTAAGGAGGAAGCGGATACAAGCCGTACCGGTGTGCATATCGGCCAAGCAAGCCGATACAGCCCCTCGACAGAAGACCAAGAGTCCATATCGGTTGGCGTATCGGCTGGCCCAACCGATATGACCTCTCGGATTAATTTTCGAACACCCATATCGTCTGGCATATCGGCTGGCCAGGCCGATACGACCCTGCCCAGAAAAATCCGAGAGTCCGTATCGGCTGGCGTATCGGCTGGCCAGACCGATACGCGTCCCAGAAATTGTTTCGGATCCGGGTCAACACCCGGTTTGTTCCGGGTTGACCCGGCTCGCACCCTATTGACTATTTAAGCCAAAACCCTATTTTTTATTGTTTCTTAAGCTATTTTGATGTTCTAAACTCTTTTGTAAGAACAAGTTGGATTCCTTTGATTTATCTAGTATTTCTTTTGTTATTCCTTCAACAAATCTCTCAATCCATCACTAATCTCCCATGATCAACTCTATTTCTATGAGTTTTGTTGATCTTATGATGTTTAGTGAGTAGTTCTTTATAGGCTTATGGGTTAGGTAGGATTAGGTTGATTAGGGGTGATCAATGGACTTCTAGTGATTAATTGTTTAAAATCTCATCTATTAAAGTGTGCTTAGTGCCTAATTAATCTTGATCACATTGATTAGGATGTTTAGAATTTCTTGTTCACAACATGTTCGATGAAATTCCAGTTTCTAGATTTGTTAGGACTTTCACATTCTAGCACATGAAAGTGTATGTCTAGAGTGATTGTTTGCTGTTCGGAACCTGTTTGAATGCTCATTTGATTCTAATTCACAAATGATAATTTGTTCTTGAGTTAGGATTAAGTGAAGAATTGGTATTAAGAGATTAAACTGATTTAGTTGGTGTGTTCCATGCTAGGAGATAGATTCTATGAAGTTTGAGTTAGGATTCCTTGATCATCCCGAGTCACCTATCCGTTGACCTTAACCTATAGGCCTTATTTCTGTCATTGAGTGAATCCATTTGTTATTTTCTTTTAGATTACTTCTGTTTAAATTGCTTACTTTTAGGATTGTTAGAAGCAAAACCAAACTGTTTGATTTGACTCTGAAGGTTTAGTGTTTGCTTATTGGTTTTATCCATCTCAAAAAGGTTCGATACCTCAAAGCTACATCGATAAGCTTGAGGAATTGGTACCTCAAAGGATTGCAAAATCCTAGTTATCACCAACCATGACAACCGACTGCGAGACCTATTCCAACAAGTGTGAAAAGTGTCAGCGTCATGCGCCATTCATACATCGACCCACGGAACTGCTAACAACTTCGACTGCGGCTTACCCATTCATGAGATGGGCAATGGACATCGTCGGACCGCTACCATTATCTAATCAAAGGTGTTTCTTACTTATTATGACCGACTACTTCACAAAGTGGATAGAGGCTAAAGCATACGTCGCAATTCATGATGTCCAAGTCCAGAACTTCGTTTGGAAATACATCATATGTCGGTTCGGGCTGCCTCATGAGATCGTCACGGACAACGGATTGCAGTTCATCTCAAACCAGTTTGAAGGGTTTTGCAAGAAGTGGGATATACGGCTAAGCAAATCAACACCGAGATATCCTCAAGGGAACGGACAAGTCGAAGCAACGAATAAAACCATCATTGCCGGCATCAAGAAGCGACTTGAAATCAAAAAAGGAGTTTGGGCCGACGAACTCGATGGAGTTCTTTGGTCATATAGGACGACTCCACGCCGCGCAACAGGAGCTACCCCGTTTTCCTTGGCTTTTGGCGTGGAAGCAATGGTACCAGCAGAAGCAAACATCTACACACTTCGCCGATCTCTCATGCCGCAGCATACCGAGATCAACGAGAAACTGATGATCCAAGCTCTTGATACCTTAGAAGAAGAACGAGATCGAGATTTACTCAGAATTCAAAATTACCAACAACTCGCAACTCGGTACTACAACCAAAAAGTCAAGGAACGACAATTTCAAGTCGGCGACTACGTCCTGCGCAAGGTCTACGAAAATACAAAGGAGTGGAGAGCAGGAAAACTCGGTGCAAAGTGGGAAGGACCCTACAAAGTCACGAAAGTCGTCAAGCCTGGAGTTTACGAGCTCGAATCGATGAAGGGCAAAGCTTTGCCGCGATCATGGAACTCGGCGAGTCTAAAGGAATACTTCTAGGTCGACTTTGCAAAAAAAAAAAAAAAAATGTATGAACTACGAGCGACTTGATTCTTCCTAGGAAGATACGTAGGCAGCCTTAATCGGCACAGTCGCAAAAACTCATAAATTTTTATTAGCCTATACCGCGTTTAAAGACCGTCAAAGCCGAACCAGGTTAGTCTTTTCATATAGAATTCAACATTTAAATTTAGAAAGCCGAGTCTAAGTAACTCGCAGAAAGTCGAGTCTAAGTAACTCGCAGAAAGCCGAGTCTAAGTAACTCGCAGAAAGCCGAGCAACTAATAAGACTCGCACTAGCATCACGCCTCCTGGCCAGGGGTGTGGTCTTCCTTGCGCACGAGGTGCACATCGTGGTAAGGATAAGCCGAGATCCGTCTCGCACATTCTTCGTGGTAGGCGATAACAAATAAGCCGAGCACATAAGATTCGCACATTCACCCGCCCTTAGAATAAAGCCAAGCATACACATAAGTCTCGCAAAACGCCTTATGGCAAAATATAATTCGCTATCTGTTTGAACTCGTCAAGGACAGGTTCAATACAAGAATAGTCCGACTTATATTATTGAAAGTCGCTAAATTTATTAAATTTGTTAAAACAAGTTTAAAACAAGGTTAGCTCGACTTAATTACAAGTACGTACTTAAGTCGCTAAGTTTTTTAAATTGTTAGTAACAAGTTTAAAACAAGATTAGTCCGACTTAATTACAAATACGTACTTAAGTCGCTGAATTGTTTTGGAATTGTTGATAACAAGTTCAAAACAGGATTAGTCTGACTTAATTACATATTCCAAATTACCATCTACTTAAGTTTGTCAAGAACAACTTTAAAAACAAGGATAGACCGATTCAAATCGCTATCGGTTTTAAAGCATTGAAACGCAAAGTTAATGTAAACTCGGATTAAAATTAACTTAAACTTTCCTCATAATAAGAGGAACAAAAGTTTTACAGGAATAAAAAGAAGGGTTTATTATAAAACCAACTACAACAAGAGGAATGGGATCAGGTAGTCCTAGTAGACAACATCTCAGGTTCGGCAGTCGCTTCCTGTGCTTTAGATACGCCATCCAAAGCCGCGATCTCTGAGCTTACGGACTGAACAAGATCGGTAGGAACCGCCTCTAGGATTACCCCACGATTGGTTCCAAACTGATCGACGTCCTTTGGAGCAGGAGGAGGTGAGTCATGGCGAAGATTGAGAAGGGGATGACACACCGGCGAGAGGACAAATGTGAGATCTTCCTTCGTCACGACCTCCATGTCGTCTAGCTCCGCATTTACTGCGACCTCGTCAGCAATGACTTTGTCCAAAACGGTCTGAGGAACCAACACGCCTTCCTCACTGAGCTTCACCAGGCATTTCTTAAGCCCAGAAATCTGAGCTTGCTTGACAACGCAACGCAAAGGTCAAAATGAGTCTGAGCCTTCGCCCTAACCGCGGCTTCAACTCTCTCTCTCTCCTGACGAACCAGATCAGCACAAGACTTCTGCAGCTCCTGTTTCTCCGACTGGAATTTGAAGAGATCGGCTTTCGACTTCTCTTCGGCCTGTTTTAGCTTACCCTCGAGAACCAGGTTATTCCCCTCCAGTGCCTTCTTCTCCTCTTTGATCTTCTTAAGAAGATCATCCCGCTTGGTAACCGCGTCGGCCATCTTTGCTGCCCAGGAACTTTCCAAAGCCACACGATTAGATGCCGCGATCATCTGCAAATAAACAAAAGACGTTAGATCGACAAACTAAGTACAGAATCTGATAAAGAGAGACTTACGGTTGCTTCGGCCTGTTTTAGCCTGAGGATAGCGTCTGAATGAGGCAACTCTTCCAAAACCGGCCAGTCTGATTCGTTTCCTCTTACGCATGTCAGCATATCGAAACATGCTCGAGGATTGTTGATGAAAGGAATCTCACTTGCGTACTGATAAGCGAAATTGTGAATAGACGGCCGGACTTCCCCCTCTTTTACTTCGCGCCTTGGTCGCACCAAAACGAGTTCTTTGTTAGAAGCAAAGGGCTTTGGGTTACCATACGAATCAGTAACGGTCCCATTGAATTTATAGAAACGTTTCCACGGATCCTTCTGCTTAGCATGCTCGCCAGAAGCCGCTATCTCAGTAGAGGCGTCTTCAACCGGCTTGCTTGTTTTGGATGCCTTCTTTGCAGACTTCTCCTGAACCGACTTATCCTCTGCAGGCCTTTTCTTGGACGGAACCTTGGGCGGAAGATTAGAAGGATTTGCCACCTGGGTAGTCGACTTCTCGCCAACATCAGAAGGTTGGCTACCGCCTTGAGCGAGTAAAAATACGTCCTTATCTTTTGACGGCTTGGCGGAAGAAGAAGGCTTGGACGAGATCTCCTTGGAGTAGTCAACAGAGCTGATTCGCTTCACTTTGCCCATCTTCGTCGGTTTTACAAGTTGATTAGGAGCAACCTTTGTCTTAGTGTCCCACTTGACTAGAATGAAGGAAGAAGAATAAAATGTCAAAATTTTTTTTAGCAAAAACACGCTTGTCACAAAGCGATAAACGAACCTTTGGATATTTGCGGAAGCGTCCTGGTTATGCGATCCTGAGAAAGATATGACCACTTACGAAGACCGAGAGACTGGATCTCTTGAAGAATTGGGAAGTAGTTGTCAGGAAACGGCTTGAGGAAAGGATGATGCACTACAATAACAAAAAAGAATTAAGTAAATCATCACGTTTAAATGACGGCAAATTTGGGACGACATCTACCAAAATTTGTATTTCAAGACGTCCTGATAAGCTCCCTGTGCTCGTCAGGAACGACTAATGAAGACAACTCGACAAAGAAATAATATCTCGGCCAGTTATTGATCTTCTTGGGCGCATCTATCACTACGCGATTGCCACTCTTGAGTTTAACCGCGAAGCACCCCGAGCTAGTGGCCTTCATAGCATTGATCGATGTCATCTCCTCAAAGATGTTCACGGTTATCGTGATACCGGCTTCAGCGCCTAGCACTAGAAGACCGACCATGTGGTGAACCGCGACGGCCGAAAGCTGAGAAATGGCAATTTCGCGGCGATGGCAGTACGAGACTAACAAGTCGGGTAGCGGGAACCAGCAACGGCAACCCCCAGTGTCGGTGTTAATAAAGTATGACTCGTATAAAGTCATGTAACCAGGTGGAGGATTCCAAGGCCGGTCAAGCGGAAAGGGGATGATGACTTTGATCCGCGGATCTGCTCCACAACCCTGAAGCGTGGACATAACCGACTTCGCGGTAGATCGGGTCCCGAAAACGTTACCATACGTTTCGCTAGGACCACCCGGTAATACAGGAGAAGGGATGCTGCCGTCGGAACCGTCTTGATCAATATCAAAGTTGTCCTCATCACCATCGGAGTCTCGCAATTGCGGAATGGCAAAATCTTCACGGCCAGAATTTTCAGCAGCATCAGTTTGACGCGACGCCTCACGACGACGCCGGATTTCTTCAAACTCAAAATGAACAGGATGATTCCTCAAGTCGGACGAAGTGCTCGAAGATGTGGAAGCAGAAGAAGGAGATTGACGACTTGATGAGTCATCCGCAGACGAGACGGCAACAATTTCCTTGTCTTTGCTCGACGAACAGCGGATCAAAGACATGATTCGCGGAAGAACAGACGAAGAACGCAAACAACAAGTGATGTTTGATCTAAAAATCCTAGGAACCTAAGGCGGAGCAATGGCGGAAAGACAACCGGAAAATAAATACGGCAGAGAGAAAAATTACCTTTCGAAAATTCTTCGCTTGAGCAAAATGAAGAAGGAAGAAGTGAAAGGGACTATTTATAGTGAAAATGACGGCGTGGAACTCGAGGCAATAATTACCTAGGCGACGCTTCGTGTTTCGCACCTATCTGATCAATTGAACCGAAGAATCAATTCCGGTTTCGTCAAATCTCCATCGGTTCAAGTCTAATTACTCAATTCATCACCGGTCTGAGTCAGGTCGGATCGACCCGATAAAAATATGGGCCTATACAAAAAAACAGAGCTCGTCAGATGGAAGACATGGGCCTATAAAATCATTTCTTAAACCATAGGTTAACTCCTCGTAATGCCGACTTGAATTCAAGTCGCCACACTAGGGGGGGGCTTATTGTTGGAGTCAAGATTAGCACTTTCCTAAAAGGCCTATTCATGAGTTTAGGCCGGCCCAAAATGGAAAGTCGGTATAAGGCCCAAGGTGGTAAAACTTAGGTTAAACCAAACTCGGGACAACCGGCTTACATTAGGGTTTTAGAAGGTGTTGAGACGAGAATAAAACAAAGGCGGCGCGCGGTGACATCAATGATATGGAAATATTCTGTATCTGGATAAAACCGAGATTTTAGGAAATATTCATATTTATCTTCTATTTCCTTATCTGTTAAACCGACTTGTAACCCTATAAAAGGGGACCGAGTTAATCAATAACATTCACGCTTTTTCTTAATACTTTTAGCCTGAGAGACTTTAGAAGCAACTTTAACCTAATTTCTCTCTGGCGACTTACACAGTTTTCTTTACCGGCTTCCATCTCGGAAACGCTGGCATACAAACCCTAATTTCCTAATTCTCACTGTGTTCTTTAATTCTTCTTTTAGAATCCCTAATTCAAAAACCCTAAAGTTCTTGCTATCTTTGGATACGCGGAACTGAGATCTTACAATGTCTGCGAGGACAATTGCATGATCTTTTGGAAGGAAGATCAAGATCTCTTGGTGTGTCAGTTTTGTACGAAGTACCGATACTATCCGAACAATGGGATGGGTAAAAATCGACCAAAACAAAGGATGTTCTATATGCCTATTACGGAGCGGTTGAAGCGTTTATACCAGTTAGAGAAGACTGCTTCACATATGCGATGGCACGCTGAACATTTATCACCAGAAGGAGAAATGCATCACCCTTCAGATGGAGCATCGTGGAAGCATTTCAATGAGGTATATCCTAATTTTGCCGCTGAAAGTCGAAATATTTATCTATGCCTATCTACAGATGGATTTAATCCCATTGGTATGAATGGTGAGGCACACTCGGTTTGGCCTGTGATCGTAACTCCGTACAACTTACCTCTATGAGTATGAAAAGGGAGTTTTTCTTTCTGCCAGTACTTGTTCTCGGGCCAAAACACCCGAAAAAATTCTAGACATCTATCTCCAGCTGTTGATCAAGGAATTACAAACTTTATGGAGTGACGGGGAAGAAGCATATGATATATCGAGGAAACAAAAATTCACGATGCGAGCTGCGTTGATGTGGACAATCAGCGACTTTCCGGCGTATGGCACGCTATCTGGTTGGATGACACATGGCCGTTTAGCATGCCCATATTGTCTAGATGAGACGAAGTCGTTCTGGTTACAACATGGGAGGAAACATAGTTGGTTTGATTGTCACAGGATGTTTTTGCCTCACAACCATCCTTATCGGCGAAATGTTCAAGCGTTTTGACGGGGCAAGACAATACAAGATGCGCCTCCACCTTGGTTAACTGGAGAAGAAATTCTATACGAAAGAATAAACTCCATTGGGGGATTGTCAAAAACCGTTGATTGTGGAGGAAACGGGCACGATAAGCCGGCCCACACTATATCCGGCTATGGGAAAGATCATAATTGGGTGAAGAAAGGTATTTTTTGGGATTTGCCTTATTGGCAAAATCATCTTCTCCGACACAACCTCGACTTCATGCACGTTGAGAAGAACTTTTTTGACAATCTCGTCAACACGGTGTTAAATGTTCCAGGAAAGACGAAAGACAACGCTAAATCGAGATTGGATCTCCCAACCTTATGTAGAAGACAATCTTTACATATTAATCCAGATGGAACGCTTCCTGTGCCGATTTTTAGATTGTCTAGTGAAGGAAAAAGACAATTCCTTCAATGGCTGAAGGATGATATCAAATTTCCGGACGGGAATGCTTCTAAGTTCAGTCGTTGCGTTGACGAAACTAATTTGAAGCTTTCAGGACTGAAAAGTCATGATTGTCACGTCATAATGCAACGACTTCTTCCATTTGCCTTTCGCGAGCTCCTACCAAAAACCGTTCACACAGCAATTTCAGGTGATTATATACATATAGTTTACCATTTTCTAAATAATATTAACATTTTTATTGCTACCAATACCTATTATTGTAGATATTGCACTTTTTCCGGGATATTTCAGCGAAGATGTTATATGAGAGAGATGTTGCCATTCTGAAAGAAAATATCGCAGTGAAGCTTTGTAATTTGGAAAAAATATTTCCGCCATCATTCTTTGATGTCATGGAACACCTTCCAGTGCACCTACCGGATGAAGCTGCTTTAGGTGGTCCTGTCCAATATAGGTGGATGTATCCGTTTGAAAGATACATGTACCATCTTAAGAGGAAAGTGAAAAACAAGGCACGCATTGGAGGATCCATTGTTGCACAATATTTGAACGAGGAAATCTCAAATGCATCCTCTAACTACTTTGGAAATCCAGAAGTTGTTGACGAAACACCACTTCCTGGAGATATTCGGTTTACATATTCTTATCCAGAAGTGCCGAACATGTTTTACCATGAAGGTAGAGTTAGTGGAAAGGCCGAGAATAATTGGTTAACAGATGATGACTACACCGTGCTCCAAACGTTTATGTTGCTTAATTGTGAAGCATTTGAGCCATATGAAAGGTATTATTCCGTTTTCTTTAAATATTAGACTTATAAGTTTATTTAATGAAAATTGGATGCAGGATCTTTGAAGAAAACATAACAAAAGAAAACCTAAATATTACCGCTAATGAACTACAAATAGCAAAAGACGAGTATTATGCACAATGGGTTAAAGACTATGTGAGTTTTGTTAATTATTTAAATTTAAATGTTATTGTTATACATTTATCATTTATTTACAAATTAATATTTTTGATATTCAATTTGCAGATTAATCATGTTAGCAAATCATACGACTTTCACTTGTGGATGTTGGATTTTGTACAAGGTCCTCGACGTAATTATACAACTTGGCCAATATATTTTTCACGGGAATACTGCTTCCACTCACATAAACATGGGCAAAATAAGAAAACCCAACATTATGGCGTTTATGTTCGAGGAACCACCGAGACGGATTATTACGGTCTTATTGAAGAAATAATGATGATTCAGTATGATGGTGTTGTTGGGCTTAAGGCCATGATTTTCAAGTGTCGGTGGTTTGACACAACAATAGGTCGTAGAATGCGCAAACATCCATCTGGAATCATAGATGTTTCTCCACGAGGTCAGTACGCAAAATACGATCATTTTATACTATCCCGTAATTGTGATCAAGTCTGCTTTATTCCTTATCCTCGTGTGCGCCGCACGTCTGCAACCGATTGGTGGGCTTGTACAAAAGTTATGCCTCGAGGAGTCCGTGAAACATCTGAAGTTGCTCTTATTGCGTTACAAGACGATACACAAAACCAGTTTGTAGCACCAAGTGAATTGCTTCGAATTGAATCACATATTGTGGAAGATGATTCTGATTTTGATTTGTTACCTGTTTGTCCTCCCAGCGATGAATATGTATCGGAAGACGAATTAGAAGATTCGTGTGATGACTCCGATTCCGATTCCGATTCCGATGAAGATTAGTTTTATATGTATTTAAGATATATGTATGAAATTATGTTTTTATGTAATATCTTTTAATGTATGCATTGTAAAATATGTATTTCTCAATATGAATATTTTAAAAAAAATCTTATATTCTGTTTAAATTTGCCAAAATTATGTATTTAATAAATAGATTTTTAAATTTTCCAAATTTTATGTTTATGAAATTGATTATTAAATGTGCTATATAATGTATTTTTTAATTTTTTATAATTTTCTAAATTTTGTATTTATATATTACATTTTATAGATTTGTAAAATTATGTTTTTATTTTATATATGTTATATATTAGATGATTTTATAATTATGATTAGTTATTTTTAATTTGGGCTCCAAGACTTCAGATTTTTGGTTTGGGCTCCAAACATTTCAGACCCATTTGAGCCAAAATTTTGGCTCCAACCTCCAAATTTACGCGGCCCAATTTTGGCCCTAATCTAACACTTAGCAAATTTTCCGTTTCATTTCTTCTTCCTCTTACGATTCTTCTCTCTCTTCTCTCTCTCTTTCTCTCGGTCGTTCTCTCGATCTCTCTTTCTCTCGATCTCTTTCTCTCGATCTTTCTCTCTCGATCTCTCTTTCTCTCGATCTTTCTCTCTCTCGATCTCTCTTTCTCTCGATCTCTCTTTCTCTCAATCTTTCTCTCGATCTTTCTTTCTCTCGTCTCATCTGCGCTCCGACAGCCGTCGTCACTATGGCACCGACAACAACAGCATCTGACCGCCGTCGTCAACGACCGGACGACTTAGATCTCCCAGGTAATCGTCTTTCTCGACTTAGGGTTTTGATTTTAGGGTTTCGATTTTGTGTTGGTTTATGGTTTCGCAATGTTTTGGTTTCGATTGCATGTCTTAGGGTTCCTATTTGGGTTCCTGTTTTGGGGTTTGGATGTTAGGGTTTGGATGTAAGGGTTTCGAATTTGTGTTTGTTTATGGTTTCCCGAGTTTTGCTTTCGATTGCATGTCTTAGGGTTCCGATTTGGGTTACTGTTTTTGGGGTTTGGATGTTAGGGTTTTGGTTTGGGGTTGCGATTATATGGTTTTGATTTGTTTCGGTTTGGTTCATTCAGTTTCGTGATTTTGTAGTTGTCAAATGTTTTAACATTGTTTTCTTTCTTATCTTGCAGAAATGCAACAAAGGAGGCCTTCATATTCAGCTCATTCCATGCCTCCACGGTGTATTTCCACAGCTAACTCGATACCTCGAGGAGCTCTCCAAGCAACGGCCACTACTTCTTCTGTTGCAAACAACTACACACGGCGTATTGAACAAGCTCTACTCCGTGCTCCTAGTAGAGAAAACCAACCATGCCTCCATCCAAAAAAACTCAATGGTGCATTGTGGTAAGCCCTTATGTTTCTCCTGTTGATATTCGATGCTCTCTGGGTTGACAATCTGTGTTGATCATACAATTTGTTTGCTTTGATTGAATTTAGGATTAATACAATCTGATTAGGATTCATTTAAGTTAATTATGTTTAGGATTCGTTTAAGGTTGAGTATATGACTATCTTTGTTGATTATCTTTCATTGGTTATAATGTGCTTTGATAATCAGCTTAGGATTCGTTTAGGGTTGTTTTGCTTTGTTTAGGAATCTGTTTAGCATTGGTTGCTTTGATTGATTTGATAATCAGGTTAGTTCAGTTTGCTTTGATTGATTTTAGTTCAGTTTGCTTTGATTGATTTGATAATCAGGTTAGTTCAGTTTGCTTTTATTGATTTTAGTTCAGTTTGCTTAGGATTCGTTTAAGATTGATTTGATAATCAGGTTAGTTATGTCTGTAAGGTTTCTTTCCCTTTATCTAATACTCTTAGTGTAATGTTTACATTTTCATATGTTTAGTGTATATGATATGATAATCTGTTAAGTTCTTTGATTATATGTTTAGGAATCTGTCGTTTGTAATAATTTTGCTCTTGTTTTAGCATTGGTTGCATTCATACCTTTCGTCATCTAGGATTTGATTATCTGTTTTGGTTGTATTGTTTCAGGTTTGGTGTAGACCCATCTGTCCACGCATTTATCAGAACAACGTGGCAGGCATACTACATGGGACCTTGGCCAAGCTGGAAGTTTGTTCCAGACAAGAGACGTGATAAGTGGTGGCACACTTTCATTGTAAGGTTTCTTTCCCTTTATCTAATACTCTTAGTGTAATGTTTACTGATGCCTTTACTGTTTTTTACTGATGCCTTTACTGTTTTTTTGTAGCAAAATTACTACTGGGAAGATAAGCATCATGATGAGGTATACCATATATTCTGCCTTTGGATGACTTACCACTGTAGACTGATTTAGATAGGTGGTGTAGTCAACTACTGTAGTCTGTCAAATTGTGTGAACTTTGAATGTTATGTGTAATATTGTGTGTTTGTGTTTTGGTTGAACAATGTAATGGTCGAACAATATGTTTGTGTAAATGGTTGAACAATGCGTTTTGATTCAATATTGTAATTTTTATAATTGTAATTTCGTGTCTTTTTTTTTTAAATCATTTGAAATCAGTCACGTTTAATTAACTAATTAAACGTGACAAATTAACCATTTGTCACAGAATATATCGTGACATAAAACATGTTTATGTCACGATATAAACCGTGACAAAATCGTGGTAATATGTGACGATTTAAAACGTGACATAACGTGGCTAATATTGTCATGATTTAAACCGTGAAAAATCGTGGCTAATATGTCACGAAATATACGTGACAAAACGTGGCTAATATTGTCACGATTAAATCGTGACAAAATCGTGGCTTTTTATCACGATTTAGACACGAAAAAAATTAGTCACGATCGTATAAACACGTTTTTTCGTGACTTTTCGTGGCTAAAACACGATATAGCCACGAAAATTTGGCCATAGTCACGAAATAAAACGTGGCTATACAATAGATTTTTACTAGTGGCAGGCGGCTGCGGCTGCGACAATATTGCTGCAGGTTGTTGTTCGTTTTGCATCCGCAGACGCAGCCGCAGCCGCAGGTTGTTGTTCGTTTGTAAGACGCAGTCACAGCCACAACCGCAAATACAAAAATGTCGACGCAACTGCAGCCGCAAGTACCTGCGGCAACCAAACGAACATAAATGATGTTGACGCAGCCGTACCTGCGGTTAAACACTAATTTTTTCGGTGTCGAAATTTTTTTTGTCGCCGACGCTGCGATTAACAGCAATCGCAACCGCAGGTACCTACGGCAACCAAACGAACATAAATTATTGTCGCAGCCGCAACCGTAAGTACCTGCGGCAATCAAACGAACAACTCTAGAAAAGAGAGAATTTGATAATTGTTGGTGTTATTTTATAGCACACATACATATGATTTATATAGTATAAATTCAATCATTTGGCACAATAAACAATAGAAAATATGTTATTTTAATTGAAAGATAGAATCATTACTTCTATCATATGAATTCAGATCATTCGGATAATTCAATTCAAACTATTCGGATAATTACATTCGGATTATTTGGATACTCGAATAATTCAGATTGATAATTTTTTTTGAAAATATATGAACAAAATTTTGTTTCGCTTCAGTTCGGATATCATATAGTTCGGGTTTTTAAATTTGTGGAGAAACTATCCGAAATTTTAGTTTTTTTGGTTAAATTTGGAAAATTTCCGGTATATTCAGATAATTTTGGATAGTTCGATTATTTTGGATATTCAGTTCGGGTTTGAAAATTTAATTTTGGTATAATCCCGTATGTTTTGGTATATGATGGTTAGGAAATTAAAAAAAAACAAAAACAAAAACAAAAACGATCGGTTTGTTCTTGTAACCGAAGCCGATAAAAAAACCGAAAATTTTTCATCGGATCGGATCGACCTCTTCGGTTCGGAAAATTTTCGCAGGCCTATACTCCGATGATGTATTCCAATTCACCAAACAATTCCAGAACGCATCCACTCACTTCGTGATGAGTTTCTATCACATTGAGGCTGATCGTATAGCACAGTCTACTCTCCATGCTTATTGTGCCATCTCTGGAGCATAAATGTGTGGTTGTTGAGATTTATCAGATATGTGGTGGCGAGAAATGGCGTTTGGTTAGAGATGCGTGTGGAGAAAAAGAGAGACCAAGCTAGGGAAAATTGTTGCTGTTGATTGTGGTGCGCTTTTCATATGTTAGATAGGAACTGGATTCTTACGTATGAGATGGGTTCGAATCGTTGGTAAAAGGAGTCAACTGTCCCTATGAAAACTCATTATGATAAACCAGTTGGTTTCGTTGCAATGAAAGGTGGATGATTCTCTTGGATGGATATATATATATATATATATATAATTTGATGGACACGAGGCATAGACATAGTAGACAACGGAGCAACACTGAATCTTTGATGATTCATATGTATGATCCCAAGAAGAAGACTTGGAGATCTGTTGTTACAAAGGCCACCGTTCAATCACCAACTCGATTTCAGGACCACGGTTATGTGCAGTGTTGCACCATCCAATCGTAGTAGGAGAAACAATCTCTCATCACATTATCTACAAGAAAGATTTGTTTGTTCATATATGGTGTGAGCTTTGATTCTGAATGATGTTGTGTCTTTTCTTTTGCCATATCATAACCACATTGTCTGCACAGTTTTTTTTTTTTTAAATGAACTTTTTTTTTTAAATGAACTTTGAGTATTATGTTAGATTGTCCCTACTGTAAATATAGATTACACTAAGGCTTTCTATATAAAAGCTCTCACAAGTTTACTGCAAAGTAACAATGCAGGATTTGGTCACTGTCTCCCACTTCACTTACCAACCATACCATAACAAACATAATCTTCTTTTTTTTAATAGAAAGGCCCTATATCACAACGATAACAGGAAACCTGCAGTTACAAGAGATCATACAGACCAGCAAACCACAAACATTAAAACAGAGCTAACCACGATTGAAGAACATAAACTGAGGTACTAGGATTTCGGAGCTAACCAAGTTCTTGATTTCTGAAATCAGTACAATAGGCAAACGCATCGAGGATGTGTGGATCCTCGAGTTCCGTTCCTTCCAAATCAAATAAATTGTTGCTTGGAAAACGAGACGGAGAATCAGATTATGATTTGAATTTGTGGTCGGGTTTTTCAACCATCTAAGCCCATCCTCGAAAAGAACCGGCGATGAAACATGGATTCTAGAGGTGAAGAAAGACCATACCTCTGAGCTAAATACACAATCGAGGAAAAGGTGCTGCCTAGACTCTACACCCGAGTTACACAGAACACACATGTCAGGTACTATGATACCCCAACTAGGGAGCCTGTCTCTCGTCGCTAATCTATTCCTAGCCGCAAGCCAAGTAACAAAGGAGTGCTTCGGGATTCTTTTCGAGAACCATACTGCATCAAACCAATCTACAACGGGGCCTTGAGGATTTAAGAAATGCCATACCTTCGAGGTTGAATAACAATCTGATGGAAGTCTGTCTCCGATTTTCCAGAGGAACCTATCATCTTCATGCTCAGATAGTGCATATTCCGCAGGCGGTATGCAGGATTTAAGCAAGCAAATGATCGGGTGGCGACTTCTTAACTGAGAGCAACCAGAATCATTTATCGCATCCGAGACCACAACATTGGAGGATAACCTCGAGACTCTAGGACCATTAATCCCAGTCACTTCTATCAACGGTCCCAATCCCGTCCAATTATCATGCCAAAAACTTGCTGTAATTCCTGAGCCAACTTCACAGCCAACTGGCCGGTTGAGGGACCGAAGCATCCCAGAAATTAGCCGCTCCAATAAGGTTCCTCTGAACCCACGAAACCCATAACGAAACACCCGAGGCAAATAAAAGCCAAATGAGTTTCAGATACAAAACCTTGTTCCACGCCTTTAGATTTCTCAGCCCCAATCCTCCATTTTCTTTGAAACAATGGCTGGTATGCCCCTTTTTAAAAAAAACTAATCTCTTATGCCCCTCCCTAATCCACATACCCCTCAGCCTTTTAATGAAATGTTGTGCAGACCATTTTACCCTCCCTATTTTAATTTAATTTATGTTTTCATTATTAAAAAAAAAATCGAGGGAAAAACAAAATATGAAACTCACCTCGCCGATTGCTCCTCCTCTCACGCCGGGATCTCCATTACCGTCGCCGGTGGCCAGAAACTCGCCAGAAACCTCCAATTCAAGCTGCATTCCACTCCTAAATCATTGTAAGTTACTAATTAAGCTAATAGAAGCTGTTTTCGATTGATTTCAGCTCAAATTTGTGAATAAATTGGGAATAGAAAATCTAGGGATTCTCGGATTCAATTTGTTTGCACATTACAGTTATATGTACTTTGGTGGGTGGTAGGTTCGTGATTGAATCATATTGTGTCGTGGGTTTGTAGATTAGAAGCCAATTTCTCGGTGGATGAATCAAAAATCGAAACCGCCTAAATATTGGAGAATATGGCGATATTGGGTACCATTAGTAGTACTAGGTAATACTAGGTAGTGGATAACTATGTAACACTGGTAATACAATTAACTGACACTGGTAATATTACTAGGTAATACTGGTGATAATATTGGGTGATACTGGTAATACTGGTGATAATATTGGGTAGAACTAGTAATACTACTAGAACTGATTCTGTTTTTTTTTAATTGTTTGCAGTATACAATGAGCAACAACGCCATCATACATTTTAAATGTCAAAGTCGGATGTATAGTTTGTTGTTGAAGATATCAGTGGAGGAGATGACATTGTTGATGATGGAAGACAGGATATATAAGAAGCTTAGGCTAGATGTAAGTAAGGTTAAGCTGCGTTTGAGTTACTTTCCATTGCTGGTGGGTTGTGAGGAAGAGTTTACTATTTCTGATGATGAGGATCTTTGTGTTTACCTAACGTCTATGGATAAAGATAACCGTAGATGTGTTTTGTATGTGGAGGTCATCAATGTATCGGAACTGCCCGAGCAAGTGTCGAGAGTGGAGAAAAGTTCTATTGGTATGAACTATGAGGAGTTGCAGTCAAAAGATGTTGAAATCGAAGCTCAAGCCATAACTCTGTACGTAGAAAAGGAAAACGCAGTACAAGAACCACAATAGGAGGTAGTAGAGGTTGAGGTCGAGGATGGTTTACCACGTGATGTGGGTGTGGATATATCGGATAGCTATGATAAGTATGTCGAGCCGCCACCTGTTGTTAAACCCAGTCAGTTTATAGAGGCATGGGAAGACGGTTTGGGTTTTTATGTACGTCAAGAGTTTCCAAGCAAAGCGTTTTTGCAAGATTTGGTGGATAGAGGCGCATTTAATGAGTGTTTTGGTTATGTAGTAAAGAAGTCGGATAGGATGCGGTTAGTGTTAAAATGTCGTGTACCAAGCTGCAAATGGAGAATACGAGCTGCAAAGGTTGGAGAGACTCATATTTTCTCAATTAGAATGTACACTAATATGCATTCATGCAGTCGAAGTAGTCTGAGTGAAAGCAACGCGAAGAGGAAAGGCACACCTCAGTTGGTTGCATCTATTTTGCATGATGATTACCCGAGACAAATGGAAACTCCCGCTCCAAAGATTATCATGGACCTTGTTAAGACAAAAATTGGTGTTGACGTATCGTACTCCACAGCCTTGAGGGGGAAAAACGAGGCTGTTCGTGATTTGCGTGGTAGTTCTGAAGGAAGCTATGAGATGATGTACTGTTATTTGTACATGTTAGAGAAGGTGAATCCAGGTACAGTAACGTGTGTGAAGTTGGATGAGCAGAATAAATTCAAGTACCTATTCGTAGCTCTCGGAGCTAGCATTGAAGGGTTTCAAGTGATGAGGAAAGTTCTAGTCGTGGATGCAACATTTCTTAAAAATGGTTATGGTGGTTGCCTAGTTTTCGCTTCAGCTCAGGATCCTAATCGCCATAATTATCCTATAGCCTTTGCGATAATTGATGGTGAGAAAACTGAAAGTTGGACTTGGTTTTTTGAGGTGCTGAAAACCGTGATTGCAGACTCTTCTGAATTGGTGTTCGTGAGTGACAGGAATGCTAGCCTCATTGATGCCATAGCTAATGTGTATCCTCAAGCTCATCATGGGTACTGTGTTTGGCATTTGTCGCAAAATGTGAAAGCCCATGCTTCTAATGTGAACAAAGACACAGTTTATGATAGATTCATGGAAATGAGTGCTCTTTACACGGTGGTTGAGTTCGAAGCCGCTTATAGCTCTTTCAAGGCGAGATTCCCTAGTGCTACCGAGTATCTGGAAAAGACTACCGTGAAAGAAAAATGGGCAAAGTGTTATTTTCCAGGAGAAAGGTACAACTTAGAGACAAGTAACACTGTTGAGTCTTTGAACAAAACTTTTAAAGAGGCCAGGAGGTACACATTAATACCCTTGCTAGATGCGATTTTAAAGAGACTTTCGAAATGGTTTAACGAACATCGGAAGGAGACAGTGGCCGGAACAGATGATAACAAGGTAGTGCCTTTAGTGGAGAACCATGTTCATGATCTCTGGATACAAGCTGAAGCATTAATTGTCACGGTGTTAAACAGTTTCGAGCTTCTGTATGATGTCACCGGTAGCGATGGGAAGCCTTATATGGTGAACTTGATGTCGAAGTCGTGCAGTTGCAGGTTCTTTGATATTGAAAGGTACCCTTGTGTCCATGCACTTGCCGCTTTCATTAAACTCAAAAAGGATCCCAATAGACCTAAGGATAGAGATATGGAACTGCATGAGTTGTCTTCGAAATATTATTGGACAGAGTTATGGGCATTGGCATATTACAGGACAATTTATTTAGTGCCAGATATATCAGAGTGGGATGTTCCGGAGGACATGAGAAATTTGCAGATACTACCACCCGACAAACCAAAAACGAGGGGAAGGAAGAGAACTAACAGGTACCCATCGACAGGAGAAAGAAGGAAGAAGAAGAGGACTCAGAACAAGAGGCGGCCGAGACAATCACTTCAGTGGTTGATGTTTGGAAGAATGTAATATTAGCATTTCGATTGTGACTTGCATGAGAGGCTTTTTCTATTGTGACTTGCATGACAGGCTTTTTCTATTGAAACTATTGACTATATTTCAGTTTTTTCTTCTGGTGGTAATACTCTGTTATACTAAGTGATTATCGTATCATTGTTGTTTCTAATTCCGAATATAGTGTTAATGAATTCCAAACTAGCCATGGTGTTAATGAATAAAAGTACTAGAATCGTAATTTAATGTAATTATAAATTAACCACTAAGAATGACTACTACTAGAAGAAATCAAAACAATATTCCATCAATGTAGTCCTTATACATTTAGGAACACTTTGTAGATTACAACCCACCTTAGAAGGTAAAGTTACATAAATTCTTAAATTCGTAAATTTATTGCATCAACCCACCCAAAATACATATTTATCTTCTTATATTACGTGTTAAACTACAAAAACACAAATTAAACACTGGTAATACTAGTAAAATCGAAAAACAGCAAAAGTAAAACTATGTGGAACATGTGTAATACTAGTATCTTGGGTAATACTAGGTGTACTTTTTACTACTAAAATTTTGGCGCCAAATTTTTTCTAATTTCTCTCCATTTTTTAGGTTTCTGCATTTTAGCTCCATTATGTCTCCTTTATGTCTCCTTTATGTGAAACTTTATGTCTCATCTCTCTCCATCTCACCTCTCACCATTTCTCTCGAAATTCTCTCCCTTTACTCTCCTCTCTTTCTCTCCAAACTGTGACCAAATCCTCCGAAAATCCTCCTCCCTCTCTCAAGTCGTACACAACTATGGACCCAAGTTACAGCGATGAAAAGAGACACAAGAAGATGTATGATAGGATATGGCTTATCGCTGATGGTGACTATGGAGTCCCGAAGCATTGTCCTTGTGGAGGAGGAATAACCGAGAAAAGATTCGTCGAGCACGTTTCCATAACTGAACCGGTTATAGGAAAAAAATACTACATATGCAAAGATTTCGAGGTTTATATCTAAACTATGTGTATTGTTTCGTATTGATTTTGTGATCTTGTTTAGTAAAACTGTGGAAGTCATACTAGGTTATATTGGTAATACTGGTTTAGTAATACAATGTCATACTGCTAGTTATACTGGTAATACTTTGTGATACTAGTAAAACTGTTGAAGTCATACTAGGTTATACTCGTAATACTGGAAGTGTAAAACGCTGTCATACTGGTGATACTAGTAAGCATACAATGTTATATTGGTAATACTGGTTGTACTGAGTATTAATATTTGTTTGTAGGATGATTATTCTCACATCAAAAAACCATGTGATTTGGCCGTACAAGAAGAGGTGACATTGTTGAGGAAGGAGGTCGATGAGCTTAGCCAGAAAATCCGGGACATGGCACACCATGAGTTTCTGATCAGCCAAATGCGCGAGGAGATTGCAAAACTGAAAAATATTTAAAACCTTGCTTTATATCGATCTATCTACTTTCTAAGTTTTAAGTTATTGGATCGTTGTTCCAGATGTTGTCTGAATTGTTGCTTGTTGTTGACTTTATGTTTGCTTATTTATCATCGTTTTCTTTGTTTATGGCATTATCTAATTAAAACCTTCTATTTTGCTATGTTTTCTTATTCTTTCTTATTCTTTCTTAAGCTTGATGTGATCTTAAAACCTTAAACCATATAAAAGAGACAAGACCTTAAACAAGAAAAGGACAAAAATTTAGAGTATTGAAGACAAAAGGATAAATAGAGACATGAGCTGGTTTTTTTAAATGAACCAAAATGAACTAAAAGAGTGACTTGTTATTTTTAAAACCAAAAACAAAACAACTGAAAACACAAAGAGAGGACGATCTACACAGTTTTCTCCTTCAATTCCTTCACGGAGGCTTCCACTGTGGTAAGTCTTCCATCAAATCCTTTAACCGTGGTCACAATTGTCTTCATCTGCTCCTCCATTTCTTTCTGGAACTTGTTTAGGATCTGCTCGATTGCGCTGTGTCCCGGTCCGGAAGGGAGAATGGCGGCAACTGGCTCCGTTTCTGGCTCACCAAGTGGCTCGGGATCTGGTCTTCGGGCAGCGACATCCGCCTGGTACATATCTTCAAAGCAAACGGTCAATACTTGTCCCAAACGCTTCATCCAGCTTTCCACAACGATATCATGCGTATCAACGTTATCGTTTTCCTCCGTGAGTCGAAGCAGAAGAGCTTTTTACCCATCATTCCTAGCTAACATGATACTGTCTATGTCCTGTTTCACGGAAAACAAAAACACTATTATTAATTATTTTAACCAAACAAACTAATTTGAAAATAATGAAAACCTACCTTAGTTGTTCCAAGTTCCTCGTTAATCTTCGACAGAGGGAAGCCTTTCATTTCACAGCTCTTGAATCTTGTCTGGCACATCCTTGGACAATCTTCATATGCGTCTGCTACATCTTCTCTGAATTTATTCCTCAAATCCGGGATCGCCTCGAATGGTAAAAACTAAATAAGACAAAAAAATGAAGAGTATAACTTAGTATTTCCAGTATTACACCATACTAAGAACATAGTATTACTTAGTATTTCCAGTATTACGCCATGCTAAGAACATAATATTACCTAGTATTTCCAGTTATACACAAATCAAATAAAAGTGTTTCACTAACCTCTAATGGAAGACAGAATCCGGGAATCGGCCATTGCCCTCCCTCTTTCACAACCCCTCCAAAATGCTCTACTGTGTGCTTGATCTGACTAAGCATATAATCAAAAGACAGTCTCCCCCAAGGGAATGTCTTACAGAGCTTGAGATCATCCACTGCTCTCAGAAGGAATGGACTCACAGGGGTTGCTTTTTTACAACTACACTTGGTCTGCGTTATGAGAACGCTGCACAAGAACAACAGGACCAACATCTTCAGCCTATCCCGACCTGCTTCCTCCATCTCATCTAGTTTCGATTTGACGTCTTCGAATCTAACAACACCTTTACCAAAATACTTAGTCACAAACTTCGTACCACCAAGCTTCTTATAATACGGTGGGTAGTTCCTGCAGTCTAGACCGGAGATGAGGGCGTGTTCTGTCAGACCGTATCGGATGGGGACACCATTAACAACAAACCATGCTTCCCATTTCCTCTCAATTTTTGTCGTACGTAGAATAAGCATCCACATGCCCTGAACTTTGTGGTTTTTGTCCAAAGGCATGTGGAAAAGGTGTTTAAACTGAGGATGCTGCTCAAACCATTTCCTCTCCTTGTCACTGGCCGGAGGATCCAAATTGTTAAGCGTAGTCAAAAACTCATCCATAAAGCATCTAGTCCCGACCTTGAATCTCTTCCTATACTCGCTTGGAGGGAAGTACATATCCATCGGTCGTAGCGCTTCTGTTTCCCCTAGATTCTGAGATAAACCCTGAAAAAAAGAACCGAATATTACTTAGTATAACCCAGTATTCTGAAAGTATTACTTAGTATCACCAGTATTTCAAAAGTATTACTTAGTATTACCAGTATTTCTAGTAGTTTTACTTAGTAAAACCAGTATTACTAAAAGTGTTACATAGTACTATCAATATTACATACAAAAACTACATTCGAACCTCATCTTCTCGAGCTTCTTCAGGATGTTGAGACGATATATCATGATGTTGATCTGTCGTTTTCTCTGAATCCTGCAACAAAAAAATAGTTGAGGTCATGATACCCAACTTAATAATTATAGTTTTACATAAATATTTCTATCAATATTACATATTTAATCATCCTAATTTTACCTCGGAGGTTTCCAAAGTGCGGCTATGTGCTTCTTCTGATTCCTCCTCATCTTCTTGATCTTCATCTTCTTGATCTTCATCTTCTTGATCTTCATCTCCTTGATCTTCATCTCCTTGATCTTCATCTTCTAGTTCTTCATCTTCTTGTTCTTTTTCTTTTTCTTCTTCTTTGTCTTCTTCTACCTCATCCGCAACTACCAGAGATGTTTCATTTCCTTTTACTCCTCCTTCACTTTGATCTCCCCGATCCTCGGTTCTGTCAAGATCATCAACTGTCTTTTGTGTTGGATCTTCTTCATGAGGAGATGCATATTTAATCCTTATCTTCTTCCCTCGAGGAAGAGCTATAGTAGTTTTCGTCCTCTTCTGTGAAGACTCTCCCTTATTATCATTCTCTCTCTTCCTCTTCTTCTTTGAACTCTTTGAAGAGACGGATTCCGAATTCTTGTTCTTCTTTGTCCCTCGCCTTGTTGTAACCACCATCTCGGATCGTCAGTAACTGAGAGAGACAACAAAGAGAGATGGTTACAATCCAAAGCCAATCCAAACTACAAAGATCGAGCCTCCTACAAACCATACAAAGAAATCTCCCATACAAACCTCTCACATCATCTCATCGGCATTCAATCCCATTTTCTCAACCTAATCGAAGCAAAATCCTTTCTTTTCTCGGAAAATCTAAAATGGAAACACTATCTACAAACATCATCATCATCTCATCATCTCATCATCTCGGTTTCACATAAATAGTAGGTTCATGAGCATACCTTTCACGGCGTTCGAAGCGACGATGGAGAGACGATGGAGGTGCTCGGAAATCGAGATCGACGGTGTCGCGATGCAAGATTTCGTTTCGATTTCGTCGGAGTTAGGTCGAATCGGACCGTCGGAGATCGTTGTCGGACGAGATTTCTCGGAGGAGAGTTAGGTTTTTTTTAATTTGGGTCGAATTTGATTTCTTCAAGTTCATTAAGGGAGAGATCCGACTAAGATGGATATCGGGTCAGGATCTATGGGTCGGGTTGGTTTTGAGTGTAATTTAGATTAAAATGGCTGGGCAAAATCGTAACTTGCCTCATATTCCGAATTAAAAAAAAAAATTGTTCTAATAAATCAGGGGACATTTGAGATTATTGTTTGAGAAATAGGGGCATGAGAGATCATGTCTCATTTTCTTTAGGGGAGCATACTGAAACCCAACTCACTTTGGCTCCACGAGTTGTTTGAATCGCCCCTTTCTGTAAGAATGCACTACACATTCTGTCAATTTCCTCTAAACACTTGTTCGGTAGTAAGAACACTGAAGACCAAAAGGAGATTGTAGAATAGATGACTGAACGGATTAGCTGTTAACGACCAGCAAAAGACAGGAATCTGACCGTCCAAGACGAGAACCGTTGCTTGATTTTATCGATGAGAGGCTGGAAATCTTGTCTGCGCATTTTCTTAACGGCAGCCCCAAGTATTTGATTGGAAAGGATGACTGTTGTAACCCTAAGCGCTCAGATGTCTCGCATGGAGTTGACGTTTGCACCATCTAAGAACAACGCTGTTTTCTGGCGATTTAGAGCTAACCCAGACTCCTCTTTAAATTCCTCATGAATAACCAAGATACCGATCAGTGACGTCTCCGAACCGTCAAAAAAAATGAGAACGTCATCGGCGAAACTTAAGTGAGTCACTAAAGGTGCATCACACAAAGGATGATGACGGAACCTACCCATAACTGCTCCGAGGTCCAGTTTCTTCGACATTACATCCATCGCCAACACAAAAAGCAAAGATGATATCGGGTCACCTTGCCTCACTCCTTTCTTACCGTCAAAGAATCATATTAGTTCACCATTGAAAAAAATGTTGTATGATGGCGTGGTAATGCACTGGTGGATCGAGTTAATAAAGACCGTAGGGAACTACAAAGCTTCTAATATATTGAGGACAAAATCCCAGCTCAGATTATCATAAGCTTTAGATAGATCAATTTGCAAACAGCCGCGAGACACTTCCCCAACAGAGTGGAAGTCCGACACCAACTCAGATGTTAGGAGGACGTTTTCACATAAAAATCTCTCTTCAACAAACCCGATTTGGTTGCCTTGAACCACTTGAGCAACAGACAACTTAAGCATCTTCTTTAAAATTCTGGCAATGATCTTGTAAATCTTGTAAATCTTGTAAATCGCTGTACAAAGCGAGACAGGTCTGAATTGAGCCAGCCTATCCGTGCCTGAAATCTTCGGTAATAACGCAATTGCCATTGCATTAAACCCCTTCAAGAGCCTGCCCGAGATAAAAAAAAAAATCACGGACTGCTTCCACCACATCATAACAAACAGAATCTGTTATAAAAGGTTTTTGTCATAAAGAGAAAACAATTAACTACCATAAGCAAGGTTTGGTCATGGACCAATAGAGGACAAGTCTCTTACCACCAAATCATGCTACGATTTACGAACCTGTTAGTAATATTTCTGTTATCGTAGCTGTTAGAATTTCAGAGTATGAAAGAATAATTAAGTGAGAATGGAAGATTAGAAGAGTTTTGAGAGAGCAAGAACAAGAGAGATTAAGCTTTAGGGAAGAATAAAATCCCAAAGTTAAAGTATCATAAGTGTTTACAAGAGTATATATATGCTATACAACTAGGGCAACAAACAGAAATCATGTCGCCGACACCATCGGTAACACATGAAGTTCAGAATCTTCTTTAGCGTCTATGTCGCCGACACCTTCGGCAACACATGAAGTTCAGAATCTTCTTTAGCGTCTATGTCGCCGACACCGTCGGCAACACATGAAGTTCAGAATCAATATTTATCTCATGATCAATACTCCCCCTCAAGCTTAGACTTTGGAATCACCCTAAAAGGCTAAGCTTGGAATGATCATGGCAACACCTCATTAAAAACCTTGATGTGAAAAACCACGTGGGACAAAACCACACCAAGGGAAAAAGAGTATGCTGCACATGAATCAGGAGAGTTCTAATCATGGATGGATACAAGTCCTAGTTTGGGAAAGATGTGATCACAAACCTTGAGACTTGCAGCCTTGGTGAAGATATCTGCTAATTGATCTTTACTTCTTGTATAGCAGGTAGGACAGTTCCATCTTCAATCTTCTCCCTGACCTTGTGACAATCAATTTCTATGTGTTTAGTCCTTTCATGAAACACAGAATTTGAGGCTATATGGATTGCAGCCTGATTGTCACAGTGGAAGGTAATGGGGCTTGATTGCTCAATGCCAAAGTCCTTAAGGAGAGCCTTCAGCCATGTCAACTCGCTTGTGAGCTTCCTCATTGCTCTATACTCGGCTTCAGCACTCGAACATGAGACAACCTTCTGCTTCTTTGTCTTCCAAGTTACCAAATTTCCTCCAATGAAAGTGCAATAACCGGTAGTAGATTTCCTATCATTTTTATCACCAGCCCAGTCTGCATCACAATATCCAACAATCTCAGTGTTATCATTCTTACCCATCCAAATGCCTTGTCCTTGGGAGCCCTTGAGATATCTGAGGATCCTTTCTATCATGCTCCAATGGTAGACAGTAGGTGTTTGCATGTGTTGGCTTACTTGATTCACAGCAAAGCAAAGATCTGGTCTAGTGAGAGTAAGGTAGATGAGCTTCCCAACCATTCTTCTGTATAAAGACACATCCCTGAACTTATCATTATCCGATTTCTCCCCCTTTCTTTTGACTTGGTAGCCATCTTCAAGAGGAGTCTTAGCTATCTTGCTATCTTGCATTCTTGTTTCTGTCAACAAGTCCTTCACATACTTTCTTTGAGATAGAAACAGCCCATCCTGAAATCTGCAAACTTCAATTCCCAAGAAGTATTTCAACTCACCAAGATCCTTGATGTCAAATGAACTCTTGAGGAAGGCTTTGGTGGATTTAATTCCTTCTTTATCACTTCCAGTAATGATAAGATCATCCACATATATCAGTACCACAACCACGCCTAAAGAGCTTTGAAGAGTGAACAAGGTATGGTCAGATTGAGATTTCCTGAACCCATGATCCATAAGAGTGTGGCTTAGCTTGTGATACCAAGCTCTTGGTGACTGCTTCAGACCATATATCGCTCTTCTCAGCCTCAGAGCTTCACCTGGTTTGCAAAGATGTTCAAGACCTGGTGGTGGTGTCATGTACACTTCTTCTTCAAGTTCTCCTTGTAAGAAAGCATTTTTGACATCCATCTGCCATAAATCCCATGAAAGGTTGGTAGCCAAAGAGAGAGTGACTCTCACAGTGTGAAGCTTAGCTACTGGTGCAAAGGTATCAGTGTAGTCTTCTCCATAAGTTTGAGTGAATCCTCTCGCAACCAGCCTTGCCTTATACCTCTCTATATCCCCATTGCTCTTATACTTGATTGTGAATACCCACTTGGAGCTAACAGCTTTCTTTCCCTTTGGTAATGAATCCACATTCCAAGTGTGATTCCTATCCATAGCCTTTTTCTCATCAATCACAGCATCCATCCACACCTTGATGTCTTTAGCCTCTTCATATGTCTTAGGGACCCAATCAGCATCAAGAACTCCCATGAAGACTTTATGTTCTGTTGGAAAGTAAGCAAGAGTGCATGTTGCTTGGATTGGATGTGCAACAGCCTGACTGTTATAGTAGATGAAATCCTTCTTTCTCCATTCAGATGGGTCCTTCTTAACCCTCGTACTTCTCCTAAAGGTTTCAACCGGTTGATCAGCCTCTCTTTCCTCATGATCAGACTCCATTTGATCAGCCTCTCTTTCCTCATGATCAGACTCCATTTGAACTGGTTGATCAGCCTCTCTTTCCTCATGATCAGACTCCAATTCTTTTTCCACTTCTCCTCCTTGATCATGAATGGCAGAATTATCTTGTTGAGATTGTGATTCTTCATTGTCCCCCTCATGATCAAGGTGGGTATCATCAGCAACAACTAAAGGTTCCTCCGGAGTGTTTGCCTTCTGATCTTGCTGTTTCTGCCTTGGTTGACTGATCAAATCACAGGTTGGTTGACTGATTCCAAGGTTTTCCAAAATGATCCTCAAGTTTGTGGCACGATCAGATGGATTATTGGATAGATCCTTCAGACTATCCCAACTCTTCTCAACATAATAGCCTTTTGATTCCACAAACTTAACATCCCTGGATACCAAGACCTTCCTGGTTTCAGGTACATAACACTTGTAGCCTTTCTGAGTTGTAGAGTAACCAATGAACATTGCCTTTGTGCTTTTTGCATCGAGCTTGTCCCTTTGTTCTCCTGGTACCAAAACAAAACACATACACCCAAACACCCGTAAGTGATTAATTGAGGGTTTGGTTTTGTTTAATACCTGAAATGGTGATTGATCATGCAGAACTTTGGTAGGTGTTCTGTTGATCAGATAGCAAGCTGTCATAACAGCATCTCCCCAAAACCTTTTTGGAACATTTGTGTAGAACATCATAGACCTTGCTACCTCCATTAAGTGTCTATTCTTCCTTTCAGCAACTCCATTTTGTTGGGGAGTGTAAGGACAACTGGTTTGATGAATGATTCCATGCTTGGCTAGATGATGTTTGAAGGCGTGGCTAGTATATTCTCCACCGTTGTCTGATCTGAAGATCTTGATCTTGGCATTGAAATTGTTTGTCACATAGTTCTGAAAGTTGGTGAATGCTTCCAACACCCTATCCTTGGTTTGGATCAAGGTTAACCAAGTATACTTGGATTTCTCATCAATAAAGGTCACAAAGTACTTATGACTATCTCTAGACACGCAAGGAGCAGTCCATACATCAGAATGAACAAGATCAAAGCACTTCTCATAAATGGTTGAAGACTTAGGAAACACAGACTTGCAATGTTTTCCAAGGATGCAAGCTTCACAATCATCATTTGCAAATGAGACTTTAGGCAATAACAAACTTAAAGCTCTTGAATGAGGGTGTCCAAGTCTAGCATGCCAAATAACATTATCAGCAGTAGCGAGGAATGAGTTAGAAGCCTCAGAACAGAGATCAGACGACGGCTTAATGCTATCTAGAACATAAAGGCCATCTTTACTTACTCCTTTCCCAAGTACCTTGCTAGTCTCAATATCCTGAAATTGAACATCATCAGGACTGAATATGACATTGCAGTTTAAATCGGTGGTTGCCTTTTTCACAGATAGCAAGTTCGATGTAAAGCTAGGCATATAGAAGGCTTTTGATTTCTTGTCAAACAACCGAAGATTCCCTACACCTTTTACTGGTATTCTATCTCCATTTGCTATCACTACATTCCCTAAAGCCGGTTCAACATTAGTGATCAGGTTTGAGTCACTAATCATGTGATGAGATGCTCCAGAGTCTATAATCAATGGCTTGGAGATAGTAGGTGCATGGAGAGGTTTACAAGACACATTACCAGAATCTTTAGATGCTTTCAAGGCATCAATGAGGGCATATATATCTGACTTCCTCAGAACATCATGTTGAGAAGACACCAAAGCATTTCCTTGTTCCTCAATGAACCGCACATGATAACTCTTTATGGCTGAGACCGTTAATAGCCTACTGAGATTTGAAATATTTCCAAATACCTTCTGAAGAGTAGTCCACAACTCTCTTGCAGTTTCACAATATGAATAAGCCTCCAATATTGAAGCTTCAAGTGAAGTTTGGAGAATGAACAGAACCTTCTGGTCTTCTCGAATCCACTTCTCCACATCTTGGACCAGCTGGGTTGGATCTTCATCACTGACATACTTCCATAACCCACATCCACCAAGGGCAGATTTCACCATTCTTGCCCATAACAAGTAATTTACCCCCTTTAGGGTCACTGGAATGAATATATGCTCTGAGTTCTCCATGGTTAAACTTAGTTATACCTTAGGAGGGAATATCAGGCACAAAAACAACTCAAAGAGAGGGAAAAAAAATCGAACAGATTTGAAGAAACAAATCTTTCAAGAACAGAGATTTTGAAAGGTAAAAAGATGAAGGATTTGCGGAAAGAAATTAAGTTTAGGAGCTTAATAGCTTTGGGAATTTCGTCGAACACTTGGTGGGCGTTTTAAGAAATGGTGAGAAATTTGAAAGTTTTGGAGAATTTTGAAAGAGAGACAAGAGAGAATCAAAAGAGTATATTAGAATCAAGATCAAAGCTCTGATACCATGTTAGAATTTCAGAGTATGAAAGAATAATTAAGTGAGAATGGAAGATTAGAAGAGTTTTGAGAGAGCAAGAACAAGAGAGATTAAGCTTTAGGGAAGAATAAAATCCCAAAGTTAAAGTATCATAAGTGTTTACAAGAGTATATATATGCTATACAACTAGGGCAACAAACAGAAATCATGTCGCCGACACCATCGGTAACACATGAAGTTCAGAATCTTCTTTAGCGTCTATGTCGCCGACACCTTCGGCAACACATGAAGTTCAGAATCTTCTTTAGCGTCTATGTCGCCGATACCGTCGGCAACACATGAAGTTCAGAATCAATATTTATCTCATGATCAATAGTAGCTTCACATTCTGAATCTCATGCAGTCTCATTTTCTAGAGTTGCATTGGTATTACAATACTCCATAGGATGGAGATTGGTAATAAGTGTATTCATGACACATTTTATATGTTCTGTATTTAGTATTTACAATGCAAATGTAAGTAGTTGTGAAGGTTTTGATCAAACAAACAATTGTAAAAATTATGGATATTGTATTGAATAAAAGTAGATAGCAATGATTGAAATGGAGTGACCACACTTGTAATACTATGTACAAAGTCAAACGTGGCACCACAGCTTTGCACACTTCATCGACACACACGTCAACGAATAAACCATATCCGCTCGTAAATTTGGAGAAATTCGAAGGGGAAAAAGAGTTTTGCGTTACGAGTTGGGTAATCATCTAAAAATCTGACCTTTTATGCTCTTGTTCAATCGCGATCCGATTTAGGGTCACCGCTCTCCTAAAGTTCTCAATTTGGAGTGATGCTGTTTCTGGGTTCTTTCGATGTCTCTAGTGATTTCAGTTTTTAATTCGATACTTCAATAATTAAGGGTTTGATGCTGTTTCTGTGCATTCTTGAGTACGCAGATAAAGACGACGACTTTGATTGATTTAGAGCTAGGGTTTTGTTTTCTCCAGTTTCTGTTTATTCTTTTCTTCCCGCCGGTTGATTGTGTTAAATTGATGAAATGATCAAGTTTTAGTATCGTAATCGTCGATTGTTTTAGGTCTTCATGATCGGGTTAAAAATGCTCAAGTTTTAGTGTGAATTTGTTATTGATGAAACTTGATCATTTACTGACTTTCGCAGGTTCAGGAGAACTGTAAATGAAACTGTTGTACAAGCGAATGTCGATGGTAGTTATCTGCTATAATGTTTTTTGGGCCCAGTGAGTTTGATGCTGGTCAAATGGGTTATGCAATGAGTAGGCTCGAGATTGAATCTGATGTACGCGATGCTGGAAAAGACTTTTCTGGAGTTGGTAGTAGTAGTAGTAGTAGTGGTAGTCACAGATCAAGTGAGCATTCGGCAGATTTAGATCATGAGATCGGCCAGGTCACTAAGTTGAAGTCTAGTCCTCATCAACGGTTTAGCCGTCAAGTCCCTGGGAGACATCAGTTACCTGTTTCCACTGTTAAGATGTTGGCTGGTCGAGAAAGTAATTTCTCTGGAAGAGGAGGAAGGTTTTCCGCCGCTGATTGTTGCCATATGCTTAGCAGATATTTGCCTGTAAAGGGTCCTTGGCTTGTAGATCAAATGGACAGCCGAGCATATGTCTCTCAGTTTTCAACTGATGGATCTCTCTTTATTGCTGGGTTTCAGGTAAGTTCTTCATTCCGGTAGTTAGGAAACAGGCTCATCTCTAGGCTTGTGTTATGGATATGTCTTAGCTTTGTCACTTGCAAATTTTTTTTTTTCATTGAGGAAGAAGGTCACTGTAGTTTCCTAAGTTAATTTCTAAGTTGAGAAACATGTTTGTGGATTATTCAATCTTCATGCTTTGCATTTTTTGGGTTAAATCTTACTATCAGGGAAGCCATATTCGGGTTTATAATGTCGAGAAGGGTTGGAAAGTTCAAAAGGATATTCTTACAAAAAGCCTGCGTTGGACTGTTACGGATACTTCTCTGTCCCCTGATCAGCGAAAACTGGCAAGTTTTTGTACCTTCAACTACTTTTTCATGTTTGATGCAAAAAAATTCTGATATCATTTGAAAATGCAACTTTTGACCTCGTCATCATGTCTTTCAAGCGATGCAGGGAAAGTAGTTTTGTCTAGTCTTTATGGTCTCTTGTTATCTCAAAAATTTCTGCTTATATTCCATTGGGAAAGGAATAATGAATCCTTTTGACATTTGCAGGCTTATGCAAGCATGTCACCTATTGTTCACATCGTCGATGTTGGGTCTGGTACAACTGAATCTCATGCAAATGTAACGGTATGTGATCTCTGTTTCATGTTCTTTTTTTTCTTTCTTTTCCTTTTCAGCAACTTCTTAACATTTTAAGATCCTTATCTTTTGCAGGAGATCCATGATGGATTAGACTTCTCTTCTGATGAAGATGGAGGGTACTCTTTTGGAATATTCTCTGTTAAATTTTCAACCGATGGACGAGAACTTGTTGCTGGGAGCAGTGACGATTCCATTTATGTTTATGATCTTGAAGCAAATCGAGTTTCACTCCGGACTGTTGCACACACGGTAGAATCATTTCTTGTTTGATTCTGTAGCTCTTCATTCATGCTTTTATTTTCAACAACAAATTAATAAGATATTATGCAAATTGGAAATGCTGAGTCAGTTCTTCAGTTATAATTTTTCTTTGAATACTGATAGCATATTCTCCATTACTGCAGTCTGATGTAAACACTGTGTGCTTTGCCGATGAAAGTGGAAACTTGATTTTATCTGGAGGTGATGATAATCTCTGCAAGGTAAGAATTTCTGCAAAAGTAGAATACCTTTTTAGCCTTTATAATCAAAGTTGTAACGTGATCTTGTTCAAAATTCATTACACGAATAGGTGTGGGATAGGCGTTGTTTCATTGGGAGAGAGAAACCAGCTGGTGTTCTAGTAGGACACCTTGAAGGTGTAACCTTTATTGATAGCCGTGGAGATGGTCGCTATTTCATATCAAATGGCAAAGACCAAACCATCAAGTTATGGGACATCAGAAAAATGTCCTCAACCCCACCTGCAAAGTAACAATCTTCTACATTATTGGTTGCTTCTTGTTTATTAGTAGAGCGAAGTTGAATTGTTCTGTTTTCTTATACAGGCATGAGGTGCAGAGAAACTATGAATGGGATTACAGATGGATGGATTACCCTCCAGAATCAAGAGATCTAAAGCACCCTTTCGATCAGTCAGTGTCCACATATAAAGGTCACTCAGTGTTGCGTACTCTAATCCGTTGCTACTTCTCTCCAGCGCATAGGTCAGTGTTCTGAGGTTCCATAATGTTCCAAGCTTGACATAGAAGAACTTTCTTTACACACTTCTTTAACTCTTGTGCCCGATTCTTTTGTTCTTTCTTTTTACAGTACTGGCCAAAAGTACATCTACACGGGATCCAACGACAGTTCTGTCTACATATATGACTTGGTAACGGCTTTATCCTCCTCATAACACACATTCAAGAGACTTCATGGTTTCCATTGTCCTTTTGTTTCTTTTTGACCAATCTTGGAATCTATTAATCTGTTCTTAGGTAAGTGGAGATAAAGTGGCAGTGCTAAAGCACCATAGTTCACCTGTAAGAGACTGTAATTGGCATCCTCATTACCCGACGCTTATAAGTTCGTCTTGGGATGGAGATCTTGTGAAATGGGAATTTCCTGGGAGCAGTGAGCCTCCAATCATGAGCAAGAAGAGGGTTAGAAGGAGACATTTCTACTACTGAGCGTCTACTTCTACACATAATACACATACATATATATGGTCTCTGTAAGTTAATATGTAAAATGTAGAAAGAAGATGATGATGAATGATATAAACACAAGTGAGAATCATCAAATAAGGCTTTTTATGATATGCGATGTAGTCTAATATATGTATGTTTGTCATGGTTTAGTCTCAGATATTACTTTAAAGAGTGAAAATAAATTATTTGGGTCTTTCTAATCATAGATTACTTAGTATTAGTATTATGGTAACCATAGAAAAACAAACATTTTAAGAACGATAACCACACAAAAAAATTATAAAACTTAATATAACACAAATCAAAATATGTATTCTAACATATGTTCTCTCATAACCGAATGTGTTAAGTCTGTTACGAAGAGAAGTTGAAAATGAGAAAGAACTTTTTATGGAATTGATATAAAGGAGTGTGTTATTATTTACAGTGATGAAGATGAATATGGCGAATACTTGGGATAAAAAGATAACATTAAGTTCTCAAGAGGACAGAGGAATAACAATGTTGGAAGCAACTCTTTATTACTTCTCCTTTTCTCCACAGTAAAGAACTCTTTCTACACAATTTACAGTTTTCTATGTAAACTTTTATCTTTCAAGTGAAAAATGGAAAATCTATGATATGCAGGGCAATTGTGGGATCCATTTAGATTTTTTTTTTTTTAATAATACTTTTATATATAATAAACTTCCCAAAGTTAATTCTGGAAGTTAACACAAGCGCTAAGCTCCAGATGTCAAAAATAGAAGCACAATAAAAAGAAACAAAGCGCTCAAAACAGAGAGAGCCGAGTCTGAAGGTAAGATACTGAGTTTAGGATGTCGCCTTGGACTTTCGATAATGGAAGGAGCTTACATTTGCTGATTTGTTTCACCTTCGTGATCAGAACTGCCACCGATTTCGAAACCGAATTGTGTAATCTTGAGTTTCGTTCTCGCCAGATGAAATAAATGGAAGCTTGGAAGAGTAACTTGAGTATGAAATTTCTATTCTTGCATCTAGTCGGATCCTTAATCCATCTAAAGACAGCCTCCAAAGAAGAAGGTGGCGATACTTGAACTTTAGAAGAAAAGAAGGACCATACTTCTTGGGTATAAATGCAATCAAAGAACAAATGTTGACAGGATTCATCCTCAATACCGCAAAGAACACAGACACTTGGAACATCCATACCCCATGTTCTCATCCTATCTCTAGTCGTGAGTCTATTATTGTTGGGAATGTCCTGAAATCATAACTTGTAACCACTCTAGAGATAGTTGTGTTGTCGAGATTAGACATTCATATGATACTGGGTGATCATAATGCTTTGCTAGAAGCCACTTATGATCTATGAGTTTAGAACCCATTGCTAGTATTATATGATCCTATAGGGTCACACACCTAAGCAAACTGGATGTTACATATGGGGTTGATCATTAGTGTAATGATCTGGTGAATGTATATATGATATGCATTCAATAACGAGTTTCTGAGGCAGTGTCGATCGACACAACAGGTGCATCGATCGACACAGATCGCGGACCAAAATAACGATTTTGGTTTATGACTTAATTAACTACAGTTTGATCCTTGGTTAATTAGGTCGTGGTAAAAGTCTATATATATGATATATGGTCGACTTTTACAACAACTGAACTCAATTCACAGCCACCTTAGAGAAAATGAGAAACCTCTGAGAGATCTGATCTCAACGGCACTAGCATCCCGTCCGTTCCAGTTTGTGTGCGTGTGGATACCAGTAGAGGCGCAGCACTTGAGGCGCTAATCAATCTCGAATACTTGTTCATCTTCCGCTGCTAATCTCCAGGTAATTCGAGATCATAATGATTCAATATACCTAAACCCTAGATCCTAGGCTATGGAATTTATACTTAGGGTTGCCTAATATGATTAGAACCGCTAGAAATTCCTTCAGTGGTATCAGAGCCTTAGGGTTTTTCCTATTGAATCTGTAGCATGATGATTAGATTAGTTGAATCTGGATCGTTATATATATGATATATGCATGCTAAATTGAGTTTTGTTCAAAGAAATCTCGTTTTAGGGTTCTTGTTCAAAATCGATTATGTGGTTTCGCATAGTGTCGATCGACACCAATCTGGCATCGATCGACACAGTATGGAAACCCGAATAAAATTTTAGGTTTCGATCATAAAGGTCGAAGTTCCTGATGCCCTATCGTATCGATCGACACGGACCTTGCGATTGGTTTAATCGGTTCAATTGGATTGGACCGGTTATCGCGCTTGGTTAAAATTGGCTAAATCGGTTCAATTGGATGAATCGGTTCAATTGGATTGGACCGGTTATCGCAATTGGTTTAAACCGGTTTGATCGGTTAATTGCGGTCTGTTTTATTTGGTTGGTGTCGACCGACACTAATGTAGCATCGATCGACACTGACCGGTTATCAAAACCGGGTCAATTGGATTGATCGGTTATCGCAAATTGGTTACAGTAGAATTGTGTCGATCGACACTAAAGTAGTATCGGTCGACACAGTCTCTGGTGGTTTCGGTTATTGAACCTGATATCACAGAACCGAACCAAAACTAAACCCAAATTCTTAGAATAATTAAAACATAATAAGATTAATTGTTTTAAACAGTTCCGTTCCTCAACTAAATATCAAGTATGTTAAGATGTCTTCCCGATCTTGTCAACAGTCAAGACTCGTTTCATTGTGCGATAGACTTGCAGTGCAAGGTGTCCACAATTACATGATTAAGGCAAGAGGTAATCATGTTGATAGGGTTGCAGTGCAAGGCGTCAACAATTACATGACTTAAGAGATTGGTTACTTGACTGGGCCATCAAAATCGTTTTGGGCCCAAAGACATCAGGTGGATTGGACATGAGATGTAAATCCACAACCAAGAGTTATATTGGATATAACTAGCAAAGTAGTTGCTTACCTAGATAGCTGAAATTTGGGTGATGAGCCAAAGCTCACTCAAGTTTCAGTGAAGTATGGGTCTTGGATCATTATATTCATTTGAGGAAACATTGTTTTGAATATAATGTGAGTCTTCTTAATAGTTAAGATTTCTCATTTCTTGAACATCATAACTAAACCTCTCTTGTTTTCAGCTATGTCTAGCACAAACCATCACAACAATTTCTCCCTGCGATCCGTCCTTGAGAAGGACAAGTTAAATGGATCCAACTTTCTTGAATGGTATCGGAACTTGAGAATTGTTCTCAAACAGGAGAAAAAGGACTATGTCCTTGAGAAAGTTCTCCCCAAGAAGTACCGAGCCAATGCCTGGCAGTCAGAGAAGGATGCTTGGGATAAGCATTCTAATGATGTGGTCGATGTGTGTTGTCTCATGTTGGCTACCATGAACTCGGACTTGCAGAAGCAATATGAGTACGTGGAGTCGCCAATAGAGATGATCACTGGCCTGAAAAGTATGTTTCAGGAGCAGGCATGAACTCATAGATACCAGACGGTTAAGTCTCTAATTGAGTGAAAGCTACCAAAGGACGGACCAGTTAGTCCTCATGTCATTAAGATGATGAGTTATATTGATAACCTGGGGAAACTGGATTGTCCCATTAGCCAAGAGTTTGCTACTGACATCATTTTGCAGTCACTGCCGTCAAGCTATGATCAGTTTGTTATGAACTATAACATGAACAACTGAAGGAATTTCTAGCAGTTCTAATCAGGATTAGCAACCCTAGGTATAAATTCCAAGCCTAGGATCTAGGGTTCATGTTTATATCATTGAATCTACATCAGATCTCGAAGATACCTGGAAAGTTATGCAGCGGAATGTGATCAGGTATTCGAGATTGTATAGCGCCTCAAGTGATGCGTCTCTAATGGTATCCACACGCACACAAACTGGAACGAGCGGGATTCTAGTGCCGTTAGAGATCAGATCTCTTTTAGGGGTTTCTGTTTCACTGAGGTAGCTGTAAAATCAGTATGATCTCTGTAAAAGTCGACCATATATCATATATATATTGACTTTTACCATGACCTAATTAGCCAAGGCTCAAACCGTGTTAATTAAGTCATGAACCAAAATCGCTATTTTGGTCCGCCATCTGTGTCGATCGATGCACCTTTATGTCGATCGACACAGCCTCAGAAAATCGTTATTGAATGCATATCAAATATACATTCATCAGATCATTACACTAATGATCAACCCCATATCTATGTATCCAGTTTGCTTAGGTGTGTGAACCTGTAGGATCATATAATACTAGCAACAAGTTCTCAACTCATTGATCATAAGTGGCTTCTAGCAAAGCATTATGATTGCCTAGTATTATATGACTGTCTCATCTCGACAATACGTCTTTCACTTAGAGTAAGTACAATAGATTTCAGGACATTCCCAACAATCTCCCACTTGTACTGGAATCATCAATTCCTATAATCCCTTCGTCTCTATATCTCGATTTGGCATAAGGCAAGAACTGTGTCATCCTTATTAAGCTAGATCATGTTTATCGAACTCTGATTTATACTGACAAAACAAACGACTGACAATCACCTCGTTTGAGCGCGGCCACGCATTTCACAGTATCAAATCTTCGATAGGCCCTGAGATATTTATCTCGTGTTATATAGGAGGTACGAATCCCATCTTGTTCCATCCATGTTCCTTATATACTTCATGATACGCCCAATCAGTGTTTTTATAGTCACCTGTTACGGCTGACGGTTGACAAAGTCAAAACGAACCAATTCATATGTAAGAAATCATGATGAACTCAGGTCTAAGGACTATACTCTATAGTCGTAATGAGAAACCCTTATGACACTCATATAACTATCTTGTAGAGTTCTCATTAATGGGTCAAGTCCGATACTATGTTCTCTAATATATATCTATGTGATTGACTTTAATACTCTTATTAAATGACTCCATGAAACTTAGTCATCAGTCTCCTCACATACTAGTCTCACGCGGTTGTTAATGTACCACTTTAACAACCTTGACCAGGGACCAACATAATTTATGTCATTTATTATTTATAGGGTTTCATGATCAAGTCACATACTTGATGACCTATAAAATGTCATAAATTACTTTGGGACTTTTATTTAATTACACAATTAAATAATGCTGAAACAAATTTCATTAAATTAACATAACCAAAGTATGTTTTCATGAACACCATAACATAACTAAAACAAAAACAACTTCTAATCAAGATCACATCTTAAGAAATGTAATGCCTATAGCAGCAGCATGACTCTCATGCTTAGGCCTTGGGAGAGGCTTAGTCAAAGGATCAGCAACATTCTCATCCGTCGGGACTCTGCTGATCTTCACATCTCCTCTATTAATGATATCACGGATAAGGTGATACCTCCTCTTTATATATTTGGATTTCTGGTGTGACCTAGGTTCCTTTGCCTGCTCAATGGCTCCATTGTTGTCACAATACAGAGCCACTGGCTCAGAAATACTAGGAATCACACCAAGTTCAGAGATGAACTTCTTAATCCAAACAGCCTCCTTTGCCGCTTCAGAAGCGGCGAGGTACTCAGCTTCAGTCGTGGAATCTGCCACAGTGTCCTGCTTGGAACTCTTCCAACTAACTGCACCGCCATTCAGACAAAAGACGTAACCTGATTGTGATCGGAAATCGTCTTTGTCCGTCTGAAAACTTGTGTCTGTGTAACCACTTACTACAAGCTCATCACTTCCTCCGTACACCAAGAATTTATCCTTAATATTTCTCAAATACTTCAGGATGTTCTTGACAGCTGTCCAGTGACTTTCACCTGGATCAGATTGGTATCTACTCGTCATGCTTAAAGCACAAGCAACATCTGGACGAGTACAGAGCATGACATACATGATGGATCCTATAGCAGAAGCATAAGGAATCCGACCCATGCGCTCTCGCTCAGCAGGTGTCGAAGGACACTGCTTCTTGCTAAGAGTAATGCCATAAGACATCGATATGAAGCCCTTCTTGGAATCATGCATACTGAACCTGTGTAAGACCTTATCGATATAAGTATCTTGACATAATCCAATTAACTTATTCAATCTATCTCTATAGATTCTTAATCCAAGAATGTATGCGGCTTCTCCCATGTCTTTCATTGAAAAACAACTTCTGAGCCAAGTCTTAACAGACTGAAGCAGCGGAACGTCATTTCCGAGAAGAAGTATGTCATCTACATACAACACGAGAAATGCAACTGCGCTCCCACTAGTCTTCTTGTAAACACACCATTCCTCTTCGTTCCTGATGAAGTCAAATTTTTTGACTGCTTCATCAAAACGAAGATTCCAACTCCGAGATGCTTGCTTCAATCCATAAATGGATCGATGAAGCTTGCATACCTTCCTAGCAGCATTAGGATCGATGAAACCTTCAGGTTGTGTCATGTACACATCCTCTTCCAGAATTCCATTAAGGAAAGCTGTTTTCACATCCATTTGCCAGATCTCATAATCATAATGAGCGGCTGTTGCTAGGAGAATCCGAATGGACTTAAGCATAGCGATGGGGGAATAGGTTTCTTCATAGTCAATACCATGAATTTGCTTGAAACCTTTTGCCACCAACCTAGCTTTGTATATCTGAATATTACCATCCACATCAATTTTCTTCTTGAAAATCCATTTACACTCAATGGCTTTTGCACCATCGGGTAAATCGACCAAAGTACACACTTGGTTCTGTGACATGGATCCCATTTCGGATTCAGCGGCTTTCAGCCACTTTTCGGAGTCAGGACTCATCATCGCTTCTTCAAAATTCGCAGGCTCGTCACTGTCAATGATCAATAGATCATGACAATTAATTATGAGAAATCCATATCTCTCGGGCTCGTGACGGATCCTTTCGGATCTGCGAACTTCAGGCTCCACAGGTGTGGTTTCTACAACTCTTTGTAGATCCACCTGATTCTCTTACTCAATGGGTTGAGTGGTCTCCTGTGGTTCTCGAACTTCTTCGAGTTGTACTTTACTCCCACTGTTCTTCTTGGAAAGAAACTCTCTTTCAAGAAAGACGCAGTTCCGGGCAACAAACACTTTGTTCTCGGATTGGTTGTAAAAGTAGTAAGCCTTGGTTTCCTTAGGATAACCAACGAAGTAGCATTTATCAGATTTGGGTTCGAGCTTATCAGTGATTAACCGCTTAACATAAGCCTCACAACCCCAAATCTTCAGGAAAGACAAGCTTGGAACATTTCCAGTCCACATCTCATGTGGTGTCTTTGCAACTGATTTTGATGGAACCCTATTTAGTGTAAACGCAGACGTTTCTAGAGCGTATCCCCAGAAGGATAATGGAAGAGATAAGTGGCTCATCATTGATCGAACCATATCTAATAAAGTCCGATTCCTCCTCTCGGACAATCCATTCCATTGGGGTGTTCCAGGAGGAGTGAGTTGTGAAACAATTCCACAATCTCTCAGATGATCACTGAATTCTTGACTTAAGTATTCGCCTCCACGATCTGATCGAAGATCTTTAATACTTTTGCTAAGTTGATTCTGTACTTCATTCTGGAACTCTTTGAATTTTTCAAAAGATTTCGACTTGTGTCTCATTAGATAGACATAGCCATACCTACTGAAGTCATCAGTAAAGGTAATGAAGTACCGAAAGTTTCCCCTAGCACTTGTGCTCATTGGGCCACACACATCCGTATGTATAAGGCCCAATAAATCACTGGCCCTTTCATTTTGTTTGTTGAAAAGGGCCTTAGTCATTTTATCCAATAAACAAGATTCGCATTTCTCACATGATTCATAATCAAATGAGCCCAAAAGCCCATCACTATGGAGCTTCTGAATCCGTTTCTCATTTATATGGCCCAAACGACAGTGCCAGAGAAAAGTAGGGTTCGAGTCATTGGACTTGAACCGTTTTGTGTTTATGTTATAGACAGGCACATATTGGTTTAAAACATAAAGTCCATTCTCTAATGGACTGCTACCATAAAATATATCATTGTAATCAAAAGAACAACACTTATTCTTAATTGAAAACTGATATCCTTCCAAATCCAAACAAGGAATAGAAATAATATTTCTGCTTATAGCAGGTACATAGTAGCAATTATTGAGTTCTAAAACCAAGCCTGAAGGTAAAGACAAATGAAATGTTCCTACAGCTAATGCAGCAACTCTTGCTCCATTTCCCACGCGCAGGTCCACTTGTCCTTTCTCCAAATTCCTACTGTTGCTTAGGCCCTGCATATTTGTACAAAATATGAGCACCGCAGCCGGTATCTAATACCCAATAAGTAGAACCATACAAAGTAACATTTACTTCTATAACATAAATACCTGAAGAAGAAGTCTCGTACGTCTTCTTCAGCTTCTCATAATCTTCCAAAAATTTATTGCAGTTTCTTTTCAAATGCCCATAACCATTACAATAATGGCACTTATCATCTTTAGAAGGACTAGGTTTAACCTTAGGAGCATGGTTAGATTCGCTTGGATTCACAATCGAGCTCGTCTTGCCATCACCTTTGTTCTTACCAAGTTTCTTAAACCTTTTACCCTTTTGTACCATGAGGACATTTGGGGTGTCCTTCTTGATGTTAGGTTCAGCCGTTTTGAGCATGCCATGCAACTCAGTCAAAGTCTTTGTCAAGTTGTTCATGTTATAGTTCATAACAAACTGATCATAGCTTGACGGCAGTGACTGCAAAATGATGTCAGTAGCCAACTCTTGGCTAATGGGACAGTCCAGTTTCCCCAGGTTATCAATATAACCCATCATCTTAATGACATGAGGACTAACTGGTCCGTCCTTTGGTAGCTTGCACTCAATTAGAGACTTAACCGTCTGGTATCTCTGAGTTCGTGCCTGCTCCTGAAACATACTTTTCAGGCCAGTGATCATCTCTATTGGCGACTCCACATACTCATATTTCTTCTGCAAGTCCGAGTTCATGGTAGCCAACATGAGACAACACACGTCGACCACATCATTAGAATGCTTATCCCAAGCATCCTTATCTGACTGCCAGGCATTTGCTCGGTACTTCTTGGGGAGAACTTTCTCAAGGACATAGTCCTTCTTTTCCTGTTTGAGAACAATTCTCAAGTTACGATACCATTCGAGAAAATTCGATCCATTTAACTTGTCCTTCTCAAGGACGGATCGCAGGGAGAAAGTGTTTTGATGAGTGTTAGTCATAGCTGAGGTGAAAGAAAGGAAAGAGGTTTAGTTATAATGTTCAAGAATTGCGAAATCTTAACTCTTAAGAAAACTCGCATTATATTCAGACAATGTTTCCTCAAATGAATATAATGATCCAAGACCCATACTTCACTAAAAATTGAGTGAGCTTTGGCTCATCGCCCAATCCACCCGATGTCTCTGGGCCCAAAACGATTTTAATGGCCCAGTCAAGTTAACCAATCTCTTAAGTCATGTAATTGTTGATGCCTTGCACTGCAAAACCATCAACACGATTACCTCCTGCCTTACTCATGTAATTATGGACACCTCGCACTGCAAGTCTATCGCACAATGAAATGAGTCTTGACAGTTGACAAGATTGGAAAGACATCAAGGATTACTTGATATTTAGTTGAGGAACGGAACCGTTTAAAACTACTAATTTTATTAAGTTTTAATTATTCTTATAATTGGATTTATTTTGGTTTGGTTCTGTGATTTCAGGTTCAATAACCGAAATCTTTTGGATCCTGTATCGACCGACACTACATTAGTGTCGATCGAACAAGCCTACGAAAAACCAAATTGCGATAACCGATCAATCCAATTGACTCGGTTTCGATAACCTGTCAGTGTCGATCGACACTACATTAGTGTCGGTCGATACCAACCAAATCAAACCAATCGCAATAAACCGTTCGAAGCGGTTTAACCAATTTTAACCAAGCTCGATAACCGGTCCAATCCAATTGAACCGATTATCCTAATCGCAAGGTCTGTGTCGACCGACACAACTCTTGTGTCGATCGTCACTAAGCAAAATTTTATTCGGATTTTCGCTGTGTGTCGATCGACGCCGGATTGGCATCGATCGACACCATGCTAAAAACCCTAGAATCGTTTACGATTTTGAACAAAAACCTAAACTAGATTACTTTGATCAAAATTCAATTTAGCATGCATATATCCAATATACATCGATCTAGATTCAACCAATCTAATCAACATGCTACAGATTCAATGGAACCCTAAGGCTCTGATACCACTGAAAGAATTTCTAGCAGTTCTAATCAGGATTAGCAACCCTAGGTATAAATTCCAAGCCTAGGATCTAGGGTTCATGTTTATATCATTGAATCTACATCAGATCTCGAAGATACCTGGAAAGTTATGCAGCGGAATGTGATCAGGTATTCAAGATTGTATAGCGCCTCAAGTGCTGCGCCTCTACTGGTATCCACACGCACACAAACTGGAACGAGCGGGATGCTAGTGCCGTTAGAGATCAGATCTCTTTTAGGGGTTTCTGTTTCACTGAGGTAGATGTAAAATCAGCATGATCTCTGTAAAAGTCGACCATATATCATATATATATTGACTTTTACCATGACCTAATTAGCCAAGGCTCAAACCGTGTTAATTAAGTTATGAACCAAAATCGCTATTTTGGTCCGCGATCTGTGTCGATCGATGCACCTTTGTGTCGATCGACACAGCCTCAGAAAATCGTTATTGAATGAATATCAAATATACATTCATCAGATCATTACACTAATGATCAACCCCATATCTATGTATCCAGTTTGCTTAGGTATGTGACCCTGTAGGATCATATAATACTAGAAACAAGTTCTCAACTCATTGATCATAAGTGGCTTCTAGCAAAGCATTATGATTGCCCAGTATTATATGACTGTCTCATCTCGACAATACAACTTTCACTAAGAGTAAGTACAATAGATTTCAGGACATTCCCAACAACAACTTGAAAAAGACTTTGACTGAGTTGCATGAGATGCTCAAAACTGCTGAACCTAACATCAAGAAGGACACCCCAAATGTCCTTATGGTACAAAAGGGTAAAAATTTTAAGAAACTTGGTAAGAACAAATGTGATGGCAAGACAAGCTCGATTGTGAATCCAAGCGAGTCTAACCATGCTCCTAAGGTTAAACCTGGTCCTTCTAAAGATGATAAGTGCCATTATTGTAATGGTTATGGGCATTTGAAAAGAAACTGCAATAAATTCCTAAAAGATTATGAGAAGCTGAAGAAGACGTACGAGACTTCTTCTTCAGGTATTTATGTTATAGAAGTAAATGTTACTTCTTATGGTTCTACTTATTGGGTATTAGATACCGACTGTGGTGCTCATATTTTGTACAAATATGCAGGGCCTAAGCAAAAGTAGGATTTTGGAGAAAGGACAAGTGGACCTGCGCATAGGAAATGGAGCAAGAGTTGCTGCATTAACCGTAGGAACATTTCATTTGTTTTGCCTTCTGGCTTGGTTGTAGAACTTAAGAACTGCTACTATGTACCTGCTGTAAGCAGATATATTATTTCTATTCCTTGTTTGGATATGGAAGGATATCAGTTTTCAAATTAAGAATAAGTGTTATTCATTTGATTACAATGATATGTTTTATGGTAGCGGTCTATTAGAGAATGGACTTTATGTTCTAAACCAAAACGTGCCTATCTATAACATTAGTACCAAGAGATTCAAGTCAAACTAGATTTTGACCCGCACTTAGAAAGTGCGGGTTTAATTTTCTTTACAAATTTTACTTTTTATTCATTTTGTTAATAGTAATTTAGATTTTTAATTATGTAATCTAATTTTGATTATAATTGTTTAACCAACATTATAAACAGTGAGTTAGCAATTTAGTTTTTTTTTAAAATGAATTATGTGTTATTTGGAGGATTTATATCGTAAGGATTAAGAGATTAAAATAACGATTTCGCATTATATATTTTAATATGTGTTGTATTGTAAGATCATAGTTTGGAAAAAAAAATATATATATATGTGAAAACAACTATTGTAAAAGTTATGTGGTATATGTTTAATTGTTATTATATTTATCTAAAATATTATTTTATAAAATACATGTTGTAGTCGTATATATAATTTGAAAATTTGATGGAACTATCCGTTAAAAACTTCATTCAAACATAAAGCATAATTTGACGCTTCAAATATTTGAATAATATAAGTATGAAATCATTTTATTATTTTTATTAAGTTTAAAATATATCAACTGAAATTATTTACTATATGCGAATTTTTTTATAGAAAATTTATAATCGAGATTGGCTAATTAATTTTTCAACCCGTTTAATTAATTAAATATTTTTCAGTTTGATGGAAAAACTTGCTAAAAATTACAATCGTAAAAACATCAATCGTAATATGTATATATATATATATATATATATATATATATTTGAAAAAAAGATATTAAAATATATTATAAATATATTTTGAATTAAATCATAAATTAGAGAATCTTAATTTATATATAATAGTTGATGTATAAATTATTAATTATATTTATCAATTAATTTGTTTTGATTTTAATTAATTAGGAAAGTGGGACCCATTAGAATTTGGTTGTTTGGCTACATGTTTAATAATTGTCTTGTTTGGAAACATGGATTGTAGAGATAATGTTATATTCCCTAATTACTCTTAATAAAATTTAATTAAATCATTAATATACATTGTTTTACAGTTTTACCCTTAATGAAGGTTACAAATCCTAATAATATCAAGGGCAAATTCCGGAAACAACATTTATGTACCATGGCAAACCTTCCTGTTTTAATAGATTAGATTAGGAAAGTGGGACCCATTAGAATTTGGTTGTTTGGCTACATGTTTAATAATTGTCTTGTTTGGAAACATGGATTGTAGAGATAATGTTATATTCCCTAATTACTCTTAATAAAATTTAATTAAATCATTAATATACATTGTTTTACAGTTTTACCCTTAATGAAGGTTACAAATCCTAATAATATCAAGGGCAAATTCCGGAAACAACATTTATGTACCATGGCAAACCTTCCTGTTTTAATAGATTAGATGATATGAATCAAACTTTTCTATGGCATTGTCGTTTGGGCCACATAAATGAGAAACAGATTCAGAAGCTCCATAGTGATGGGCTTTTGGGCTCATTTGATTATGAATCATGTGAGAAATGCGAATCTTGTTTATTGGGTAAAATGGCGAAGGCCTCTTTCAACAAAAAAATTGAAAGGGCCAGTGACTTATTGGGCCTTATACATACCGATGTGTGCAGCCCAATGAGCACAAGTGCTGGAGGAAACTTTCAGTACTTCATTACCTTTACTGATGATTTCAGTAGGTATGGTATGTCTATTTAATGAGACATAAGTCGGAATCTTTTGAAAAGTTCAAGGAGTTCCAGAATGAAGTACAAAATCAACTTGGCAAAAGTATTAAAGCTCTTCGATTAGATCGTGGAGGTGAATACTTAAGTTAAGATGTCAGTGATCATCTGAGAGATTGTGGAATTGTTTCACAACTCACTCCCGCTGGAACGCCCCAATGAAATGGAGTTTCCGAGAGGAGGAATCAGACTTTATTAGATATGGTTCGATCAATGATGAGTCACTCAGATCTTCCATTATCCTTCTGGGGATACTCTCTAGAAACTTCTGCGTTTGAACTAAATAGGGTTCCATCAAAATCAGTTACAAAGACACTACATGAGATGTGGACTGGAAATGTTCCTGATTTGTCTTTCATGAAGATTTGGGGTTGTGAGGCTTATGTAAAACGTTTAATCTCTGATAAGCTCACACCCAAATCCGATGAATGCTACTTCGTTGGTTATCCTAAGGAGACCAAGGCATGTTAATTTTACAACCGGTCCGAGAACAAAATGTTTGTTGCTTGGAACTGTGTTTTTCTTGAAAAAGATTTTCTTTCCAGGAAGAACAGTGGGAGTAAAGTACAACTCGAAGAAATTCGAAAATCACAGGAGACTGCTCAACCTGATGAGGAAGAGCAGCAGTTGGATCTACAAAGAGTTGTAGAACTTACACTTGTGGTGCCTGAAGTTCGCAAATCCGAGAGGATTCGTCACGAACCCGAGAGATTTGAATTTCTCATGACCAATTGCCATGATTTGTTGATCATTGACAGTGACGAGTATGCGACTTTTGAAGAAGCAATGTTGGGCCCTAACTCCGAAAAGTGGCTGAAAGCCACTGAATTCGAAATGGGATCCATGTCACAGAACCAAGTATGGTCTTTGGTTGATTTACCCGATGGTGTAAAAGCCATTAAGAGTAAATGGATTTTCAAGAAGAAAATTGACGTGGATGGTAATATTCAGATATACAAAGCTAAGTTGGTGGCAAAAGGTTTCAATCAAATTCATGGTATTGACTATGAAGAAACCTATTCCCCAGTCCCTATGCTTAAGTCCATTCGGATTCTCCTAGCAACCGCCGCTCATTAGGATTATGAGATCTGGCAGATGGATGTGAAAACAGCTTTCCTTAATGGAATTCTGGAAAAAGGATGTGTACATGACGCAACCTGAAGTTTTCATTGATCCTAATTGTAATACCCTGTATCAAGAATGGTCAACGGGCAGCGGAAATGTCAACGGAGGGCGTTTTCGTAAATTTGCGAAGTTAAGGGGTATTTTTGGTAATTTTACCAAAATATGAGCCGAAAGCAAAGACGGGCAAAATGTTATTCTTTTTAAAGAAAGAAAACATTTAGAAGATCAAGAATGGTGGAAACGGACCGTAGATGAGTTTTTCGGGTTATCGGGAATGGAAACCGATAAAACCGACAAAACTTGTAAAATTCATAACAGGAGCTACGGGTGTCCGTTCGAGGTGATTCAAATTGCTAAATTCATCTAAAAGCATCTAGAATCCGAAGATGAGACTTGGTGGATTTATAGAAGCGGCTAAAGGGTTTGAAAATATTAACCGTAAAACCGGTTTTTCCAAGAAACCGATACAATGTTCGGGCAAGCGAGAGGACCTTCTAAACTCCACCAAAAATTATGAAATTTTGACCATAGCTCCATTATAAGATGCAGAAGACACGGTTAAAAGGATGAAGCAAGATTTGATGCCGAGGTCAAGTTATAAGTTTTAGATCATTAATGGGTGATTAACGACTAAAACTCCAAAATAAATTCAAAGGAGCTTGGGCTTGGTTTGGGATGATTTGAGCTGATGTCTAAAGTTATTATGGACTTGATTCAAGCCCATTTACAAGCTTGATCCACGAAAATTATGCAAGAAGAAGGAAGAGGCTTTGTTATGTTTTGGTGCATGAATCTACAAAAACGTTTTGGGCCTAAACCAAAGGGCTTCTACATGGGCTTTGCATAGGTAAAATGGATACTAAAATGAGATATTTGTGGCCCTGCATGAGAGAGGAGGCGTGGCATGAGAAGAATGGAGAAGAGTGGATGGACACATGGCTTTCTCTAAGTCTCCTTGTGTTGCTATAAAAAGGGGGTGAGGCCTCCTCATTTCTTCACACCAACAAAACAAAAACAAAAGAAGAGAAGGAGAGGAGAAGAAGAAGAAGAAGAAGAAGAAGAAGAAGAAGAATAAGAAGAAGAAGAGAGAGAAAGAGGAGAGAGAAAGTAGAGAGAGAAAGAAGAAAGAGAAAGAAGAGAGAGCCGGAAGAGAGAGAACCAGATGAAAGAGAAAGAGAACCGGAGGAGAGAGAGAAGAGATTAGTCCGGAGGCTCGATCGGAATCACGAAGGTCAACGGTACGGTCAAGTACGGGTCAAGGTCGGGTCAAAGCGACAGAGGTTCAGGGAAGGTTCGGGATAGCGTCGGGTTCGTGCCGGGTCTCGTTGTTCCGCTAGTCCGTCAAGCCGTCCGTCCACGTCATCATAGCACTGTGAGTCGGCTCATACACCGTAGATAGAGCATATAGAACGGGGAAAGAGAAGCCGTAGAATTAGGTTTTGCATACCCGGTTGTGAATGGATTGTGATTAAGAACCGACTTAAATAATTAACGATAAACTAATTGGGGTATAAGACGCATGCTAGGATCGTATGAGTTAAACGGATTAAACCTGTTGTGTGCCGCTAGGTGGCTAGTAATGTTGATTGGTGCACTCATATAGCCGTGGTGTGATAGGACGGTATATGCATACATATGCATTAAAGAAATGAATATGAATGAACGTATATACGGGAAATACGACGGAAGTAATAGACGGAATTAAACTTATTAAACGTACGAATATGAAATGGTAACGGGAACAAGTATATTAAAGGTTAAAGAAAAGTAAGTGGATTAAGTAAGTGAATAATGAGATGTCGGGGAGCTTAGCAAGCTGCTAGCTCTAAAAACCGACAGATCGGGGAGTGATTAAAAGACATAAAAGAAATGGGTATGAGATGAGATATGTGTGAAGTGTGTGATGAGCCGTCTACGGGTTAGCAATCCGCTAATCCAAGGTAGCGGACTTGCATCGGTTAAAATACATTAGAAACCCTAATAGGCTTGCTTGTGTGATGATTGTTTATATTGTGTGATTGCGTGGTTGTGGCTGTTAAGCCTTGTTGTGCAGGCCTATTAGATTGTCTCGGTGTTGGGCCGAGCGAGCGGTGGTGCGGGTGTGTGTGTAAACTTGCGGGGTGCGGTGATGAGAGTGTGGTTGATTGTTGATCGAGTCTGATTGATTGCTAGAGTCCGAGCGAGTCTGCGTGTTTACTTTTCTGCACTAGGACTCTAGGGTGCGTTAGATCCCGCAAGTCTAGGTGATTGGATACGTTCTGGTACTTCCGACCCGATTGGATCCTCGGGAATTGAGAACCTGGTCAGTTCACGTACCTTCGGTAGTGGTTCTGGCAGGTGCGAACCTATGGAGTGATGTCCGTAGGGTGTAGTCCGGAGAATACGGGGTCGCGTCCTAGGGCCGGACTGCATGGAAGCTCGGGTTGCCGGGGGTAACCGGAGTCACTGCGTATCGATGGGCTGAGAACAGTGTCCTGGATCGTGAGACTTTGTGTTAACGTCTGGGAGTCGCGGGGGTTTGTTACCATGTCGGTAACGGTGGAAACCCGTGGAAGTTACCAAGAAGCGTAAGGGCCCAGTGGTGTGTTGATGAGGATGGTGTTGCGCGATAGATAGATCAAGTTTTGATCGAGAGCATGTGCCGCAGTGCTTTCGATTCCCTTAGTTATTGTGTTATGTTATTATTGAATTGCTTGTGTGTTGTGGGTTCGACACGACGTGGTAGTGCGTGGTCAACCGTTATCTTATTGCTTGTTATTTTGGGGTTTCGGGGCGGGAGATTGTAGATGCTAGATAGCATAGAAGCCGTAGCGGGGAGCCGTCTCACTGGGTATTCTTAGATTGCTCATTAGACTCTTTTGTGTTTTTCAGGTTTAGCAGTAACGGACGCGGGAGGACCTCGGTGTAGTCTCGGGATTGCTTGTGGCGGGATTTTGATTCGATGACTTTTGGGATTTTACTTCGGTTCGGCTTTTGGCGCCATTTTGTATGAAAACCCGTGGATTATTTTTATTAATGTCAATTGTTTTGTAAAGACTGATAAACGTTGTACGTAACGTTTGATTACTCAGAAATGAATATGCTTCCCTGATATTGTGTTTAGTCCGAACCGACACAACTCATGGAAATGATACAAGTTGAAAAGCTTTGTATCATGGAAGTGAGGATAGCGGGGTCAAAGACGGGTTAGTGTGAGCCTTTGTCTCAAACCGATCTGTCTCTGACTTCGTCTTATGACAAACCTTTTCTGTTTGACTTGCTCGGGTTCGACTTGGTCATGTTCTTGTTTGATTGTTGACCGGTCAGCTCGACAGTCTGCGGATAATGGGAAAGGGGCGTTACACTAATGCCGCTAGGAAGGTATGCAAGCTTCATCGATCCATTTATGGATAGAAGCAAGCATCTCGGAGTTGGAATCTTTGTTTTGATGAAACAGTCAAAAAGGTTTGCCTTCATCAGGAACGAAGAGGAACCGTGTGTTTACAAGATTACTAGTGGGAGCACAGTTGCATTTCTAGTATTGTATGTTGATAACATACTGCTTCTCGGAAATGACGTTCCATTGTTTCAGTCTGTTAAGACTTGACTCAGAAGTTGTTTTTCGATGAAAAAAAAAAACATGAGAGAAGCCGTATACATTCTTGGAATAAGAGTCTATAGAGATAGATTGGAAAAGCTAATTGGATTGTGTCAAGATACTTATATTTATAAGATCTTGCACAGGTCTAGTATGCATGATTCCAAGAAGGGCTTCATGCCAATGACTTTTGGCATTACTCTTAGCAAGACGCAGTGTTCTTCGACGCATGCTGAGCGAGAGTGCATGAGGGTAAGACTACTGCTATAGGCATTAGATGTCTTAAGATGTGATTTTAATTTTAGTGGGAGTTGTTTTTGTTGATTTTAGTTATGATATGATGTTCATGAAAACATAATTTGATTATGTTAACGAAATCTGATTTCAGTATTATTTAATTATGATTATTAAATAATAGTCCCAAAGCAATTTATGACATTTTATAGGTCATCAAGTATGTGACTTGATCATGAAACCTTATAGATAATAAATGACATAAATTATGTTGGTCCCTGGTCAAGGTTGTTAAAGTGGGACAATAACAACCGCGTGAGACTAGTATGTGAGGTGACTGATGACTAAGTTTCATGGAGTCATTAATAAGAGTATTAAAGTCAATCACATAAATATGTGTTGGAGAACACAGGATCGGACATGACCTGCTAATGAAAACTCTACAGGATAGTTATATAAGTGTCATGAGAGTTTTCATTACGACTATAGAGTATAGTCCTTAGACCTGAGTTCATCATGTTCTCTTACATATGAATTGGTCCGCTTTAACTTTGTCAAACGTCAGCCGTAACAGGTGACTATAAAGGCATTGATTGGGCGTATCATGAAGTGTGTGAAGGAACAGGGATGGAACAAGATGGGATTTGTCCCTCCTATATAACAGGAGATAAATATATCATGGCCCATCGAAGATTTAATACTGAGAAATGTGTGGCCGCACTCAAACGAGGTGATTGTCAGTCGTTTGTCTTGTCAGTATAAATCAGAGTTCGATGAACATGATCTTGGCTTAATAAGGATGATACGGATCTTGCCTTATGCCAGATCGAGATATAGAGACGAAGGAATTATGGGAATAGATGATTCCAGTACAAGTGGGAGATTGTTAGGAATGTCCTGAAATCATAATTTGTAATCACTCTAGAGATAGTTGTGTTGTCGAGATTAGACATTCATATGATACTGGGTGATCATAATGCTTTGCTAGAAGCCACTTATGATCTATGAGTTTGGAACTCATTGCTAGTATTATATGATCCTACATGGTCACACACCTAAGCAAACTGGATGTTACATATGGGGTTGATCATTAGTGTAATGATCTGGTGAATGTATATTTGATATGCATTCAATAACGAGTTTCTGAGGCAGTGTCGATCGACACAACAGGTGCATCGATCGACACATATCGCGGACCAAAATAACGATTTTGGTTTATGACTTAATTAACTACGGTTTGATCCTTGGTTAATTAGGTCATGGTAAAAGTCTATATATATATGATATATGGTCGACTTTTACAACAACTGAACTCAATTCACAGCCACCTTAGAGAAACTGAGAAACCTCTGAGAGATCTGATCTCTACAGCACTAGCATCCCGTCCGTTCCAGTTTGTGTGCGTGTGGATACCAGTAGAGGCGCAGCACTTAAGGCGCTTATCAATCTCGAATACTTGTTCATCTTCCGCTGCTAATCTCCAGGTAATTCGAGATCATAATGATTCAATATACCTCAACCCTAGATCATAGGCTATGGAATTTAAACTTAGGGTTGCCTAATATGATTAGAACCGCTAGAAATTCCTTCAGTTATGAGCCACTAGCCAAGTAATAAAGGCATGTTTCGGGATCCTATACGGGAACCAAACCCCCTCATACTTATCTACTCTTGGGCCTAAAGGGTTAAGAGAGTTCCATACCTCAGAGGAAGAGAACGCATCAGTAGGGGCCCGGTCTCCTATTTTCCATTTGAAGCAATCATCAACAAAATCTTCAGCGAGAGAAAAATCAGATGGCAAACATTCCCGCAGCAAGGATATTATCGGATTACGACTCCTACTGCGATTTATCCACCACCCTTCATGAGTCATTGCTTCCGCGACCACAGCATTGGCTGGGAGGCCGGACCTAGCAGGCCCATCCGCACCCGTTACTTCAATCAACGGACCAAGCCCCGTCCAATTATCAAACCAGAAACTCGCCGTCACTTCTGAGCCCACTTCACAGATTATAAACGGACGGGCAAGAGATCTTAGTTTGCATAGACTTTTCCACAACCAACTACCTCCCACCGGAACGTCCATTTCCCAAAAATTATTGTCGCCGATGCGGTTCCTCCTAGTCCACGACACCCATAATGAACCTCCAGCAGTGAACAAGAGCCAAATTAACTTAAGGCATAACACCTTATTCTAAGGAGCCAAACGTCTGAGCCCTAAACCTCCACACTCCTTAGGCGAGCATATCACTTCCCAACTCACTTTTGCTCCTCTAGCTGATCTAGTATCCCCTTTCCATAGAAAAGCATTACACATTCTTTCAATTTCCTTCAAACAGCCTTTCGGAAGCACAAAAACTAAGGCCCAAAAATTGACAGTGGAATAAATCACTGCTTGAATTAACTGCAGCCTCCCTGCAAAAGTCAAGAATCTATTCGTCAAGAAGAAAATCGGAGAGAAATTTTATCTAAAAGGGGTTGATAATCTTGCTTCTTCATCTTCTTGGAGTGCAAAGGCAGACCTAAATATCGCACAGGGAAAGAAGCATACTTCAGCCCGAAAGAATTAGCTAGAGCCTGAGCAGTTTGATTATCGCAACCATCAAGAAACAGAGCTGTTTTTCCAAATTCACCCCTAATCCAGACATATCCCGAAATTCTTCAAGAATGTCCATAATACCAGTAAGAGAAGCTTCAGATCCATCAAAGAACACTAGCACATCATCCGCGAAGCTCAAATGAGTTACCATAGGAGCAGCAGCCATGGGATGTATCCCAAACCTTCCATTAACTGCTCCCCTGTTAAGCTTCTTAGACAAAACATCCATGGCAAGAACAAACAGCATTGATGAGATAGGATCACCCTGTCTAACTTCTTTTCTCCCCTTAAAAAGCCAATGAGATTTCCATTAAAGGAAATGCTGTATGAGGCCGTCATGACACACTCCTTAATCCAGTTAACAAACACCAGAGGCATCTCCAATGCTTCAAGAACATTGAACAAGAATTCCCAATTCAGGTTGTCATAAGCTTTGGATAAATCAATTTGTAAACAACCTTTGGACACCTCCCCGTGAGTATGAAAGTTAGTCACTAACTCAGAGGCCAAAAGTACATTTTCACAAAGCGATCTCCCTTCTACAAAGCCTACTTGATTTCCTTGGATTGCTTGAGCTAATAATAACTTTATACGTTTCTTAAGGATCATGGCAATAACTTTGTAAATCGTTGTGCAAAGAGCTAGGGGTCTGAATTTTGAGAGTTTATTCGCGCCTGGAATCTTTGGAAGAAGGGTGATGGTTGTCGCATTAAATCTCTTTAACATTCTTCCTGATACAAAAAAAAATCCTTGATAGCAGCCACTGTATCAACTCCAATAACCTCCCAAGCTTCTATAAAGAATTCCACAGGAAACCCATCTGGCCCAGGCGCCTTATTTTTAGGCATGCGAAAAAGAGTCTGAGTTATCTTCGAGTCAGTTGGGATAGCTGTCAACTGCGACGCGAGATCAGAAGAGCAACGGAAGGAGAGAAGCTCTCTGATTTGCGCTACTGAGCCCGGATGCAGACCTCTGTCCTCTGATCCCAATAAATCACTGAAAAAATCCACAGTCATCTTTTTAACTCTCCCAATATCTTCAATTTTGTTTTCGTCTCCATCCACCAGATGCTTAATCACATTCCGAGCTTGATGAGCAAGAACCATTTTGTAGTAGAACTTGGTATTTGAATCTGATTTCTCTACCCATCGAACACGTGACTTTTGCTTGTAGAAAGATTCTTGAGCATTCGCGAAGAAGTTCCATCTCTGGCGGGCCACATATTCTTCACGAAATAACGAGTCAGTTGGTTGAGATAGAAGGGCAACTTGAATCGCCTCCAAGGCTTCGAGAGCATCTTTAACCCTTTCCTGAATATTCCCAAACCCCTGCCTATTCAGCTCTTTACAAGATAATTTCACTTCTTTCATTCTTTGACCCAAGGAGAAAAGGTGAGAGCCCACTGCTACTGGTTTACTCCAAGCCTCTCTCATCTTAGCTATGAAGGAAGTATGGGTAGCCAAAAAAGAGAAATACTTAAGCGCTTTCTTACCCCCTTGCAATGCATTATCAGTATTTACCAAACATGGAGAATGGTCAGAATCCCCTGGAGCATCAAAAAAAGCAGTAGCTTCTGTGAAAGAAGACAGCCAATGTTCGTTGACAATAGCTCTGTCCAACTTACGAGATATGGGATCCTCATGCCTGCCATTAGACCAAGTTAGAAAAAACCCCCTTGACGGTAAATCAACCAATTCAGAAGCATCCAGACAGTTCCGGAATTCTTGCATCCCTCGAAGAGGTAGATCATATTGAAAAGCCGAGAAATGCTCATTAGCTTGGAGGATTTGATTATAATCGCCAAGGAATAAACACGGGCTTGACTTAGCAGGAGAATTACGCATGATTCTAGTGATTTCCTACCATAACTGACGCCTCTGAATTTCAGTATTGAAGGCATATACAAACGCTAAGGAGAAGCTAACTTTAGTTACTGGATCGGTAACGATACAGAACATCATCTGAGCTGAACTTTTCAACACCAAAAATGAGACAGATGGCTCCCAAACAATCCAAATACGACCACCATCATCTGAGCTGTAGTTATTTTCCCAACGCCAACCTGGAAAAGCCGAAGAAACTATACTACTCGCACTCTCAGAACGAACGTGCGTCTCTAAGATACCCCCGATCACAGGAATATTCTTATTCATCCAATTCCTGATTACTCTTTGACGCGAAAGACTATTAAATCCTCTTACATTCCAAGAAAAAAACCTTCATTTTATATACACAAAAGGTGAAGGACGAGCAACAGTGCTCAGAGGTTGGCCACCCTCCCCGAAGCATTGCCTTGTGGCTGGTGTGATGAAAAACGAGCAAAAGACTTGGACGGCAGAACTGCATTGGATAGAGCCTTATGCCCTTGCTTCCCTTTTTTCTTCTTAGACTTTTTCTTTGCAGCTGCACTCAACATAAAGCCATCTTTATCCTGAGAAACTTCCTTCTTTTCAGAATGAATTTCGGCTGAATTGGTAGAGTTCTCAACACATATCTCATCTTTTAGAGCCGGCTCCTTAGAATCCCTTGATAACGGAGCTTTGATATCCTTAGAAGGCAAAGGTGAGTCTGATGTTTTACCTTCAAGAATGAGCTGAATTTCCTCTTCAGAAAGCAAATCAGGAGAAGAGACGACTGATCTATCACGCTTAACCGGAGGAGGTAAACTCTTTGCCCTGATACGGATATGAACCCGATCTTCATTCTGTTTGTTCCCTGGGGACTTAGCAAGCTTATCATTATCTTCATCATTCGGAGCTGAAGGCGAATCCGAAGGAGATTCAGACTTCTCCTCAACCTGAAGAGGAGAAGCTAAAGAGATATTTGTTGAGGCTAAAGCAGTCTTACTTGGAGGTGGAGTCTCTTTATTCTTTAATCTTCTTCATCAACGGTTTAAGACATCTATTGAGAAGATGTTTATAACTATTGCAATTGAAACACTTTGGAGGAAGACGGGGGTATTCAACGCTAATCCTTACATAATTTCCTACTAAGTCACGAACGTTAATTAAGTCCGGCAGAGCTGCATCCAGAGAGATTTCAACCTTTACTTTAGTATCACCAAAGTGGTAAGGGTCGAGTTTGGATTTCTCGGTATGGAGAGCTTCTCATATTTCACTAGTTGTGACACTAATGCCGTCTTGAGAGTAAAGCTGAGGCGGGACACTTTTGAGGATAGCCCAAGTTGGAGCTGATTTCAATTCTGGAAGTTCGAGAGAGCCTTCAGCCGACCATGGAAACACCTAGAAAGCACAATTCCCAGCCTGCCAATAACCGACCTAGAGAATCCAGTCCCGCGTAGTAACACAAGGAACAAAGATAAGGCAAGTGGTACTCGAGATTTTTCTTATGGTGATGTCGCCAAACTTTCCCCATGCTCGATTAAGATCCAAGAAAATTTTGGTTGGAGGAGGCATCCGGCCATGAAACTGAGCTACTAAGTGGTCTTTCCAAAGTGTCGCTGTTTCCAGAAGAACCGCAGGCGGAGCTTGAAAAACCGGAATGCCATTTTCGAACACTGTTGGAGAAGAGATTTTCTTGAGATTTCGTAGAGAAGCTTTAAATCGCTCAGCGTAAGATGGCGCTTCCGAGAATGGGATTGCAACCGGGATAGATGAGGCGATTGTTTGATGAGGAGAAGATGAAATTGCAGAACTAGGGATTTCGCCAACGCAATTTGACGGCGACAGAGGCGGAGGATCCGGTTCTGATGTTGAGGCAGGAGAGGCAGACGAGGGCTCCATGAAAGGCGGGAACGAAATCGACGATGAAAAACCAACGAGCAGGTCCGGCGGCGCCGAACGGCGAAGGAGCGCACGGGAAAACCTAGATCGCCTCTATCTCTCTCTGACACGCTTATCGACAGAAGAATGTCAGTTCCATTTAGATTCTTTCTAAGCAGCGCCTATCGATAATTCCATTTATAAATCTCAGTTGAGGCAAGTCCACACACATTTACTTATTTTGAGTTTGCAGTTCCTCCGTAAACAACTTCGAACTTGTTGAATCTCGTGAAGTTAAAATTCACTTTGTCTCTCAACTCTATGATTTTTTTTTCTAGAATTGTTTCCTGCGACGCTAGTAATGTCACTAATGTTTTATTCTTCTGATTCCAGTTTAGACTCCGGTAAAAGCTTTTGGGATTCATCGTCTTTTTTTTTTCCTAGTAGAAACTGCCCAAACTTTCTCAGCGCGTGTTTCCTTAATCGATCAGTATAATTTGACCTAAATCGCTCTGCGGGTAGTACTCTATGTTTTCTTGATAGATCATCATCATTATAGCTGCTGCTGATTACATCAATACAAATCGTCTTGACTTTGTATAGCTTTGACCGAGACTAATAATATTAGTACTAGATTTTGATCCGCGCTGAGCGCTGAATATTATTTTAATAAATTTTTTTGTTTGTTTTCCTTAATATTTTTTGATATCGTTTTATTGGTTTTATAATATTATTTATTTTAATTCTATTATTGATTTTATAATAGAGATTTTTTCTGATTTTCGAGTTTACAAAGTTAATTATTTTCTAACTATATATATTGAGTTAAAGATATTATGATCCAATTGTATTTTGACTTATTTTTATTTAGGATCTACTTAGACCCGTCCGTTTAAACTTGTTAGAAGTAACACAAATATATTTAAATATGTTTAGCCTAGTTTATAACTTTTTAATTTTAATACAAAATTCAGAAAATCTAAATTTTATATTTTAAGTTTAATATCAAAAAACCAAAAATATGAAAACACAAAAGATCTTTTAATTATTATTTTTTTCATTTTGATCAGATACAAAAATTCAGTTATATATATATAATTGCATGGGCCAGAATCAAAAAAGCTCTTATAGTCAAAACAAAAGGACTTAAGAAATCTAACTAAAACAAACCAGTCCATATTTTGTAATTTATTAGCCCAATAAAAAATGGACAAAAAAAAAAGAAAGCCCAATAAGACAATGATACGACCCAAGATCACAGAAATGGGCCTCATTGGAGTTGTGGGCCGAGCCTCACATATTTACGTGTATGTCTTTAGTTGTTCAGCTTTATATGTAACGAATCGGCTGCTGTAGAATCTTATCACGTTGTTGATCAATTAATTGAGGTGTAGCTACTCGAAAACCTCGATCTCTGAGGTTATCAGACAGGAAATCTTTTAATGTCAAACAAAGGAAAAGATTCAGGGCTATTTATAATAATTGATGTTTATCTGGAAAACACTGCTCAATCTACCTGAATCCCCAGCAGTCATCGCTTCAGATTTCAATTAAATGCAAAACGATGATGTCCTCAAAGACTTCGCAAAGCCTCTACTTTGTATAAGCTTCTTCACTTCACGATTTTGAAGGAATCGAACATGGATGACATATTCTTGTACAACCTCCTTCTTTCATGATTATCATCATAAGTTTGTTTATCATTTGAAATTTGCATAGGCTTATATTTTCTCTCTGTGTTTTTCCGGTTTTACTGAAGAAGATCCATTTGGGAGGATGGTCCAGGGAATGATGGAGATGTATATCGTGCTTCCAGCAGCAATAACAGTGTCGTCCTTTAAAGGTATGAGATTGGTCGCCAAAGTTGACTTTTTACATAACAGTTATTACAAACTGGAGCTGATCTATGCTAGTTTCATGTAACTTTTAGAGATTCTGATGTTAAGTACATTATTTTCCTGGTTAAAAGGAAGAGGCTCCATTTACAAAGACGAAATTGTTGTTTTTGTCTGAGCAGGTTCTAGGAAGCCATTGGCGAAAGATTTGAACAAGTAATTGTAATATTTATGTCTTGAATATGCTTTGTGTTTTAGCTACATAAACTCTTTGTGTTTGAACAACAGAAGTCTGAAATTAAAGAGAAAGCTAATAATGAAATCAACAATTGGAAGAAAGAAATGAGAGGTGTTTTAATTCTCTCTCTTTGCAAAAACCTGATGGCCTCTATTCTATGTTTTTCTCAATTATTAGTGCCATTATCGAATAGATAGTTGTTTGTATATTATGTTTTCTTATCAAACTGAGGAACTCAAGCCTTATGGGCTTAATGTAGTTAAAGAACCAACTGAACTACACTCCTGATGCTTACTGACTTCTGAAACATTGTCTTGCCCAAAAATTCTCTACATGCTGATGCCTTGGGCTCCTCACACTGAAAAAAAATTGACTCATGATTGCTTCTTGGTTCTCCATCTTTGATTGTTTTCACGGAACTTTCTGTCCAACTCCGATTCCACAACCACTGATTTCGTCGGAATGATCCATGATGATTCCTCATAAATTGTGTGCCAACTGATGATCGTGTTAACCAATATTCAAGGCTTCCCCACTTTTTCTTAACTTCCTAAATTCACGCGACACTGACTCTTCCTCCGTTCCCGCTACTTGTTTTGCCTTTACTGCTTATCGCTCCCCATCGACATTCTGATCATACCGATGTTCCTACTTCCAACTAAACCGACATACTCATGCATGCCTCGAACTTTCTTGATCACTGAACTCCAAGCTCCACTAACTCCAAAGCTGCTCTTCCCAACTGATATTCCGGATTTATTTCTCGACTGACACTGATGCTTTTGAACCCCTTTGCTAACTCATCATACCCATTCGCCTGTCCATCTGCTACTGCTACTCACATTCCCAACTGACTCGTTTGGAAGCTCAAATCAAACTGCTTCCTGAAACGTCATTTTTTTGCTAGGGTTCGGGTTCAGTCTCGCGTTCACGTCAAATCGTCCATCGCGTCCTGTATCCATACTCTCAACAAAATTGTGACGGTTAGACCTTTCTAACTTACTTCTCGATATAACTTTCTTATAGAGATATTGGTATTTAGTCACGTACCCAACGGTTACACATGGCTACTTACCAATATCTTATAATTCTGCTCAATCTCAAATAAGCTTCCTATAAGTGCTTTCTCAATTCCGAGCTTAGTTCTATCTAATAGGTTCTCTAACCTTCCTAACCAACAATAAATCTAACTGATAACTTATCATTTTGTCTACGCAAGACTAATGGTCTAACACCTTATCCGATCGGTCCAAACGATTTGCTAATTAAAACTCAAGAACTACTGTCTAGCAACCTAGAAAATCAAACAATGTGATGCTAGCAACCTAGCAACCAAACAAAATGAAATGCGATCAACATAGCGATTAAACAAAAATGCAGTGCTACTAAACCAAACCAAATCAACCCATGAGAAATGCAATGATACGATCAAATGCTCTAGAAACCTAACGATCAATCAAATGCAATGATTCTAAATCAACGACTAACAACCTAGCAAGCAAAGCATCAACCAAATCAACATTTTAATACCATCACACACAATCAATCAAACAAGCATACCGGCGATTGGAGTCGTCTCTCAGGGTTCTGATGGAAACCGTCTGTCCGGTCCATCATTTGTTTTCACGTCATAACTATATTGCATTCACAACCATCATATGCATGAAACATAGCTACTCCGTTACTTAAAACGACAAACCGAAATACTCCACATACACTACGTAAATAAAACATCCATTCACCATATGGAGTTTTAAATACATAGGTTTTTCGGAGTCTACATATTAGCGGTTACCGATCCGTCCCAAAAGAAACACCGCTACACGTAACCGAATCGTCAGAGACGAATGCAAGCATGGGCCTAATCTACTTCCTGGGCCTAACACACATCAAAAAGTGAGATAGAGCCCTTAATTACCTGGGCCTAATCTACTTCCTAATAGTTCCAACATGAGCGGTATGCTCTGCACAGAGTACACTACGTCTCATGTGGATCATTATCGACAGGTGCATCAGGAGGATAGAATGAGTGTGGTGGTGGTGGCGGAGCGATTCGATCTTGATAGAATGGTCCATCATGACGGGAAGGAGCACAATGTACTTCTCGGCCGCAAATGAAACAAGGCAGGAGGTGTGCTGGTAGTGACGACAACTGATACTCCCGGGCAAAAACGGTGGTAATGATGGAATAATATCCGGTGGCGGTGGCTGCTGCTGAGTGACCTCGAACTTCTGAGGCTTGGAAAACTTAAGGAAATAGTACACCATCATTTCTTCCTACTGCTGATCCGGGATAGGCCGCGAAATACATGAACACTCCGCATACTGATAGTATGGGCATAGATTAACTGAGGGATAAACAATAGACTAATGATCGCCCATACTGATGTCGCTCATATTGTTGTTGAAACCACACACACACTCCAATCCTCCTAGGACAACTCCGCGGTGAGACTGCATCAAAACACAAAAGTGTTTGTCCAATCCTAACAGATTCCTAACTTAACCATTTCCCAGATTTGACGGACGCGACTCGGATTCCTAATGGCTGCATTGTCGTCACATTTGACTTGATAAAACATTGAAAACGTTAAAAACCGGAATTTTTGAATCTATGACGAACCATGCTTTGATACCAATTTTTTGTAACGCCCCCTTCCCGTTTTCCGCTGACCGACGAGCTGGCCGGCTAACAACCAAACAAGAACATGATCAATCGACCCCGAGCAGCCATAAGAGAAGAGTTTCTCACAATACGAAGCCAGAGACGGTCCTGTTTGAGTCAATGGCTCGAACTAAACCGTCCTTGACTTCGTGTACCCTGTTTCCACGATACAAAGCTTTTCAACCTGTACCGCTTCCGCGAGTCGTGTTCGGTTCGGACTAAACCGTATATCAGAAAATTATCAGGGAATTATTCCGTTTTTATTACTTTAAAAATTATAAACAATACATGATATAATACAATCTTTTAGCGGGATATCCCAATAAAATCCAAAACCGGAAATAAAGTCAAAATGCGTAAACAGACTGATGCCAAATTCCAACCCGAGACTACTCCGAGTGTCCTACGCGTCCGTCGAGCTATGCCAAACCTGAAAAACACAAAAGAGCCTAATGAGTAATCTAAGATTACCCAGTGGGACGGCTCCCAACTACAGGCTGCTAACAATCTAATAATACCGCCCAAACCCAAAATAACAATCAAGTACAATATCTGATCACATGCTACATGGATGTGGTGAGCTCCACAACACACAAGCATTCGATTAACACACAACAACACAAAGGTAACCAAGGGAATTGAGAACACTGCGGCACATGCTCTCGATTAGACTCAATCTATCTAACGCGGCACTATCACTATCTCCACACCACGTGGGCCCACTGTGCGAACTCGGTAACTTCCACGGGAACACTTAGCTACCCCACGGTAACTAAAACCTCCCAAAACTCCTAGACGAAAACATGAAGTCCTACGATTAGGACACCGTTCTCTTTCCATCGATACGCGGTGACTCGGGCTACCCCTAGATAACCAAAGCTTCCATGCAGTCCGGCCCTAGGACGCGACCCAATATTCTCCGTACCATACACCTACCGGCGTCACTCAGTAGTTTAACACCATAGCCAGAATCACCACCTGAAGGCACGTGAACCTATCAGGTAACCACCCGAGGATCCAATCGGGTCGGAAGTATCGGAATGTCATCTCTAGACTTGCGGGATCTAACGCAACCTATAGATTTCTAATAACAGTAATGTAAACAAGCAGACGCACTGAGACTCTATCACGCAAGACTGAAAGGTCAACATAAATAAATACAGTCACAACTCCCAATCTATCCGGCAAGTCCTATCACCAACCTCCACGTCACCCAACCTTATCCGGTTTCGTACCGGATTAGGCATCTATCCAAACTTACCCGGTTCCGCATCAGAATAAGTATCTACCAGTACAGTCCACTTGGCCCAACACCGAAGTAGATAAACAATCAAGCAGTCAACAGTGTACTCGGTCAAACACTAAAGTAGATACACAATCACACGAACAATACTCACAACACCACACAACTAATTATTTACGTTTATTATTCTTTTAATATTTTCTTATCCTTAACTCATTCAATATGCTACCTTGGGATTAGTGAATTACTAATCCCGTAGATGGCTTAATTCAGTTTTAATTAATCTTATCCCTTAAATTCTTATTCTTAACCTCTTCGATCCGTGAGCTTGAGATTAATAAACTTACCAATCTCCTGACTTCACATTATTATTTAATTAATTTATTTAACCTATTAACCCAAACTATTGACTAATTAACCCACCCCCTTATTATATTCTAAGTGCGTTATGTATTTTAACCGTATTTTAATCAACTCACAATTCCCCATATATAGATTCATTTAACTACATTCTTAAGTACTTATATATGCATATACGTCCTAGTATGTCATTATATATGTATGCAACATCCAATCAAGCAAACAAGGAAACTATCAATCAATTATCTATATAAGCTAACTAGCATGCATCTCTTTAACCTAACCATTTAATTAGTTAATCGAGTTATTAACCAACTTATCCGTTCTAACCAATTCAATCATCGAGGTATGCAACCTAAATCTACGGTTAATGAATCCAAGGTCTACATGCCCTAATATATATGCAGCATACAATGTAGCCGACTCACAATGTTATCATGATGACGGATGGACGGACTGATGGAACTCCGACACGAACCCGACGCTAATCCAAACCTTCCCCAAACCGTTGACTTTCTTTGACCCGACATTGACCCGAGTGATGACCTTAGTGATTCTGATCGAACCTTCACACAAGCCTCCGGACCAACCTCATTTTCTCACTCCTCTTTCTCTCCTTCTCTCTCTCCTCTGGTTCTCCTCTTTCTCTCTCTCCTTCGGTCTCTTCCCTCTCTCTCTCCTTCGGTTATCTTCCCTCTAGCTCTCCTCCGGTTCTCTTACTTCTCTCCTCAGGTTCTCCTCCTTCTCCCCTTTGGTTCTCCTCCTTCTCTCTCTCTCTCCTTCTTCTTCTCACGCTTCCTCTTCTCTCTTTCTTCTTCTTCTTCTCACGATTCCTCTCCTTTCTTCTTCTCATGCTGATTCTTCTTCTCTCTCTTCTTCTTCTTATTCTCATGCTTCTTCTTCTCTCTCTCTTCTTCTTCTTCTCATGCTTCTTCTCTCTTTCTCTCTCTCTCTCT